>CAUYUJ010014272.1:218369-256392 GCA_963575745.1 Prorocentrum cordatum | reverse complement strand
TAGAGCAGTGTGCGGGGTTACGATTGTAAGCTGCAAGGGCTAGCTACTTAAACCACTTGTGCCCAGAAGACTGCTGGACTTATATGATAAACTGCGCTTGGGTGCGGGTCTGGCGGCTGCTCTGTCGCCGCCGCCGACGCCTCGTCGCGGCCTCGATGCCGCCCGCTGGTTTTGCATTGCTGGAGTGACTTATAAGGCCTGTAAGGCTCACGGGGCTGGATGGGGCTCGCGAGGCTTGTACAGAAGACTCATAAGCCTGATGTCTTAGACGGTGCACGTGGGTTACGTGGTCTATATGTGGTTTCAATGCAACGTATATGATTCAAATAATTGGGAATCTTGGTCGCGCTGGTACGTCTTATCTGTAGCATCTGCGTGTATGCCGTCTACGGTGAAGTGGGGTCATAGACCTTGTGGGGCCATGTCTAGGGTTTACGGTGGGCGTCTGTGATGTCAGTGCTTAGTTGGTGCATATAGGTCCTTGTGTGGCCGCTGCGTATGAAGGCCATGAGGCCTGCAAGGGCCGTGCTGATGACCAAGCATATAGGGCTAGCAAGGCCTATATACAGGGCCTGTGGAGCTTACCGACGTTATAGGGTGCAATGTGCCCATATGTCGTATGAGGGTCAGACAATTGATATTGTAAACATGTCGCGTAGGACGTCCAGGGCATGTACGGCTGATGTGGCTCATAATGGTGTATGCATTGCTCATGGTTTATCGGTGCATGTGGCTCGTAAGGCGTGCCGACTGTATATGGCTGGCATTGTATGGCGCATGTATTGGTTACGTGGCACGCGCTGTTCGTTGGGCATGCTTCTAGGGCTTATCATATATATATATATATATATATATATATATACCTGTCTGGTTTCAACGTAGCAATTGCATCGGATTCTGGACTTTGGGCCTCAAAGCCACAACCCCCCAAAAGCCATTGTCCGTTATGTAGCAGAATATTTTTTGTTCAGATATCTACGGGGCGCTGTGTGCCCTGGGCGAAGCATTGCGCACCGTGCGAGGGTATTTGCACCAAGCCAGGCGCATGCCCCATGAGTGCGGCAATATTCCTGCCTGGAGCGCCGCCCGCCGAAGACGACGGGCAAGCGGCCGCTGTGGCGACTCCTGCGCCCCCTGCAAGCCCGACGGTGCTTGGTTGCCCTTTCGCGCAGGGGTGGCAACTGATGGTGGTGACGGGGCGCGGGGCAGAGACGGCGTCGCCGCTGCTCGCGGCTGGCGCCGCGGGCCCAACCACGGCGGCCGCCCAGCCGAGCCGCTCGAGATCGCCGCGCCAGGGTGGCGGCGCTGCATACGACGAGCGCCTGCGCCACGCGTTGGCGCTCCAGCCGACGCTGGCCGAGTGGCAGGCGCTTGTCGTCGTCGCTCTGTGTCGTCGTCGGTAGTCGCCGTCGTCGTCGAATTTCGTCGTTGTCGCCATCGTCGTCGTCGTCGTCGGCGCCGATTCTTGTTGCCGATGTCGTCGGCCGCTGCCGCCGTCGCCACCGCCGCCGCCGCCGTCGTTGCCGTCGTCGGGCAGTGACGAGACGAGGGCCGACTGGCGACGGCTCCGACGGTGCCGACGCTGCATGCTGGCGAAAGCGACGGCTGTGGCGACGAGGCGCACTGACGACGACGTGCACGACGGCCGACGGCGACGGATACGGTTGTTGCCTTTGTCGGCTCCAACCGTATTCGTCGCCGTCGGCCGTCGTGCACGTCGTCGTCGGTGCGTGTCGTCGCCAGAGCCGTCGTCATCGTCACCATGCAGCGCCGACGCCGTCGGAGTCGTCGACAGTCGGCCCTCGTCACTGCCCGACGACGGCATCGACGGCGGCGGCGGCGGCGACGACGGCAATGGCCGACGACATCGGCGACCAAGATCGGCGCCGACGGCGGCGACGACGGCGGCAACGACAAAGCTCGACGACGACGGCGACGACGAGGGCACCGATAGGGGCCAACGACGGCGACGATGACTATGAGGACTGACAAGGGCGACACCGACGACGAGGGGCGACAACGACGACGCGCCGACGACCGACGGCAATGGCGGACACGACAAAGGGCGGCGACGAATGCGAAAGGGATCCACAGCGAATGCGACGGCGACGACGACCGACGCGAGCGACAAGGGTTGTCGTCGTCGTCGTCGTCGGTCGAGGCGCATGCTCGCGCGGCGGAGAGGACCGCCCGTATGCAGAGCGCGGCGGCTGACCGACTGACCGATATGGCAGCCATGTACAGAGCGCGGGTCGACGGCCTGACGGACGAGAATACAAGGCTGAGGCGTCAGCTGTTGCACGAGCTGAGGGGCACGTCGCGGGACAGGCTGAACGAGAGGCGTCGGGGCGTGGTGCTGCCGCTGCTAGAGCGGACCGCAGAGCCCGCGATGGAGCTGCTGGAGCAGCGTGGCCAGTTCGACTCGCAGGGTGACCAGTCTGATTCGCAAGATGACCAGTCTGACAACGTCTCGGCAGACTACTACTGCGACGAGGGCGAAGATATCAGTTCGCCCACGCATTGCCATGATGATGGCATGGCGCCTCCCGCAAGGGTTGCGCGGCGCGCTATTCCTCTACCAGATGCGCCTGTTTAAGGCTGCCCCTCTTGTTGGTGAGTGTGTGTTTGGCACCAAGTACGACGGCACGGTTGGCGCTTGGTCTAATCGTCTGACGTTTGGTCAGCGGCCAATGCCCACAAGGCGGGTTGATGAGCATCCGCCGCGCCATGCGAGATGTGCGTTGAAGCTGAGAGCGTCCTTGCCGCGGCAGCGGCCTCCCTCTGCGCATCGCCATTTAGAGCGGGGCAGTTTGACTTGGATTGCGTGTGCCTCGCCAGTCGCACACTTGTGCGCGTCGTCACTGCCTCACTCGATTGCCTTCATTTTTTTGTTCCCGCAATGCCCCTTGGGTGCTGGCACGGTTGCCTACCAACCCTATTGGTGGGGCCTATTTCTCATTGCCCCCCCCGCCAGAACGCCCAGCAGTGCCCGAAGGCCATGCCATTGTCCTGCCCTTACATCATAACCACACTACGTCAATGTCCTTTGCTGGTTGGAAATTTGCTCGTCTGGGCTCGTGTTCCTGATGTGGCTCTCGTGGGCTGCGGGTGGTAGTGGGCGCTCGTGGGTTCACCGTGCCTCCCTCACCCACCCCCTGGACGCCTCGCGAGGCTCTACTGGGCCATCTTGGAGCCAGCGTGGAGTCTTGAAGGCACATCGGGCATGACGCGGTGGAACTGCACAACACATTAAACCTGTCAGTGGTTTTGCAGGGTGTGGTTTCGTGGGGTGGCTGTCTCAAACCAGTGCAAGAGCATTGGGGACTTCCTGGGAGCAGCCTTGGGGCGTTGGAGACATGGAGGGCTCCTGGAGGCATGGTAGGAGCTGTCACTGGTCATCGTGGATAGAAAAGCTCACGCACACGCACATACATCCACATACATATACATATATATACACATATATGTACACATTGTGGGCAACTATGGGGCCTGCTGTTTCAAAGCTAGACGATGCGCCTATACGACGATACAACGATAAAATGATATAATACGACAAGACGGTAAGGCGATACAACGGTGTGGAAAGCCGCCAAACGATAAGATGATAAGACGATATATGGTACCGCCAGGTGATCAACAGACAAGCCGATAAACCTATACGATGTACCGTAGCATCGTCATATCGTTGTGCCGTCCCACCGCCCAGCGCTGTAATTATCACCCCTGGCTCATAGCTAGCTATGCCGCGCTGTGCCATTCAACGGTGCCCCGATTGGCTCCCCTCAGGGCCCCCCCTTCCTGAAGCCCGAGCGCCCCACCTTGGTCTCCGCCCATCAAGGCGCATCACTTGGGAGCTCGCCTTGGGGCCCCTTCCAACAACCGAGCCAAAAAATTGTATCCTCCCCCTTCCTTCAAAAAACGTTTAAGGAAACGGTCTGTGGGCCAAATGTCGCTCGATCTCGGCGGTCTTTGGGCGTCTTTATCGTCGTGTCGTCGTATCGTCTTATCGTCGTGTCGTCTCACCATCCAATGCTACACTATCTTGGGAATACCCCTATCTTGGGGATACCTCAGAACCCCCGCACCGTCGAACAAACCTAACTCATGCTGCTCGAGGCCCGCGCGTGGTCGGCGGACGCATGCGCTATAGCCGAGCTTCGAACAAGCACACATCACCCACCGCACATATACAACAACGCAGCACCAAACACACGCAGGTTAGGTCCTCGTTTTGATCCCGCAGCGCCATGCGCTCCCTGCGCATTCGTCCTTCGTCTGGGCCTTCCTTGTTTTGAACCCGCTGCGCGCGTTCGGCCTTTGTTGTGAATATGTTTACCCGCAGCGTGCATGTGGGTCGTCGTGTTGAATCCGCAGCGGCACATGCCCTATGATGCTTAGCATGGGTCCTCGCTGGCCCTCGTTTGTTGAATGCACAGCGCCGCGCGTCTCCGCCCCCGCTTCGGGGCGTGGTAGGGACACGGGACACGATGATGGTGAGTATGATTATAGGGCCGATGAGGGGGATCAGGATGGGGGTCCTCGGCCACACAGTGGATCCAGCCGTGGCGACGATGACAGCCATTTGGGCTCAAGCCGTTGTGGCGACCACAGGTTGTGCTTTTTCGTTCGTGGAGTGCGGCGGCATGGCCGCCTACCTGTTCACGGAGACCGAGATGACGTGCCCGCAGTCAGTGATGTTTGAGGACGGGACGTGGACCGATGCGCCGTTTATGGAGTGGAGCCGCACCGACCAGTTCTGGCGGTGCTATTGTGTTCGAATGCAGGTACCCGAGTGACAGCGGACCATTTGACGGGGAACAGGCATCTTAGCAGGACCCAGGGCCAGTGGAATCAGCTGGGCCAATTTACGCGCGGACGGCAGCAGATCGTACGAGTTTACACGGACTACAACTACCAGCAGAATCAGCCAGCGTTGCCAGCTCCAGGACTTGAACCGCCACAACCAGCGGGGGCACCGCCAGCACCAGCGGCGGCACCGCCAGCACCAGCGGCGGCAGCGCAGCACACGCAGACCATCACCGACGCGCTGGAGCAGCACACGCAGACCATCACCGACGCGATGGAGCAGATCATGGAGACGAAGACCGAACACATCGAGCGCATCGAGAGGAAGTTCGATGACGTCTTGGAGCGCCTGCAGGTCGTGGCCGACCGCTTAGCGCTCGTGTCCGACCGCCTCGCGGAGACGAACCAGCTGATCAGCGCGGCGCAGCCGCGCGGGGCCGTGCAGGCCGTGAGGGCCATGCAGGGGGCTGATGCTCCGCCGCGGGCGCACCAGTAGACGTACGGCGTATCGGATGATGCATCGCGCCATCCATCGGGCGACGATGGCGACGCCGACGACGACGACGACGACGACGACGACGACGACGACGAGGACGACGACGACGACGACGGCGGCGGCGGCGGCGGCGACGACGACGACGACGGCGACGACGACGACGACGACGACGACGACACGGTTGCTTGCATCGATCGATGCATCCGCAGTGCTTGAATAATTGCTAGCGCCGCTCTTTTACGCGTCAGTGGCGTGCTGCAGCAGCGCCGCTGCGACGACGCGTCAGCTTGCATCGGCGCTCTTGGCCAACAGGCACGAATTCTCGGCCGACACGATTGGCTGAAACATGTATCCCCTCTTCTGGCGCCCCAGGATATGTGTGTAGCTGGTGCATATACATGGCCGTATACGGCATGCCAGGATCACATGGTGGTATGAGTCTCAGGGTCTTAGGGGTTCCAGTTCTGAAACCCGTGTGGGTCGCATTGTGCAAGGTACTTGGCGGGCTGTTAAGACGAATGTGGTCGGCGCTAAAGCGAGAGTCGCATTCGCATAATGCTTACACTCATGCTAATTTAAAGCGGTGAAGCCCTGATGCACTGAAGCTTATGAAACAACCCCATACCCTTACCATATGGGCAATCTTGGAACCATAATGGAGACGCATTAGGAACCCGCGTGACTCGTTCCTCTTCTTTTCCATGATCCTTTCCCCGCCTTTCCCCCTTCCCTCTCCTCTCTCTCCTTCTTCCTGCGTCCTCCGCCACCCGACTTCTTCTTGCCCCTCACCTCGCTCTCTTTCCCGCGCGTCCTACCTAATCGCCGTTGCCCTCCCTCCCACTGCCCCTCGCCCGCGCCCGCGCCCGCCCCCTCGTCCGCCCGCTCCTGCCGCGCGCCCGCGTTTGCGTTTGCGCAACCCCCGCGCGCCAGAATCACCCGACGTTTGCGGGCGTTAGCCTGCAAACGCCCGCAAACGCCAGCAAACACCTGCAAACACCTGCAAACACCTGCAAACACCTGCAAACGCCTAAAACGAAGCAAATTGTAAGCAAATTGCAAGCAAAAAGTAAGCAAATTGAAGCACAATGTGCTTCAACGGGGTCAATTTGCTTCAATTAGCTTCAATTAGCTTCAATTTGCTTCAATTTGCTTCATTGCTTCATTGGTTTAGCTTGTTGCATGCGTCGCGTTGCTGGTTACCCGCGTTTTTTAAGCTCAATGACCTTACAGTTTGCTTCAACGACCTTACTTTTTGCTTCAACGACCTTACTTTTTGCTTCAACGACCTTGACGTTTTGCTTCAACGACCTTGACGTTTTGCTTCCACACTCGTGTTTTTTAAGCAAAATGTAAGGTCGTTGAAGCAAAATGTAAGGTCGTTGAAGCAAAATGTAAGCAAACTGTAAGCAAAATGTAAGCTAAGTGGCGCGATCGCCAACGACGTTTTGCTTCCGCACCCGCATTTTTTAAGCAAAATGACGCGACCACGACTCGCGTTGACTCATGCGCGTCGTGTTTTTTAAGCAAATTGTCAAGCGCGCGAGTTAAGCATCTCCCACACCCCCCACCTACCCACCCCCACGCACCCCTTGCGCCCATGCCCACTGCCCACTGCCCGCGCGTGCCCTAAGTACCCCCCCCCCCCCCTCCGTCTCCCATCTACCCGCCCTCCCCTTCCCCCATCGCCCGCCCGCTACCCGCCCGCCTGCCGCCCCGCTTGCTCCCCCCCCCCCCCACCGCGCACGCCCAGCGCCCGTTCCACCTCATGGCGCGTTTTTTTTTGTCCTTGCGCACCCTGGCCGCACGTGTCCTCCTAGGTGCACCTCCTCTTCTCTTGCCCTGCCCCCCTCCTGATTACCGCCATCTCTTGCCACCTTCGCCCGTGCCCATCTTTTCCACAGTTCCGCCCTTTTGAAATGTAAGAACACGTCTAACTAGTGGTGGGCCTTCCTGGTGGGCCATTGGGCCACTTGGAGCCGACTCGGGGCGACCTCGGGGCCCCCGAAGCATTTTGAAAGCCATATTGGGCAATCTTGCGTTATATTATTGGGGCATATTGGATGTGGCATTGCAGTGCATGAAGCACTCTTGGAGCAATATTGGGCAATCTTGGGCGCTCCGACGCGTCGCGGACCACCTCGTCTAGGTTCACGGTGGGTGGTCGGAGGGGAAAGACTAAACCTTTCCCGCAGGGGAGAATGAGGCTTAGGGGAGAAAGCGACATTGACCGCCTGCCCCTGAATTGCTGGTGAAACAGATTGGCCCTGGCACTGGCGCATGGCCTTTCAGTGCATTCCCGCCAGCCAGCCCCCCCTCCCCATTCCATGCCACTCAGCCTGGGGCCTATTTGGCTCAGCATGGCAGTTCTGGCGGCCCTGCCAACGCATTTGGAGCCATTTGAACGCGAATTTCTCCAACTCCGAGCGGAAAGATCTGAAGATGGTTTTAAGTTTGTGCTGACCCTTCTTGCGCGGCGAGTGGACGATCAGCGGACGAAGCTGACCAGGTCCGCTTTGGAGGATATTGTTGATGTGCTCAGAGACAGGGTGCCGTTTCCACTTCGGAACGCTTCGCGTGCTTTCGCCAACTCATCCAGGGCCCATATCCGCGTTGTTTGTAGTTGGTTTGGGCGCGCGGTCACGCATTGTTCTGGGTGCGTAGCTGAGGCAGCCCTAGGCAATGTAATTTCCCCAGGGGCGTGGGTAGGTGAAGAATATGGGGAAGGGGGGGGACAACCTCGTTGCATAATTTGGGTGGTGAGGCGGTTGCTTAAAGAAACAACGCTGCACGCCACTTCGGGCCAAAAGGCTCGTGGGATTCGACCGCGGCTGCCAGTAGATGTGAACCGCACGTTTGAGATTGACAGTAAGCTTGTTGAACGCTGCGCACCCGACGCGTTTTCTTATTCTTGGCGATGGTGGAACATGGACGTTGAGTGGATTCAGTCTGAGAGCTCGCGCCATCATACGTTCCCACTGCCGATTGCTAAACTAGGCGCGGGCTTGGCCAACCAATGCGAATATGAACACGTCATCTCTATCACGGCTTTGTGGCATATAGACAGTGGCTCTGTCGAGACAGATTCCGACCCCCCCTTCCCCCCCTTCCCCCCTGCGCTTGTTCATTTGGTCGCGCATCCACGTTTCACCGAGTAGTAGCTATAGCCCAAACGCGCCGACGTGATTTAACAAAATAATGCGCGCGTCGGGGAGCGAAACGGGAGTGCGCGCTGGTCAAACCCAACTGTCCCAGCCAGCCCAACCAGCCAGCCCAACCAACCCAACCAGCATAGCCACCTATCTAGCCAAACTTGCCCACAAACGCAACACCGCCGCCCAGCCAGCCTGCAAACCTGCGCTCACTTCGTAAGGAATGAGTGGCGGTCTGCCTGACACGGGGTCGCTAGCGCTCATGGTTAACAACAATAACGTACATATGTGGCAGTTTCTAGAAGGCTTGGGGGTTCCACCATCTCACTTGCACAAGCCTTTGAGAAGCTTAGTGCAATCTGGCTCTGCCGCTGAACCAATCACGGGCACATGCAGCAATGGCCGTCGCCCGCTCTTCAGGATGTTTATGTGCTCGGTGCTGTATTTCCTAGGCCTTCTGTCGTGGATCCTGCAGTGGAAGTCGAGAGTCCTCTCTCTAGTTAGGGCGTCTTTTCTTATTCTGCAGCAGCTAGACAACGTGCTTCCTGGGGCGTTTACAATATACTTAGGCGACGGCATCTGGCTGCCAGTGCACGGGCGCCACATGGATTCAGGGTCTGTTCTGGTTGTGCTTGCGTATGTGGGGCGTGCTGCATCGTGGCATGATCTTGGAATTGAGTTGCCCCGCCTGGACGCAGTTCGGCACGTTCCGTTCCATTGCGTGCTGTTTGCAGTGATGCGCGCCAGTAACAGCGGAGTTGCTGCCATGAGGGTGTGCAAAACTTGGATTTCAGCAATTGCTAAGATGGTTGATGCAAGTAGTTGGGGTGGTACCTTATCCTCTGAGTTGCCTGCTATCCGCCTTCCCCGTGATTGTGATTCAGCATTCAACGTTCAAGCTGCCGCGCGGGGGGACGATAAGTTCTTGGTGACGGTGAATCGTTTTCTAGTCAGACGCACTGGTTACAGCAGGTCCGAGGATATTTTGTTCCAGGACCTGCGGGGTGATGGGCGGGGAAGGGAGGTATGACGGGCGACCAGATGAGTTGGCATCGCAATGGGGAAGCAATGCAACGGGCGCGGGGGTTGACATGAGTATGCGCCTCCAGTGCTTGGCAACTGTCGGACATAATTGTGATGTCGCGCGTTTCATGTCGTTCTTCGGCGCTTGATCCGCGTGATCGGGCCAGCCGCTGACTGCGGCGATTGGCGCACGCAATTGGTGCCGACATGTCAGAACAGTGGCGTTCTCCCGTTGTGCGCCGAATAGGCTGGCCTATAGAGGCCCAGCCCACTCTTAGCAACACTGCCCCACTGCGTGCGATCACAGGAATGTCTCGGGTCTGGCGTTGCGCGGCCATGTTCACCTTGGCGTATTGACGCTCACTTGCAAGTTCCCGATGTGGTTTATATCGGTGCACATTGCTGTACGTGTGCGTTGCATTGCCCCCTAGTTTGCCCACGCAGTTTTTGCATTGATTCATGGTTATCTTGACTACGATGGTGTTTTCCAGTGAGGCCTCAGGCGGGCCCGTGGCAGAAGGCTAAATAAAGACATGTGACAGCGTAAAGGCGACCGCGATCAGTGTACCGCGGCTCGGAGAGGCGCATATTAACAGCAACATGCCAGTAACACGCACATTGCCGCATCGGCATTAGCATCCATCGGTGTAGTGTAGCATGGGGCACACCAAGGCATATTGCATACCCGACTAGTACAACCTAGAGTGTCGCAGAGTGGTGTGTGTTCGAGCATGACAGGGGTAGGATGACTGTGCAGATAGAATATGGCAACGGTGGTGGTAGTAGTGGTGATGTACACTATACGCCATTGTAAACAAGAGTAGAATATCGTCGCTTCGAATTGCGCAACGAACAAAGATGACTATAACATTTGTAATGAAATAACTATTTACTAATCGAGTCGTGTCGAGTAGCGTAGATGAAGCTAGATAGATGTGTGTTAACTGGCGCAGTGCAGCTTGGATTGCAGAACAACTAGGTTCGATCGCGTTAAACCAGCGCGGCACAGAGTCGAGACGCGGAGCGCTGGGTAAACTAGAGTAGGGTAGTGCAACACAACATCATAATAGCAACGCGTCAAATGGAGTAGGAACTGATAGACAATGGAATCGTTACTGGTGCAATCGTAGTAGTCGTAATAGTAGGTGGCACAATAGTAAGGGGGCAGGGGTTGGGGCCTTGCATCTGCAGTTGATTGTCGGGGCCGCCCTCGCATTATTTGCAAGAGTCTTCGTGGTGCTGATTTTGGTGCAGCTGACAGCTAGCAAGTGCGTTTATTGTTGCTGTGGCGTCGTCGGTGGCCCATGCAACGCAACGCAGGTGTAGTGCCAAAGTTTGCGTGCGTGCGTGCATTGTTCTATAGAGTGTGGTGCGTGCAGGAGCATCGCGCAATGAGCATAGCGCATGCATGCCACCGCTCGTTCTTGCTTGCGCCCGCTGTCCTTTCATTGTCAAGCAATGGCGTCGGGTAGTGCTGTGCACAGGAAGTTGCGTACCGCGACCATTACAGATTTTACCAAAGGATGGTGGTGAGAAAGATGGTCATGATGTATTTGCTCAAGTCTAGGCTACACCACAAGGCCGCAGTGGAAGCGACACTGCGGGATAACGTTGCCGTCACGTCTGACATCGTTGCGTTTGATGCGTCCAGGGTTGCGTGCAGAGAAGTCCTTGCCATCCAGTCTCATAGCAACGGCGTGTTCAGTGCTCTCCCGCTGCAGGTGTTACCAGATCAAACAGCTACGCTTGACGTTTCTCAAGCAGTCGCAAACCTCAGCAAAGCTGTGCAAAAACAGGGAACTCGTGGAAAGTCGTTGAAAAAACCTGCTGGGATGGCTACAAAAGTGTTGTGTTGCGCTGTTGTGTCGGCAATGTTCCAAGTGTTCCCCTATGAGAACGCTCGCGTATGGGTCCCGTTGTGTCGAGATCTTCCGCGACCGCGCACGTTGCGCGCGTGGGACGACAATGTACGCCAGTTCTACAATTGGGACGCGCGCACAGGACAGTCCACGTGGGTGCTGGACCCAGCTCTATGGGAAGTTGGCAAGGGGGCAGTCCGTTCTCTTGTCTTCTTGGCGGACGAGGGGTCAACTGGGTATAGTTTGTGGTGGTGGCTAGTGTATTGTGGCCTGCGCTGCATGTTTTTCCGAGATCCACCCCATCGGATCAGTAATTTGTACGTGCACAGCATGCGAGGGGTCAAGCAGGGCATCCAAGCTGCAATGGACGTGCTTCTGGTGCACAAATACAGGCGTGCGCCATACGGCTCAGGCAGATTTTGGCGAGAGGCAAAGGAAACGATCGCTCTGGTGCAGAAGCTGGGCCTACGCCATCCAATTATACATGATTTTGCGCCCGCCATCGCTAGGGATCATGGCTTGAGCGTCGATGAAGCTCTGCACGACAATAAGGTGATGACTAGATTGTTGCAATCATTTTCAGCATCAGGCGCAGGACAACGAGTGGAAACGCGAAGGTGGCGGACAAAATGGGACGCAGATTTGCACCTCGACAAAATGTGGCACACTCTTCTCGCAGCCTTGATAATGCAGTTCTATATTGCTGGGTTGGACCCCTGGGTAATAGCCAAGAGGAGCTCCGTCGACACACCAGACAGGGACGACGATGACTCGCGCAAAGAATTTTGTTTCAAGCAGACTGTGTTGACAATACTTATGTCCAGCTTTAACCAAAATATGCTCCGTTCCCAGCTTGAGACGTTCCGAAGGATTCGCACCCACCACAAAGAGTTTATCGAGCATCATTTGAAGCCAGGGCGCACTCTGCGGTTTCACGTCCTGTGGTCGGACCTTCAGGAGACGGGCTTTAAATCGCAATGTTGGCCTACAAGGGTTCTCGCGAGATCGACCTGCGTGTTCGCCGTGGCGCTTCGCGCATGCATCCCCGCCAGTTCATCCAGAAACGACGCCCAAGCGAGTTGAAGTAATCACGGGGACGCTGGCGCAAAGGAGGGGACAACCAAGCCGAGTGAAATAATGCATAGCCGACAGGTGATGAAGTCTGGATGGATGGGGGATCTGGGTGTCGTCTTAGTCGTCTTTGGGCGGTCTTGGTGCATCTTGGTGCGTAACAGGAGCCACATTGGACGATTTTGCGCTATCTTGAGCCATCTTGGAGGTCATCGCGGTCTCTTCTAGGCCCTCTTGGAGCCACCTTGGGCCATCTAGGGCGCTCTGGTCGATAGCGGGGCACCCCGCCCAGAGCCAGGGGAGGGGGTCGGGAGGGGGGAGGGGGGCGGGGCGCGCCTTCCCCCGAAGGGGAAGCACGGGGCTTGGATGTCCAACGCTTGAGACCGCCTGCGCCCAGAGGCCTTGCATTATCACTCACAGGAGGTACAGCGCAACGAGTGATGCCGACTCAAGTGCCGTCGACCTTGACGCGTGTGTATACACCCTCATATATGTACATCGCTGCGTAAATGTATTATGTGTTGGGCCTCCCTCTGTCCGCTTTATTCTGTGTGGCGCTACTCCGACCCACGCCCATTCATTACACTCTGCGCTTCGCGACGCGGCAGTACCTTACCCCCCGCCGCTCCCTGCTCCATTATCAGGTCTACCGAGGGCATTTTTATATCGCTAAGCTCGTCTGATCGGGTCGTCGGCACTCCTCTCGGCAATGCCCCCTTCTGTCCAGGACCGCGTAGCGTTTCGCCATCCGAATACATGTGGTGCTGCTCTGCTCTACACAGCGCCAAGCCATTGCCGACCCTTCTGCGTTGGGTTCCCGCTTTGACTGAAGCATTGCGGTCGCGATACCCTCCCCCCCGCACTTCTTTTGTCTCAGCCCCTCGCATATTCTCTTCCCTGCCTTCACCTTGGCACCCGCGTGCCTGTCAGCGTGCGCTTTACCTCGCCATCCTGTATACCTGACGGCCTTCGGCCTGTCCCGCCACCGTGTCTGGGTTTGGCTGCCCGCTAACGTATTGCAACAGCCCGTCGGGGGCCTCTTGGAGACAGTTTTGAGGCATGGGGCATAATGTTGGGACATAGTTTGGGCTGTGTGTGGCTTTTTTATTGCCTCTTGGGGTCTCGTGGGCGCCTCTTTGGGCGTCCTGGGGGCTTTCTGAGACGGGAGTTTCAACATGTTGGTTTGTGATCCCTCTCACTCATGGGCCTCTGGGGTTCCCTTGGGGCTCTCTTGAGCAGTCGTCGGCGCTTCTTGGGCCGTTATGGTGCTTGGGCCGTCTTCTGTGTTCTCATAGGGGCATGCTGCGTCACCTTGCCACGGTCTCTATGACCTCGCGGTCCGTCTTGGAGCGTCGGAAGCTCGAGGAGGCGAGGGCCCCATCACCTTTTTGACGCTTCGCTTGCCCCAACCAACCCATCTAGAAACGACCAGCACGGGAGCGGGTACATCAAGAACTGCTGGACGCATGCAGTTGCGCGGCCGTATTCAGCAAAAATAAGGGCCACAACTGGCTCCCAAATTGAAGTTTAAGATGAAAGTCAATGCACCAAGCCGTCCCGCTCGACCCCCTCTCCATTTGAATCCGTCGTAAGATCAGGTGTTCTATTCTATGGTGGTCCCTTCGTACATGTGCTCAACCCCCTCCCCACATCCCGCGAAGCCGCCGCGGATGCAAGCGTTTCGATTGTGTGCGGCACGAGGGGTGTGATGATGAGGGGGGAAGCGGAAAGGAGGTCGGAAGAAAAGGACACTGACAAGAAGGATGAGCAATCCAAGTTTGGGCGCATATTCTTGCGAGGTGTTAATGGGGAGCGCTTGGGGCCATATTACGGATTTTCTCGCGCTCCCCGTGGGGCTCTGTTGGGGCTCTCTTGGGGATCTCGTGGGGCTCTCTTGAGGCTCTCTTCTTTTTTTTTTTGAGGGGGGGGGTCGTGGGGCCCTATTGGGGCTCGTTTGAGGGTTCTGGGGTGCTTCTTGGGGCCGTGTGGAGACACTTTGCTCACCCAGAGGTTGGTCTTAAAATTTGCGTACATTCCCCTCCCCGTCGGAAACCAAACGCAGGCGCATTGGGGTCATCTTGGGCCGCTTTTGGGGCACCCCTGGGCGCTATTGGGGTCGTCGAGGGGCCCTCTTGGGCCTCTCTTGGGGCTGTGTTGTGCCACCGTGGAGCCATCTTGACGCCTCGAGAGCCAATCGGACGCGAACAAAAACGAAAAGGCAAACCACTTTGATTTTCCTTAAGCCTTGAAACCATGTTGGTCGCTTGGGGTGTCTTTGGAGGGCTCGGAAGGCACTTGACACCTTCTTGGGGCCGTGTCAAGGCCTCTTGGGTACGCGTTGGAGGCTATCGTGCGCCATGTTGATGTAGATATTGGGCGATCTCAGGACATTTCGGGCTAGCTAAAGCCCTCTTGAAGCTAGCGTGGACCATGTTGGACGCTCTGACCCCTCGCGGGGGAGCCCGCCTAGAAGCAGTGAGGGGGGGGGGGGGGGTGGGGGGGGCTTACCTCCCGAGCAGGGAAAGGAAGGAGGTTAGAACATGAAGCGCCCTAGACCACCTACGCCCAGGGGGCTGGTGGGGCAGGCAAGCGCAAAGGAAATACCTGATAGTGCCATGCTGGTGCCCTTTTGATGGGCTTTTTGGAGCTGTCCAGTTGCCTCTCGGAAGCTTCGTGGGCAATATTGGGGTTCTGTTGGACGTGGTGGAGCGGTCTCGGGCAATCTCGGAGGCCTCTCGGGCCTGGGCGGTTGTGGGCCCCGCCCTTCTCTCGGCCATTCTCGGTGCCATTCGGCCTCTTGAATATCCGTGCGGCCGAGCCCGCGAGCGCGCGGGCGCGCGCGGAAACAGTTCACCAGCCTGCTGGGCGTATGGTTTAGAGAGTTCGGTACTCTATGTTCCAAGCCATGTTAAACCTATCCCTGCACCCCCCTGGGTTTCGCAACAACCCATGCGATGCCCCGCAGAAATAAATGCAAACATTTCGCGCGGACCTTGCGCTGCCCTGCGATACCGTGCAAACCGACCCTACAATACCCCGCAAAGCAGACACCAACATCACATTGCAAAACGACCGTGTCTATACATCCGAAATCCGACAATGTCATGGAAACTGCCTTGCGACGCCTTGCAATGGCTCTGACACCCCACCAACTTGCTGGGTACATGCTCGTCATGATGGTATCGCGTCCCTGGCGGCCTCTCGGGGTGCTCTCGAGGCTGCGACGCAGCCTCGAGGGCCCCGAGAGCGGGGGTAATAAAGGGTCGCAAGAATCTCCTAAGGGGGCCCAGGAAGGTTCCAAAAGTGGCACCAAGATGCGCCCCTGCTGCCAACGCCGAGGACCGCCATTGGCAGCAAGGTGGCGCTCTGGGCGCTCCACTCACCCCCTCCCCCCACCCCCCTCCCTCTAGGCCAACCTTGGTGCATATTTTGGCACCGTTTCAAGGGCGTTCCCAAGATGGGCACCCTGCTGTCGAGGACGAGGGCCGCGATATTGGCATCGAGACGGCCATCTTGATGCCCTTCGGGGCCGTCCTAAGGCCTTCCTGGGATCTCCTCGGGACCCTCTCGGGCCCCATCTCAGGAGCCAATGTGGGCTTTGGAAGGAGCCTTCAGGGGGCGCCGAGAGGGCCGCGGGATGAACCCCCTGCTGTCCAGGACAACGGCCGCCCTCTTGACAGCAAAAGGGTATTATTCGGGCCCCTCTCAAGGCCCTCCTGGGCAAATCCTGGTGCCCGCTTGGTGACTTTTAGGGGCGTTCCCGCGGCTTCTGAGCGGCCCCGACAAGACCGCCTCGTTCTGAACGAAGGTCGCCCTCTTGACGGCAAGCTGGCTCTCTTAAGGTCCTCTCGGGGCCGTCTTGGGGCCCTCCTGGGGCCACTTGGGGCCATTTCAAGGCTCCTCTAGGGAGCCCCGTCAGGGCAATCGCGGGCCCCTCTTGAGCCCCCTCGCGTGGTGTTCGTCTGTTGCGCGACGCGCTGCTGCGCGGGATGCTACAACGGCTATCTTGCCAAAGCATCGGGTGTTCTAAACCACGCAGACAAACTTGATAATACACGCGGCACATACATACTTTTCAGCCCATGCAATACATACGCTACACACATGCACGACACTAGCACACGACACTACACGATTCCACCGCACGCATGAATCACACGAATGCATCATACCGATACACCGCGCGGATACACTATCCCACACTGCGTGACACTTAATCAATGCCCGATGTTTAATGCGCCATTATTAACGCGCGACCTTTAATGCGCGCGACACGTCTACGCTGATGCACGACGCTGACACGTCATACGAATACACAGCGCAAATGCGTTACCCCATACTAGCACACTTTACGTTACATTCAGCGCGCGGCATGTCATGCGCATTACTTAATGCGCGAAAATACGTGGCCACTAAAATGTAACCCTTACTTCACGACATTTGGTACCCTACAGTTCATGCGCGGTTATGCGCGACCCTGCGCGACAGCTGATACGCGACATCTTATGCACGAGCTGTACAGCACGACGCTTTACTCATAGTCCAGGCTTGAGACACGACGCTGTATGCATGCACAACACTCAACCAAACTTGACACGCTGCACTTGATACACAAGACTTTGCAAGGCTCAATGCACGACGAATCGCATGTGGCAATGGGTGTACGTCGTTCAGTACGCACCATCTAATATACGCAACGGTTTAAACGCGACGCTTTACACACGGCAAGCTGCAAACGACACTTCGCACACGGCATTTTAATACACAACATGCAAGACGCGACACGCAAGTTACGACATTTAACAACACCACACAAATGACACGATGCATACTTAGGATGCGACACTTTATACATAACAAATGATACACTAGATTTCATATACGGTGGTTAATACATCAGACTTCGTACCGTAGAGTTAATAACACATTACATGTAATGCACGTCACCAAATGTGCGACACGTAAGATGCTACTCGACATGCGCTACACTGAATATATGGCACAACATGTACCACACTACATATATTTCCCGAAATTTATCAATCTAGAGAGACTTCTCAATCTGCTACACCAAACGGGTTGCCACTCAAGGCGCTAAACGAATGCACGACTCTAATGACTCTATACTGATACTGGTACACTCTTCTGGCACACCATACCAACACACCATACTAATACAGCGCAAGGCCCACTACACTAGTACACTACATTCATACACTAGGCTAATACACTGCACGCATACACTACGCCAACACAACCTCCAATACTTTACCGTTACACCATACTTAATATCCGACGCAAAATACACGACACGGAAAACGCAAAGTTGAATACGCAACACTTACCACACGATATTTAGTACACGACACTGGGACCGTCTTGGGGCTCTCTGGGCCCTCTCTTGGGGCTCGCTTTGGCTACCTATAGGCAACCCTGAGGTCTCGGGAAGCCACCGGAAGCGAAAAGGTGGGACGACAATTGATATTGATGCCCATCAAGTGTTTGATTGGTTTTGACATATTTGGTGTTTCCTTTGGGAAGCCCCGTGACTTCACGGTTATCTTGGGCTCTCTGAAGACCTCTTGGAACCGTGCAACACAACGTAGTGCATTTGATGCTGTATTATGCAGTGAATTGGCGTAGTACGTCGGTGTAGCAAATCCGCGGGGAGTTGTTGTGTAATGTATCATTGTAGCGTCCTCGTGTAGCGTACTGGCGTAGTGCATTAACGAAGTGCACTAGCGGAGCGTACTAGCGTAGTCTAATTGGGGCAGTGTGAAATAGTGTGGTGCATGTGTGTGATGTATGCAGGTAGTGTATTAGAGTAGTGTATAAGCGTTGTGCATTCGTGTAGTGTTTCATAGAGGCAGATGTGCGTTTAACGAGCACTCTCAGTCCAAGGCAACTCGCCTGGGCATCTCCTTTAAATGGGCTGGTGAAGGTACGCGAAGCGTCAAGCATGTAGAAATTTGGGGTCACAGCCTTCATCAGCCTAGAGCACAGGACTCAAGACAGAGAGCACCAGGCGCCTGGATGCAACTCCGTTTCGCGCCTCGAGGCACGGTGGCGGAGTTGGCGTGGGCTGTTTTTTTTTTTGTTTTTTTTTTCCGAAGGGTTCAATAGATGACGGGGCGCTGTTTTGGCGTTCGCGGTTTGGTGCCTTTTCTCCCAGGAGTGGGTGCGAAGCATGGTCATGCCTGCGCTTTCTGACGCGTTGCAGCTGTGCTCTACGTTCGTGTACATCGGGCTGACAGAGACTGTCGATTTTTTCCCCATTGCACTAGATGGCGCGGTTGCATCTAATGATGACCCAGACGAGCTGCAATTACTCCTGGTAACGCATGTCAGGCAGGCACTTGTGCACTGCAGGCAGCTGGTTGGGTATTCTCTCACTCCTTCAACATTCCCATGGGCGTGGGCGGGTGCTCTGGCAGATTCCGACGAAACGCGGCAGAGGACGATCGACCATGCGCAGCAGGTGTGGGATCTCGTGCTTTTCCTAGAGCGTTCGCAAAGCCCTGTGCACGCGGAACTCGCCAAAACGTTGTTTATCAGAGAAGCAGTTGTTTTTCGAGAGCCGTTCAATATGTTGCAGGCAAGTGGGTATCGCATGACTGACCGCCTGGAGCAATACATACGTTCTCTATTTGAGCATATGGGTAGCAGTCTATCGCTGGAGGCGGCGCGTCTCCTGTTGTTTTTACTTCTGGTTTGCTATTGCGATGGATCCTCCACGCGTGTAGCGCGGGCGCAGCATTATGTGAGCGCACGCTTGCCGTGCGCGTTCTCATGCATGTAGCGTTGTGAGTACACTTGTGCGTTCTATGAGCTTCTGAGCCGTCACATGCCAATGTTTATTCAACACTGTAACGCTCGGTGTACGTATTGTGGCACTCGTGTCATATCGTGGCTGCCTCATGCATCTATGCGTGGCGTTGTGGGGTGCCGTAGGGGCCCGTTGCGTCGTTCTTGCAATGAGTGCGTCTGTGCGCAAGCGCACGCGCGCGCAATGCCCTCTGCGGTTTGCATGCCCGTCTCTCCCCAGTTGTATTTCAACGACGCGAGGGACAACGAGTCGCGGGCGGCTCGCCACAAGAGCCGCTGCGACGCATCTCTCATGGCTCTAGGGATCGCTACTCTGAAGCACAGGTACCCTCATTCTGCCCACATTGACCTGTCGCCCGAGGATGTCGCGTCCATGTCAGATTCGCTTACACTAGATAAGCATACTTTTGGAGGCTCCACGAATGCAACATCTTTGCTCACCTTTGACGTTGATGAGCTGGTGAACGCTCGTTCTAAATGGAGGTCAACAAGCCCTGGCAAGTTCGAATTGAACCAAGCATTTCTGTTCAAAGTGTTGTTATCCGTTGACAGTGATCATTGGGAGTTTTTGTGGTTGCCCTCGTTGTACAAGGTTCATACAATAGTGTCGGACTCCGAACTGAACTACTACTACATCCTTCAAGTGGCGCCGAAGGGCTTGTTATTGTTGGAGATGGTCGAAGAGTCCGAAGGCATACTGAGGTTTGGTTTCGGCCCTGAGCGGGTCAAGGTAACAGCTCCGCCATCGGTTGACTATTTCATCTGTTGGGACGTCGAACTTGGCTTTCACGTAGAAGGCGATGAATCCAGGGTTCGTTTCCGCGTGGGGGAGGCACTTGGTGTGCTCCGATACGCAATTCGCAATTATTTTTCGCTCTGGCCTGCACCGCTGCTCAAAAGCATTGCAAAACACTTGCTAGATATAAAGGTGCCCAGTGGGGCGTCGCACATCGACGTGGCAACGTCGGTTGTCAATGCCAGTGACGCTACAGAGCCAGAGAGACAGGCAGCCATATCAGCAGTGAAAGCATTGATCGAGAAAAGGTGCCAGAGGAGAGCGGAAAAGCTCAGACAGCCAGACGATGGGGACGCACGTGATCAAGACGATGTAGACAGCGATGCCTCTGACCCTGGTTTGCACGGCGGAGTTGCAACCGAACAGCTTCGAGCAGAAGCGCGCCCCGAATTGGTTGCACTGGCCAGCAAGGAGGTTGATTATCTACTCGGGGCTTGCCCCGCGGGGCAGGCGCTGGGCGAGGAAGAGGATGACCGCGGTGTCGAGCAGCTGAAGCTGCATGCCGACGCGAAGGTTGCATCTCGGCCGCCGAGGAGAGTGCGAAAGAAGAGCCCGCCCGTGAGCAGCCAAGCTAGCAAGCGCCCTCGAGCGCCCTCACCGTCTCCGCCGAGCCCCTTCCTGTCACCAGTGAAGGGCGTGTGTGGACAGTCGCCGCCTGGGGGCATTTTTAGTCCCAACGGTGACCAGGGGCAGGTCCGCCACCCTACGCTCCTAACCTCTGACGAGGAAAACTCGGACGGCCCAGTGTTCATTCCTTGGGATCAATCTGCCGATTGTCTAGGGGTTGGCCCGCCTGCGTTGCCCGACCCGCCTGCTTCTCCAGAGTTGGCGATGCCAGTGGCGGGATCTGGCCCTGGCCCTGAGCCGCCAGTTTCACCAAGTGTGTCAGCCCCTCCAGGGCCAGACACTCCACCCGAGCCAGCTGCCAGCGTTGCCGTTGGCGCTCGCGCTCACGATTTCAGCCGCGTTCCGCTGACGTGTCAATTTTGTTTGGTCGAGCCGCTGATGCGCTCGCCCTACTGGGTTGCAAAGCTACCGCATGGCCTCGAATACAGGGGCAGCAAGTCGCATTCAGCGACGTTTGGCAGGATGCGGTCGGAGGAACAAGCGAAGCTGCAAGTTTACACGTGGCTGCAGGAGGCAATAGCGCACCATGGTTTATAATATATCATGTTTCTCTTTGATGCTTGCATGCTGGCAGTCGGCATCGATGCATTGAGACTGTACTGTGTGCGGTAACTTTCCTTGCGCATGCAAAGCCGCCTTGCCGTATAGAAAATGGCATGCGGCCCATCCCGCCACCGCGTCTGGGTTGTGGGCCAGGCGGCTGCTGAATGCTCGTTGGGGTCTCGGGGTGGACTTCTCGGGTGTCTCTTGGGAGCAGTTTTGAAGCGTCTTGGGGGCAGTGTTGGTGCCTCATGTGGCATCTTGTGGGCGTCTTGGGTTGGTGTGTCTGCCTCGCGGGGGTCTCTTAGAGCCTCTTGAGTGCCTCATGGGGGCTTCGTGGGGGGCATCTTGGGGCATCCTTGCGTTTGGGCGTCGCGGCGCTTCGCGTGCCCTCGCCAGCCCATCCAGACAACATGCTTAGCCGAGGTGCGTTGATCATGGCCGTGCAGCATAATGCAGCGCACCATCGTGCATCGTAACAGCGATGCCGCCAAGATAGGCCCACGCGTGCCCCAATGAAGATCCCGAAACGCGCCTTAAACGGGCACCAAAAAGGCCCCAATCGGCCCCCGATGCTTCCCGACAGCGATCGCACCCCCCCCCCCCCCCTCGTTCCCCCATTGGCCATGGGGCCCTTGCGGTGCCTTGCTGAGCCCCTTCCAGAGGTGGTCTCTAGGCGTTATTGGGGCCTTCGTGGGATCGTCTAAGGCCCTCTCGGGCCTTGGGCGGGTTGCAAGAACCTGCCGTCACCCCCATTTACCCCCATTTCTTCCAACCCCTGCCGCGCCACCTCCCATCATACCTCGTCGCCTCGCTTCCCGCCGACCCTCATATCGCTACGTGCGCATCCCTTCTGCTCCATCGACCTCCCTTGCTCTCTCGCCGTCCCCGCGCCCTTCTACCCGTCACCTCCTCCCGCAGCCCTCCTTCCCCTCACCCCTCATCCCCGCGCTCTTCCCGCGCCCGAACCCCGTCCCGCCCACGTCCACCAATCGCCCGCTCCTGTCTCCCGCACCCACTCAAACCCCCCCCCCCCTCTACCCCCCTCCACCCCCGCCACCCCCGCCGCCCGAAGATGTCGCTCGCAGCCCCAAGGGGCACTAATCAAATTTCAAGAGGGCCCAGAATGGGCACCGAGAGGGGCGCAAGCGGGCCCCAAGCGGGCTCGCATAGACCCCGATTGCAATGTGCAAGTTGCCGCTCCTCCCCATGATACTGTGGGCCGTCTTTGGTGCGGTTTGTCTCGGGCCCGCCATTCACCGTGGGTGGCCTCCCTCCTTGCGGCCTCGTTTTGGTGTGCTGTTTTAGTGTATCCGTGCAGCTTTCCGCAATGCACCTCGGAGTTTTCGATGGGTCCTTCCCAGCGCCTCGAATGTCACCGAACGCACGGCCCTACACAGCCCGCCCTCCGCCGCCCCTCCCCCCCCCACTCGCGGCCCCCGTTCCCCCCGCGCCCTCTCCCCCCCCCCCCCCGATATTTTAGAGAGGGGAGAAGCACATTATTGATATATACGCGGGAGGCAGTTGGGGTTGCAAGGTCGTTGCAGGGCGTTGCAAGGCCCTGCGCAGCCACGCGCGCAGTATTGCACGGCTTCGCATGGCGGCGCGCCGCTTTTTTGCATTGAGTTGCATGGTACCGCGGGTGTCTGCATCGCAGGGTGTTGAAGGGCATTGCGGGGTCGCGTTGCAACGCGTCGCAGCGTAGCGTGGCGTGCGCGAGGGGGTGTCGCACCCTACGTCACAAGGTCGTGCGGGTGTTTTTGGCGAAACGCAGTGGATATAGTAGCGACTATGGTTGTTAATGGAAATTGTAAGAGCTCCTATTCTAAATCGCAAGCGACACGGGGGGCGGCACCGCCGCCGATCCCCGCCCACAGGAAGCAAGGCCGCCCCGCGAGGGCGGGGAGGGCCGCACCCTAAACATTTTATGTTTCACCGCGTTTCACCATGGCAACATCTGGGTTGCTGTGTTCCCGCCTTTGAAGGGGTTTTCGTTCTCGAGGTTGAGGACATGGCGGCGTTGCGTGCCAGAGTGCGGCCGTTTCTGCGCCCGATATGTTTCATTCTATGCGCTTCAAAAAACGAAAAAGCGAGAAGGCCATCGGAAAGCGAAAAGGCGAGAAGCCAACAATCACAAGTTTCTTTTCTAGGTTTTGGAATGATTTTGGCATCTTGGAGGCCTCCTTTGGGGGCTATCTTGCATCATGGAGCCGTCTTGGGGCGGTCTTGGGGCCTCTTGGAGCATCTTCGGGGCCATCTTGAGGCATCTTCAGCTATCTTGAGCCATCTTGGAGCTCGTCTTGGGCTCTCCGAGGCGCTCTTGGAGCCGTCTTGGGCCACGTTGAGCGCCCCAGCGCGTGCCCCCCCCCCCCCCCCCCCCACCCCCCCCTTCCCCCCCTCCCCCCCTCCACACACACGCACACGCGCATCTCCCAGTGGGAACCCTTGTCTTCTTTTGATGTGCACCTATCTTGCGGCATTTGCAGTTGCGCATGGTTGTCGCATTCGACAGGGTTGCTCGTTCTTACTTCAATAGTGTCGCATTGGGCGCGCCTTGTGCGCGGCTTCCGCCGAATGCATTCGCATATGCACTTTATGCGACGCATGCACTGAACTTCGGTGAACGTCGGCGTTGCTCGTGTTCTTGCGTCGCGGCCTCCGACAGCCAACTCGGAATCGTGAAATCATCTCGTTTGGGCGCGCAATTCGCGCACGCGCCCCCATCCCCCAAAACCAAAAAATCTAAGCAAAATGAGCTTCCCCATTCAATTATGAGCATTTTCAATTATGTAGTAGACCCTCTACTCGTTGGGAGAAGCCGATCTGTCGCGACGAGGCCATGGTCACCGATGAGAGGTGAAAGGAAACGGTGACCACGAGGGGGGTCGCGGTCATGGCGGTCAAGGAGCAACGCCATGAGCGTCAGCGGGGTGAGCGAATGAAAGAAGGAGTTCGGACTTGGATGAAGAGGATGATGATGAGGAGGGGGACGAGGAGGAGGACGATGTCGACGTGGTGGGGCGGATGCGACGATCGTCGGAGAGGGGCAGGGGTCAGCACGACGAGGGGTCGACGCCAATGACCGGGAGGGGGGTGAAGGTCATTGCCGGGAGACGGGGCGGCGACGGACGCTTCGAGAAGGGATGGGCACGTATTTTGTCTGCGATCATCATCGGCAGGCGGCAGGTCGCTTGCGCGGCGTGAGTCCAGGGTGCTTCGGACAGGGCGGGTCCAATCGCAAAAGCAGCTCGGGCCAGACGGCGTTGCGCACTAAGGCGTTGCCGCTCTGGTCGAAATTTTCAAAATCGGGGAGAACGCGCACATCGTCGCGGTTCTTGACTCTACTGACGCCCACATAGAGATGCCAATGGGCAAAAGGGCTTCGGCGCACGTCCAGGCACGCGCGCGCGAGCGTGCGGCCCTGCCCTCCATTGAAGGTGGACGCGTACGCAGCCCGCAGAGGATATTGTCGACGGGCCATGGTGGACGCGCCGTTGGCACTCTGCCAGCGGAGCACGATGCGAGGTAAAGGATACTTGCGGCCGCCCAAGGTTTCTGGGCAACGGTACCCACATGTCCCCAGAGTGGTGGCGTTGTGCCCCTGACGTCGCGGCGTCGTGGCGCCGACGCTGCAGCTGAAGCGGGCACAAAGTGGATGGCTAGGAGAGGTAAGGCTGGATCAAGCGCCAGAAGCATCGACGGACCAGAATATGACATCCGATCAATGCGAGGTGCTGGGACACTTCCTGGGGTCCACGCGCTGCAGTAATTCGCGCCGCGTGCAGCCGTGGCGACGAGGATCCGATCAAAGCAAGGTGCCGGGACCCCTCCTGGGGTCCACGCGCAACAGTCATTAGCACCGCGCGCAGCCGTGGTGACGAGGATCGGACCGCGGCGTGATCTGCGACGGCGACGCCGAAAAAAACAAAAGTAAAACATATGCTGTCCATCGTCCCGATTTGCGCGCGTGTCCATCTGCACCGCTGCTCGCCCTGCGTGCTATTGTTTTCCTCCGCCCCCCCCGCCCCGCGATATCAAGGCGGGGGGGTTATCTGGGGAGCATTTGGGGGCATTGGGGGGATGGCGAAATCTAGGATTCGTTTGTTTTCCGGGTTGTGTGGGACCCACTTCGATTTTTAGAGGCCTTAGAGGCCGTGGCCCATCGGCGTCCCTTCGGGGGCCGTTGACAGGCTTCCTGGGGGCGGGGTCCCTTCGAGGCCTGTTGGGCCTTGTCAGGGCGTCCCTTCGGGGCCAGTTGGGGTTCCCTGGGGGGATTCAGGGGGGGGCCTCGCAGGGTTTCTTGGGAGCCTTTGGATGGCCTTCGGGGGCCGCCTGGGGCCTCCGGCCCATCCCCCCACCGTGCCTGGGTTGTGGCTCAGAAGCCTCTTGAGTGTTCGTTGGAGGTCCGCGGGGAGCTTCTTGGAGGCATCGTGAGGAGCTTTTGGGCAGCAAGTTGGAAGCCTCATGGGGGGGTTTTCGGAGGCTTCTTCGGCACCTCTTGGAGCCTTTTTGGGGAGCCTTTTGGGGCCGTCTTGGGGCCTTGGTGGGGCCTTCGCAGGGTGGAAAATATGACATTTGAAGGTGTGGTCGCCCTTTTGGGCCCTCTTTGGGTTTTCTCGAAGCCTTTTGGGGTTTTGTTGGGGGCGCCTTTTGGGCTGTCTTCGGGCCCTTCAGAGCTGTTTTGGGGCCGTCCGGGGGGCCCCCTGGGCCGTTTGGGCTGTCTTGGAAGGGGCCCGGGGGCTAGTGAGGAGCGTCGAAAAAGGTATCGGAAGGCGCGGGAAGGGCCATCTGGGGGCCCGGGGCCCAGGGAGGACCGTCAAAAAAGGCATCGGGGGGGGGGCGTGGGCCATCCGGGGAGGGCCCTTACAGGATGTATAATTTTAAGAATATACATACAAAGAAGACTGCATTGGCGTTTCGCGCCATGCGCCTTGGTCCTTGAAGTTCGGCAGGCAGGCGGAACGGCAGGAAGGTCAAACCGACAATTTAGCGATAACTATTTGTTGCCATTTTCCCGACATCGCCGTTCTAATAATGTTATTCGTTGTTTCCTTCATACACGTTTCGTGGCCCCATAGGGAGTTCCACTTAAGGTCCCACTGGTGCAGTTGCATGGCGGCGCCCTCCCATTTCGGCACACCCCTCACGCGCTTCGTGGCCCCATAGGGAGCTCAATTTAAGGTCCAAGTGGTGCAGTTCGTATGGCGGCGCCGCCCCATTTCGGCACACCCCTCACACGTATCGTGGCCCCGTAGGGCATTCCATTTAAGGGCCCCATGACCCAGTTCGCATGGCGGCGCCGCCCCATGCTGGCACAATGCGCCTCCCACAACCAGTACAGCGCTTCGTGGCGCCGAAGGGAGCTCCACCTAAGGTCTCAGTGGCGCAGCCCGCATGCGTTTCCCCCACCGGGTACAACGTTTCGTGGCCCCATATGGAGTTCCACCGGAGGTCCCAGTGGCGCAGCCCGCATGCGTCTCCCCCACCCAGTAAAGGTTTTCGTGGCCCCACAGGGAACTCCACCAAAGGTTCCAGTGGCGCAGTATGCATGCGTCCCCCCCACCCAGTACACTGCTTCGTGGCCCTACACTCCACCGAAGACGATACCAACAACTGCGGTATTCACAACTGCATATGGTTGGGTCCTTCGCCAGGCTAATTGCGGAGGCTCCTCCTTTGAGCGCCTCTGGGGGCCTCACGGAAGTTTTTCATGTTCGCGGTTTCCCTGAACAACCGGGTAACGATTTGGAGTGCTTCGGAGGGCGTCTTGGGGCCATCGTGGGCCGTCACGGGGCTCTCTTAGGCCATGTTGGAACCCTGTTGTGCCGTCTTTGGGCTCCCTTGGATTGCCTGGAATCCCTTTCGGATGATTGCGGGGCGAGTTTCAAGCCTCCCAGGCGGCTTCGGACGCCCAGAAGACCGCCGTCTTGGAGCGTCGGGAAGCCGAAAAGACGAGAACCCCAAAATTCACCAACTAGCATGACGAAGGACCCAACCATTTTGCAGATGCGGGTGCCTCATTGTGGGTACCGCTTTCGGTGGAGCTCCTTATGGGGCCACGAACCGTGTGAGGGGTATGCTGAATTGGGGCCGGTGGAGCTCCCAATGGGGGGCCACAAGGCGTGTGAGGGGTACGCAGAGATGGGCGGGGGAACACATGCGAATCCTGCCACTTGGGCTTTCGGTGGAGCGCCCAATGGGGGGCCACAAGGCGTGTGAGAGGTGTGCCGAGGCGGGCGGGGGGACGCATGCGAACCCTGCCACTGGGGCCTTCGGTGGAGCTCCCTATGGGACCACGAAACTTGTGAGGGACGTGCCGAAATGGGCGGGGGGACGCATGCGAACCCTGCCACTGGTGCCTTTCCTCCCTATGGGGCCACGAAGTGCGTGAGGGGTGTGCCGAAACGAGCGGGGGGACGCGTCCGAACCCTGCCACTGGGGCCTTCGGTGGAGCTCTGGGTGGACGCATGCGAATCCTGCCACTTGGGCTTCTGTGGAGCTCCCTATGGGACCACGAAACTTGTGAGGGACGTGCCGAAATGGGCGGGGGAACGCATGCGAAGCTTGCCACAGGTGCCTTCGGTGGAGCTCCCTATGGGGGGCCACGAAACACGTGAGGGGTGTGCCGAAATGGGCGGGGGGACGCATGCGAACCTTGCAATTGGTGCCTTCGGCTCCCTATGGGGCCACGAACCGTGTGAGGGGGGTGCCGAACGGGGCGGGCGGACGCATGCGAACCCTGCTACTAGGGTCTTCCGGTGGAGCTCCTTATGGGGCAACGAAGTATGTGAGTGGTGTGCCGGAACGGGGGGACGCATGCGAACCTTGCCATTGGGGCCTTCGGTGAAACTCCCTATGGGGGGGGCCACAAGGCGTGTGAGAGGTGTGCTGAAACGGGCGGGGGGGCGCATCCGAACCCTGCCACTGGGGCCTTCGGTGGAGCTCCTTATGGGGCCACGAAGCGTGTGAGGGGTATGCCGACATTGGCGGGGGGACGCACGCATGCGAACCCTGCTACTAGGGTCTTCCGGTGGAGCTCCCTATGGGGGCCACGGAGTGCGTGAGGGGTGTGTCGAAATGGGCGGGGGGACGCATGCGAAGCTTGCCATTGGGGCCTTCGGTGGAGCTCCCTATGGGACCACGAAACGCTGCACTGCGTGTGCCGAAACAAAGACATGCGGAGGGCAGAGGCAAGGAGGGGGAGGAACGCGGGAGGTGAGGTGAAACGAGGACCCAACACCACAGGATGGTTGGGAAAAGCCAACAGAAAATCAATGAATGTTGCCTCTTGGGGCATTCTTGGGAGTGCTCTTGGAGGCCTCTTCGGACGTTTTCACCGGATCTTTACGGGCATGACGGCTTAATTGGGGTCGTCGTGGACCGTCTTGGGGCTGTTTGGGGTCGTTTTGGGAGCGCGCCGGAACGCTTGGAGCCCCCTGGGACCGCCTTCGAGCTCTCGTGGGTTTCTCTGGGTCGTCTGGAGGGTTGCCCTAGAGGCCAGGGGCGGGCCAAATTCGTTAGGGGGAGCGCTTTTTCCGGGGTCCCCAGGGGGAGGGGGGCGCTTTTTCCATGGCCCTTGGCCCAATAAAATGATGCTGGCGAAGGACCCAACCATACGCAGTTGTGAGTACCACGAATGTGAAAATCGTCTTCGGTGGCGCTCCCTATGGGGCCACGAAGCGCTGCACTGGGTGGGGGGGACCGCATGCGGGCACCCCCACAGGGGCCTTCGTGGAGCTCCCTATGGGGCCACGAAACGTGTCACGGGTGTGCCAAAGTGAGGGGGTTGACGGAAGGAGGGAGGAGGGGAGGAGGAGGAGGAGGACACGCTAGGTGAGTTCGCGTCATATCTGACATCCTACCCCTCCCTCCCATCCCTCACCATGGCGTAGATCCCCTCTCTACTCGCACAGTCGGATGTCGAGCAGGGCAAGGATCCCGAAAGGGTACGCGATGCATTGTAGAGCACGGCATGGCATGGCGTAGAAGAGCATCGCAAAGCGTAGTATGGACCTAGCATTGCACTGCATGCCGTGGCATGGCACCGGAAATGACGCCAGCGCTGCAGCGGGAGCACGAGTCGAAACGAGCGGAAGCGCGGAAGTGAGGCCAGCGCTGCAGCGGGAGCACGATTCGGAACGAGCGGAAGCACGAAAATGAGGCCAGCGCTGCAGCGGGAGCACGATTCGGAACGAGCGGGGCCCGAAAATGAGGCCGGCGCCTCAGCGAGAGCAGCATTTTGAAAAAAATGCAGGCGAAAACCCAATTCAGGGGAAACTTGCGTGCAAAAAAACAGTACGCGGGGGGTCGAGCACTTTCAAACCGTCATCAGGGGAAGAGGGAGAGTAGTATTCATATTCAGTAATTGTGGAGGAGGAGGAGGAGGAGGAGGAGGAGGAGGAGGGCAGGAGAAGGAGGAGGAGGAGGAGGAGGAGGAAGAGGAGAGGAGAGGAGAGGAGAAGAACGTGAGGACCGTCTCTTCAAAACGAAGACCCAACACCACAGGATGGTTGGGGAACATTGGCGCTTCAACACCCAAAAAACATGCGCGCTCATGAAAATTCTCACGAAAACGTTGAGTTGATTCAACATTCCGTCAAACGACACCACGCGGACCTCTTACGCGCGCTGCCGACATCATTCGAACGCCTTCGGGCGCTGCGCTAGCTTGGGGGACGGCCCCTGACAAAAATATCATGCGGGCCACTCGCGCGCGTCGGCCGCACGCGCATGTCCAAATCATTCCAAAACCTCGATCAGTAACGCATGGACGTCATCATCGTCACAGGCGTGACCAGTATCGGCGCCGTCATTGGCCTTGCCGCCGTCATCGTCATCATTGTCACCATCATTGCTACTATCATAATCGTTTCCGCCGCTGACGCCGTCATCATGATACCGCGCCCGCCCAAATCACCAACCCGCATTGAAGCGTCCGCGCGCCAGCGCGGCCTGTGAGACGCGCTAGGGAGTTCCCATCGATCAGCGCCACCGTGGCCGCGTAGGTTTTGCCAGACTAGCTGGGCGCTCTGCGTGCGAGCTTGCGCGCGCTAGCGCGGCCGCAGCATGCGCCCGTCATTGCCAAGCTGTCATCACAATCGCCGCCTCATGGGTTTTGCAAGCCAAATTGCGGGTGGGAGGGTGGGATGATTGCGCGAGCAGTGGAGTGGACAATTCAAGATCTGGCAAACTTAATCGAATTACAGATATTGTACCACACAGATTGAATCACGGTGATTGCACCACATAGCGCGCACATCGAGAGCGCAACAACCCATTTTGGGAAATCCACACTGGAAAACATGTTTACGTAGTTGATCATATTCTGATGATCGGGAGGAGGCAACAAGAGGCCAGTCTCGCCGTGATCTTCCTAGTGGTGGCAGCGCGATCGCTGAGCAAGGGGATTGATCGAGAAAGGCCAGGCCTAGGTGCAGTAGAGGGTTTGCTGTTGTGCGAAAGATGCTTGTATAACCCCCGACCGCCCTGCCGTTGGCACCCCGGTGCGCAAACGACCCACGGTAATCGGGCAATGACCACGCCACGCATTTTTGGGGGATTCAGGTATGCGCTCACGCGCGCAACACGCAGCACCCTGCGTGTCTTTCCCCTGGGGCTGCAAGGGTGGATTCCCCCCTTGCGCAGCGGACTCGGCAGCTGGCAGCTGGCTGCTTCCTATGCCAATCCAGTGGTCCAAGGTGGTCGTTCGCCGTACCTACATCGATCTACAATGCCAACAGAAACACATACGCAATGCTCGCAGGCCCCCTCAGCAAGTGCTCCAGAGGTCTCTGGAGGCACCCAGAGGCACATCGAGGGCCGAATACACCAAAGGTCGTGTTGTCCTCGGTCGTCGATCGCTCTCTGACCGTGCCCCGCGAGCCCCTTTTAAGACGCCCGCGGACGTCGAGATCAACGTGACGTGCACTCCAGGCAGCACCGCGCCTGCGACGGTGCAGGTGCTGGAGGCGCGGGCTCCCGCGGGCGTGCCGGCCCCAGTGGCGGGAGCGGTCTCGTGCGTGGCCCGCGAGGTCGCGGGCGCACGCGTCAGCTCGGCGGAGTTCGTCCCCGCCGAAGGCGGAGGGGAGCCACACAAAGACGCCCGCCATGCCCCTGCCCGCAAGGTCACCGAGCTTTGGAGGAGCTCCGCACGGACTGCCTCGGCGGGCGGTGGAAAGCCCAACTCCCCGTGCTCTCGGCGCCGCCCTCGGCGCCGCCCCTGGCGCGCTCCGCGGGACGGGGTGTGGGTGGCGGCGTGGAGGAGGGGGACTGCGGGAAGGGGTTGAGGTCCCCTGGCGTGATCCGTGCGGACTCCCCAAAGCTTATGTCTGTACCGCCTCTTGCTCGCTGCAGCACCATGCGCGCCCGGTTTTCTCTTCTCACCTCCCTTGCCTGCGGAGCTGCAGGCTTTCAGGCCGCAGCCCGTGGTAGTCAGGGCCGACTGCGACGATGCCGGCCCCCCTCCTTCTGGGAGCTTTCGACGAGGCCGGGCCCCCGAAGACGGCTCAGAGCCGCCGAGAAAGTCTCGACTGCGCGTAAGAGTGACCCTTCGCCGAACGCGGTGCGGCAGTAGCGTCTTGCGCGCTCGTGTTCGGCCCTCCCCCGCGGCCCCCAGAAAGCCGCGCACCGAAGGTCACTCTTGCCCATGGGGTCACTCCTGCGTGTAGCCGAGCTCAGAGCCGCCGAGAAAGTCTCGAGGAGCCCGGGCGCCCGCCTCTGCTCCTGCCCCCCGCGAGGGGCCGAGGCGGCGGAGCTGCCGCCCGAGGCGGTTCGGCACATGGTGGAGCGGTGCGCGGCGGCCACTTGGGAGGCACCCGGCGGCGGCGGCGGCAGCGGCGGCAGCGGCGGCGGCAGCGGCGGGCGGCGGCGGCGATTGTGCGCCGCGGCAGCGGCGGCGGCGGCGGCGGCTGCGGCGGTGCGCGGCGGCCGCCTCGGCGAGGCGCTCGGCGTCTCCGCATCGTCGGGGCCGCCGGCAGGCATCGGCCTGCAGGCGCAGCTCGCCCTGCGGGGCCCTGGCGCAGAGCGCGCCGCCGCCGCCGCGTTGGCCGAGGCCGCCGAGGAGGCGGGCGTGGCGGAGGTCTGTGCCGTCCTCAGAGGGTCTCATGGTCCCAGGAGGCTGCTCTGCTTTAGGCGCTGCCGAGTCCACGTGCGTGGACGGGGAGGGGTGGGTGGGGTGCGTGGCGAGGCCCGACAGGAGAGCTGCACGTCAGGCAAGTCGGGGCTCACTTGCACGCCTTCTCAGCCCAGCGATGTTGACAACACGGTGTAGTGGTGGGATTGGGGGGGGACGCCGAGCAAGTGAATCTGCCTGAGTCCAACGGGAAACGCCCTCCAGGCATTCGCAGTGTTGGTTTTGTCAGCATGGGCGTTTGCCCTAGATCTCACCTTCCAAGAGGTCGCTCTCAGGCCCCAGGGCCATCAAGAATGGAACCAGGACGAGAACTGTCCCCAGGGAAGGTGTCCGGGGCTCTGCACAGGGGGCGCTCCATAGAGTCTCGCCTTCGAGGGATCGAGGGGGTGGCTTCTCTTCCTCGGCGGAGAGCGGCGGGAGTGAAACGAGGGCGGCTTCGCTGGCGAAAGCCGGCGGAAGCGTGAGTTGCCTTCAGGGGGTGAGAGACTCTTGCCTTCAGGGTTTCCGGAGCGAGTCGTGTGCGCCCCTGCGTTATCCGTAAGGGCTTCGCCCCCTGCCGCCGGCCCCCTCTCCATCAGAGTGGGACATATCAGAGTCGCGTCGGTGCGTCTCGGCGCTGCCTTGGCGCATCTGGGAACATCATGCGGGGGCGGATAGGAATCACCACCGCATATTGACACGTCGGCGTTATCGAAGACGCCTACGGCGAATCACCGCCGCCCCCTGCCTTCTAGAATCGCCCATGTGGCCGAGCGTTGTGGCAAGAGCTCTGCCAAGCTAACGGACCATGTGTTTCCCCAGCCGTTGTGGAAACCCTTCGGGGAACACTTGGGGGAGGATGGCGAGGAAGATCAGGAGGAGGCGGAGGAGGAGGAGGAGGAGGAGGAGGAGGGGGCATTTGGGGAGCCTCTGGGAACACTCTTGGGGCCTCCTGGGAGTTTCCTGGGAGCCTCTTGGAGGCATCTTGGGGACCCTCTTGAAGGCCTCTTGGGGGCCTTCGGAGGCTTCTCGGGATCCTCTTTCGGCCGTCTCCTGGCCCGTCTGACGCCGTCGGAAGCCGTCTTGGAGGCCTCTCTGGGCCGACTTGGGGCCCCCTTGGGGTGCTTCAGGGCCGTCTTAGAGGCCATCTTGGGCGTCTTGGAGGCCTCTTGGGCCGTCTTTGGGGCCCTCTTGGGCCTGTCTTGGGGGCCTCTTGAGCCGTGCTGGGACCATCCTGGAGGCATCTTGGGCGCTCTCGGGGCGATTTTGGGAGGCCTGTTGGGCCGTCTCGGGCCGTCGGTAGGCCGAAAAGAAACAAATACGAAAATCCTTCAAAAACCATGGAAGATCCATGATTTTGGCCTCTTCGGGCCTTCCTGGAGGCCCTCTTGGAAGCCTCTTGGGCCGTCTTGGGCCATCTTAGGGCCATCTTCGGCCGTCTTGGTGGGCTCCTGGCCCGTCTGACGCCGTCGGAAGCCGTCTTGGGGGGCCTCTCTGGGCCGACTTGGGGCCCTCTTGGAATGCTCCAAGGCTGTCTTGGAAGGTTTCTTGGGCGTCTTCGAGGCCTCTTGGGTCGTCTTTGGGCCCTCTTGGGGCCGTCTTGGGGGCCTCTTGGGCAGTCCTGAGGCAATTTTGGGGGCCTTTTGGGCACTCTGGGGGCGATTTTGGGGGCCTCTTGGGCAGGTTTGGGCCGTCGAAGGCCGAAAACGAGGAAATACGAAAATCTAAATATATATATATATATATATATATATATATACATACATATATATATATATATATATATATATATAATATATATATATATAATATATATATATATATATATATTTGGGCCTCTTCGGGCCCTGCTGGAGGACCTCTCGGAGGCCTCTTGGGCCGTATTGGAGGCCTCTTGGGCACCTCTTGAGCAGTCTTGGGCCGTCTTGGAGGCTTCTTGGGCGGACTTGGAAGTATCTTGGACCCTCTTGGGCCGTCTTGGAGGCCATCTTGGACCATCTTGGGCGAACTTGGAGCCATCTTGGGCCATCTCGACCCTCTAGGAGGCAGTCTTGAGCTGTCTTGGAGGATTTGTTCCGGACGTTGAGGTCGTTTGCGTGCATTTGCAGTCCTTTCCGGGTGGCCGGCGGGCTGGGCCGGAGCCCCGGGGGATAGTTCTTTTGGAAAAAGAGCCGAAACCAAAAACCGAAAGGGTCCACCATGCCGGGCACCCCTGTGGCAAGCCAACAGGGGGCGGCGGATCTTAGTGGCTTTCGACCCATCCCGCCACGGTGCCTGAGTTGTGGCTCTGACTTCTCTTGTATATGTGTTGGGGTGTCGTGGGGAGCCCCAAGAGGGCCTCTTGGAGGCGGTTGGGGCGCCTCGTGGGGGCGGGGCGCTATGCGAACGGCCTGGATGGTGCCGTATGTGGAGCTCCTTGTGGGGCACGAAACGCGTGAGGCGTGTGCCGAAACGGGCTTGGCGACGGGACCGCAGGTGAAACTCCGTGTGGGGCATGAGATTGGTCAGGGGTGTGCCGAAAGGGGCGGGGCGAGGTCTCCCGAACGCCCTCACGGGGGCTGGGGCTGTATCTGTAGAGCCCCCCCTTCCAAGAGGCACGACACGTCGTCTTCGGGCTGTGCCGAAGGGAGCGGGCCGAAACGCCATGAGAGCGCCGCTGCTGGGCCGCAGCGGACCTCCCTGCGGGCACGGGGAGCGTACGAGGGGGGGGGCCGAAAGGGGCGGGGCGGCCCCGCACGGGCGCGCCCGCGGAGACCGCGTGCGGAGCTCCCCGCGGGGGCACGAGCTTCGCGAGGGAGCGGCGGCATGGCAGCGGCGGGGGCAGCAGCGTCGGAGCAGCACCACGCAGCAGGCAGCAGCAGCAGCAGCGGGAGGGAGAGGCGGGACGGAGGAGGAGGAGGAGGAGGAGCGTGCTGAGTGTGTTGAGTGTGCTGAGTAGTGTGCCGACTACATGGGGCAAGGCCCCCTCTCCTCGGAGACGCCACATCCGGCGGCCCCTCCATTCTACGTGTTGTCCGTGTTGCCCCAGGTTTAAGGATCCGGTTTGATTGTGGCTGGTTTTTTGGGGGCAGGCTGCCCCCAAAAATGAGGGCTGAGGACGAAGATGAGGCTTAGGATGGGGAGGAGAGGGGGAGGAGCAGGCAGAAGTATAAAGGGATGCGTGTGTCGACATTCTTGATGGGGCTGGTGTACATGATTCGGCGCTGACGGCACCACCACCGGCTTTTTGCCTCCCGGTATTTCGCCTCCAGGTTCCTGTTCAAGGCGTACCTTTGCACGCCCTTCGCCTTCGGCACCGCCTGATCCCGGGGCTTTGCCCTCTCTTGGCCTTGACGTGAGGCCCCTCCCTCTGTTTTCCCCCCTCTATCAATTAAAGCTGTGCGCGGCCCGCTTAGCTTCGACCGGAAGAGGCTCGCTCTCGACCCGCGGATCAAAAAAGTGTCGACGTTATTCGAGGAGCGCGTCGAAGCCTCATGGAACCTCGTTGGGGCTTCTAGGAAGCCTCTTGGGGGGCCTTTTGGCGCCCTCTCGGGAACCTCTTGAGGGCTTCGTTGAGCCTTTGGGGAACTTCGTGGGGCCCATTGGACGCTTCTTCGAAATACACTGGGACCTCTTAGGGGGCCTCTCCTGAGTTTATTCGTGGTTTATTCGAGACCTCTCGGGTGCCTCTTGAAAGGCATGGGAGCCTCTTGGGCGACTGTTGGGGTCTCTTGGCGCCTGTTGGGTCCTCTTGAGAGCCTCTTGGGGGCTCATTGTTCTTATGCAAACATGCACCATAAAATGGAGGCCATCGTGGGCCGTCTGAAGGACGTCTTTGGCCATCTTCTGGCCATGCTGGTGTGTCTTAAGGCATCTTGGGGCTGTCTTGGGCTCCCAAAGCCCCCCGGATTAGATCGCACCTGGACTGTCTGGACCCAGCCCCACCCCCCACCCCCTCCCCCTCAAATGGGCAAGTTTGGATCCAGCGGGGAGCGAGTATGGGAGGGGAAACAATCTCACACGCCTGGTGATCCCAAAGCGGTCGGCGGAAAACGAGGACCCAACAACATAGGAGGATTCTGAAATTCGAGGCCGCCGGCTGTTTCGTAGTTTGGGCTTTCAGGGGGCAGCTTAGGGCCAAGGGACGATTCTGGAACGGACAACCAGTCCTGGGGATGAGGCCATGAGCATTGGAGGGGCAACGTCAAGAAAAAAACGCGACGTTGGAGGTCTGGTCTTGGAACGAGCGCGGGAGGAGAAAGAGGAGCGTCTTTGCTGTGGGCGCGTGAGAAGTGTCGCTCAGGCTTAGGATCGGGCATTGGATCATCATGGACACCAGCGTAATCCTGATGCCCTGAAGGAGGAAGAGGAGGAGGAGAACGAGGAGAAGGAGGAGAAGGAGGGGGAGGAAGAGAAGGAGCAGGCGGAGGAAGAGGACGAGGAGGAGGATCATCACCATTGTCTCTTTTAGAGCTATTTGTTGGATTGGGCCATGCCCTTGCTCGGCATGGACAGGGGCGCGGGCTTCTGAGGCGCCACGGGAGGAGGCGCAGCAGCAGCAGAAGCATCAGCACCTCTCTCTCGGATCCCTGCCAGCTGGGTCGGACCAGGCCCTTGGCAGGGGCCTCAGATTGGACTACGGACGGCAGCCTGTGAGACGAGGATCATCCCGCCCTCGTCGTCGTCGTCGTCGTCGTCGTCGTCGTCGTCGTCGTCGTCGTCGTCGTCGTCGTGCTTCCGAGGCGCCATCTCCCTGATGCCCGTGCTCGCTCTCGGGCACGGAGCCCTCGTGCGGCTGATAGGGACCTCGGGCGGCGCGGCGAGCGGGCCGCTGGGCGGCCCGCCGGACGCTGGCGCCGCGGCCGTGCCGACAGAGTAGAAAAGCACGGGGGGGCTCAAGAGACGGGGGTCAATGCAGACGGGGGTCAGCCAGAGCGCCAGAGCTTGCAGGATCCCGCAGGATCCAGGGTGTATTGACCGGGGCCTGGGTTCAGGATCCTGCGGGATCTTGCTGGATCCTGCACAGCCCGATTGACCTGGGTTTGCATTGACCCAGGTCAGTGCGTCCCCGAGGGGGGGGGAGAGCGTCGGGCAGTTGCACATGTGGTCTAAGTTGGCGTTGGGGGTGGGCCTTTGAGGCAGCGCGCCTTTCATCCCTCGACTCTGGGCATCCTCTGAGTGGTGCCTGCTTCTTCCGTTCAAGGGTGCCCTGTCACCTTGGCCCAATCCCTCCTTCTCACCCTCCTCATCTTCCTGCCCTCCGTAGCCACCATTTTGGCTCAAGGGCCGTCATCGCGCGCCTGGGGTAGGGCGGGTGCAGCTCGCCATGGCCCGCAGCATCTCCCTCCGGGACCTGGACGGCGCTTGGGTGGGGCCGCGGCTGGACCTCGGGGAGGCGTCGGACGGTCAGCATGTCGCGTGCAAGGTGCCGTGGTGGGTCACGCATTTGTTGGTCGATGTGGCGAGGGAGGGCTGCGACCAGCAGCCGGCGATTCTGCGGAGGTGGCCCTCGCGGCCCGGCGCCGACGACGCCGCGGCCGCGGGGCGCCCCGTGCACCTGGCGATGGGCGACAACGACGTTTGGGTCGACCTGCCGCGCACTGGGGCTGGGCCCGGCAACGGCGGCGAGGCCGGGTCTCTGCTCCTTCGAGCCGAGCGGGAGGAGCCGTTGAGGGGCTGGCTGCCCAGCGCCAGAGGCTACCTGCTCTCGGAGTCATCGGTGCTGCTCTTCATGGTCGG
>CAUYUJ010014272.1:200869-213369 GCA_963575745.1 Prorocentrum cordatum | reverse complement strand
ATGCTAGGTCATGGTCTGGTGGAGAATGTTTCTTTCGAAGCATTGGTTCGGATATCTTGCGCTGCACGTTGTCACATTCATGATGCCGCACACATTTGTCCGCACTTACTGATGTATGTGCCACACGTTGTTCGCAGAGGCGTCACACTTTGAGTCATGTAGGATCAGTATGCGGTTCACGCGGTTGACGCGTTGTTGCGTATACGCGTCGCACGTCTCAACATGATGCCATGAACAGGTACCGGTCCCCACACGAGTCACATGTGTCTCATACATCGCATCGCGAATGTATCGCGAGGTCCGCGCAATGTGTCGTACTTGTCTCGCGTTCAACCCCACCGTCTGCACACGTCTCGCGTTCAATCCCACCGTCTGCACACGCGCGTCGCTTCCGCTCCACTTGTCCCGATGACGTGTTCTCCTGCGCATCTTCCTCAGATGGCGCCCCTCTGTCGCTCGGCGGCGAGCGAGGGGGGAGAACTGAAAAGGAGAAGGTCCTCTCAGAAGGCGGCGGGACTTCTCAGCAGCCTTCTTGCCTTCTGAGAAGTTTGTTCTGCGCCTTCGGGGAAGGCTCAGCAAACTTCTCGGAAGGCTGGGGGGACTTCCGAGCCTCCGAGCCTTCTCAGAAGACCTTCTCCTTCGCACTTCCTCAGGCGATCGCAAACATGGATCAAGGGGGCGTGGATTAGCGACTGGCCCCGCTTCCACAGGAAATCGCGGTTTTCCGCTGCCGAACGAAGCGGCACCGGCCGCATCTTGGGGAAGGCACCTCCCCCGATCCATGGATTTGGCGACCGTGCGCCAAATCCATGGATCGCTCATCCATGTTTGCGCGCCCCCGACCTCCCCCCCGGGCTCGTCGCCGAGTCGCGCATCTGGCCCACGCTCCACCACGTGGCGGAAGGATCGACGGGCTCGCCTCGGCATGCGCACCCCCCAGGGGGGGGCCAGGACGAAGAGGGAGCCCTCCTCCTTGTGGTGGGTCGGCTGTGCGCCCCCTCGCCTCCCTCCTCTCGGTCTCCTTCCGTGTTGGTGGGGCCTTCTCCTCCTCCTCCTCCTCCTCCTCCTCCTCCTCCTCCTCCTCCTCCTCCTCCTCCTCCTCCTCCTCCTCCTTGCTGCTGGGGCATCCTCCTCCTCCTCCTCCTCCTCCTCCTCCTCCTCATCCTCCTCCTCCTCGTCCTCCTGATTGTTTGACTCGCCCAGCGGCAGGACTCGGGAGCCCCTCGATTCGGCCAGCCTGCTGCTGGTCGCGCCGGGGGTGGCCAAGGTCCCGTTCCCCTTCCTCCTGTCGCTGGCGGGCAGCCCCCAGGAGACCGCAGTTTCGTGGCCCCTCGGCGGCGCGTTACCTCGGGGGAGACGGCGGACGACGACGACGACGACGACGACGACGACGACGACGACGACGACGACGAGGGCGACGACGACGACGACGACGACGGCGACGGCGACGGCGACGGCGACGGCGACGGCGACGGCGACGGCGACGGCGACGGCGACGACGACGACCGACGACGACCGACGACGACCGACGACGAGACGATGACGACGACGACGACGACGACGACGACGACGACGACGACGACGACGACGACGGACGAGGGACGACGGACGACGACGACGACGACGACGACGAACGACGACGACGACGAGTTGACGACGACGACGACGACGGACGAGGGGGGGAGGTGGGGAATGGTGTTCTTCTACCGACGTAGCTCTTGCGCCCGCCCCGCCCGGCAAAGAAAGGCAAAAGGGCGGTCGGAAGACCGAAGCGAGGGGGAGCGGGGTAGAGCCGCCGGCGCAGCGATCATGAGCTTGGGGCCGTCACGAGCTCCCACTGGCCTGTCTCCAGACTTCTCACGTCGCTTCTCTTCCCGACGTGGGCCCCCCGAGCCCGCGACCCCCTCCCTGGGGTCGGTGTTTCGTCCCCCGTGCTCTTGCTCCCTGTCCTGAGGCCCGCAGCAGGCCCGGCGACGGCCCGCAGTTCGAAGAGTTGGCCGTCGTGATTTGTGCTGTGATGCCGGACGTCTGAGTCCCATTGGCGTGGCTCTCAGTTGGAGTTTGGGCGTTGCGTTCGGTCGGGCACGTCCCCCTGCAGGCGGATGTTGGGAGACAAGTAGAGAATAATCAAACATATCAAAGTAGTCCAAATATTCCAAAAATCGTTCCAGGCTATTTTTGACTACTTTTGAATAGTCCTCCTGTAGAGGGACACGCCCGACTTAAGCGTTGTGGCGAAGCCGCTGACACGCCCCTGGCGTGCAGACAAACACCGCCCCCACAGTGGTTCGGCCCGCTTGGGCGCACGGAGGAGCGGTTCGTTCCTGGCGGGGCGACGTACCGTTTGAAGGAGCTCTGGCAGGCGGCTCGATGCTGCACGGCGAGGAAGAGGAGGGCGAGAGGAAGGCCGGGAGCGGAAGGAGCAGGGGGGGATGATGGCGTGGGTAGAAAAGCAGTTGGGCAGCACGGGAGGGGGGGGCAGGGGGAGGACAGGGGAAAGGAGAAGCGAGGAAAGGCAACATCATGAGGAAAAGAAAAAAAGTCAAAGAGAGCAGGAGATCACGCCAGAACAGCGCATCAGCGTCGAGGTCGCCAGGGCACACTCATTGACCCCTGCTGACTCGAAAGGGCGCGAGCTTGCAGCGTGACCTGACAAGACACGCATTGGTTACGGTGCTGCGTCAGCCGTGGCTAACGCTGCTTGCTGACAGGGCACTGGGCAGTGCAGCAAAGGCATGACCACCATGCGCAGCGGGACGAGCGCTCGGTTCAAGCAACGAAAGGGGGGCTGAACACATTCGCAGCGCGCACAGCAGGGGATTGGCCAGCATGGAGGTGACCCGCCCCCCCGAAAGCCGCGTGAGGTAATTCCGTAGCCAGGAGGGGAAGGATTTTGCTGCTGCACTGCTCCATTACACTCCCGCAGCTCTCCTTGCAAGGATTCAGGCTGTCGTCGAGCACGGCTTTGGAGACTCCGCACAGGCAGAGAGCGGAGCCAAAAGAGCGTAGTCGAAACATACATTCGTTCTTGGTGCAAGCCAGCCAATCAACGAGGCACGAACATTACGACTTGTCTCGTTGCCAACACGACGAGGCCTATGCCTCCGTGGCAGGGCCAGGGGGGCAGAGGCGTGAGTATGAACATCAATCGAAAAGACTGACAGCGAAGAGTGAACCCACATCAAGCCAGACGTCATGCAGAGGGGGGGTGCTTGCCAGCAATGATCTTGCTCCAAGAACCTTTTGGTCTGAGCTCATGCCGAGGACGCTCGGGGCTCTTCTGGCTTAGATGCCTCCGGTCGAAAAGACCTTTAACGTGAGACAGATGAAAACGACGCTGCCATCGGAGCGAGACAGGGCAATGCACTTGTGGCCTGATGCTCTCCACTTGGTACCATACCTGTTGTGCATCTTAGTACATACTGGGTGCCGGAGGGACAGAGCATGAGTGACCCTCAGGCAGCGGCCGCAGTACCAGTGTTGCCCCAGCCACCGCCAGACGCGACGGGCCTTGGGGAGCACGACCTTCGGTTCCACATTCTCCCTCGCGGCCCGCGACAGGTCGCAGGCAAGCTACAAGTGGAGCAACCTGCCAGCTGGAACACAAGTTGTCCTTGATGCGGCAATCACGCGGTCCAACTACTGAGTAGTCTTGCTCGGGGGTCGGCCTCTCGTCGGCCAGGGCACCCAGCTCAGCAGAATAGAATTCCAATTCATTTCCTGTCTACAAACTCCAGTTGTGGATATGCTGAAGCTTGCTCATGGGTCATGTGCCCTGCAACCGTATGGAACGGCCCCATCGTAGAGTCAACCGCCCAGACGAACATTCACACGCTCAATGGATCACTGCTCGCAGCGAAAGGCAGCCCACAACTGAATCACGCGCTGGCAATCACTGAAGGCTGCTCTCTAACATACTAGTATGCAGCACTGCAGGCAGCAGGTTCACCAGCCTGCGAAGTCTGGGGATGGTGAGTGGGAGGAGGATCGTGACCCAGCTCCTTGCCAGAGCCAGAAGCTGACACGCGTGCCCACCCCGTTCTGGAGAGCTCTCTGGCGACCGAACGAACACGCGATCTATGCAGGAGGATTGTCTTTACGCCGCAGACACATCTCTCAGGCTGCTCGAAGTAGTGAAGAAGGGGGTCAAGTTACCGGGCGGAGGGAAGGAATTACCAGAGTGAGAGAAGATGTTGTGGGTGTACAGATACAGTCGGACCGAGGTAGAAGATCGAGGTCGGATCGGGGACGGCACCCTAATGTTCTTCGTGGTTGTTGGATGTTCTTGCGCATCCTGGGGAGGGTGCCCCTGGATGTTCTGCTTGTTTTGGCCGACTGAGGGTATCGTGTCCTTGAAGGATGTTATTCTGGCCTAGGTCCGACTGTATGCTCCGACTCAGGAAGCGCACGCCATGCGCCAGGCGAGAATTTGAGCTTCTCGCGCAGCAACGGCGCGGGGATGCCCCCGCAGAAGATTCATGCGGGCACATCCGTGGGCGGCGGAACAGGGCGTCCTGTTCCTGATGATGATCGTTGTCTTATTCATTGTTTTGCCGATCGGCGCGGGCCTTCGCAACCCCGCCCGCCCCCCCATGGAGTAGATCTTGGTTGCCTGGGGCGCCTGTTTCGAGCAGGTGGGGCCTCCCCCCGTAGGACGCACTAAGCAGAGGTCCGGAGCCAGACCCCACCCCCCTTTCGCCCAGTATCCAAACGCCGAACAAGACAACGTTCACAGGCACGGTGGGCAGTGCAGGTCGGGCAAGGCGCACCCGTTCTCGGCAGCCTTCGTTGATCCAAGGAGCTTGACACGCCAGCCCACTGATGCGACCCGTCTCGAGCGACGTTCGAATCGAGAGGGGTCCGTGGGCGGCGGCACAGGGTGTCCTGCCCCGGACGGCACAGCGAGCAGCGCAGGTCGGGCAAGGTGCGCCCGTCCTCAGCAGCCCTCGCTGATCCAAGGAGCCTGAACACGCCAGCCCCCTGATGCAACCCCTCTCGAACGACATCAGAGCAGAGAGGGGTTGATGCAGGAGGGCACCACGCCCAGACACTCACGCGCTTCGATCGAGCGGGACTTTCCCCGAGGGCTCGCCCAAGCCCCCGAAGGATGGCCGCCCCGAGGAGGCGTTCGAGGAGAGCAGGAGAAACGAGGGAGGGTGCGGGGGGCTGCCACCACCTGGCCGCCCACCAAGGGATCGACCGGGAGGTGGCCTGTGCTCGACGCCCACCTTACCCAAGGCGCTGGAGTGCTGGCATGCGACGGGCTCGGTGGGGGTGGGCCCTGGATCGCCCGGAAGGGGTTCCAGGACAATCCTAGTGGATACGCCCCAGGAGGGGGCCCACCGGGAGGAGTAGTGAAGCCAGTCGTGCGCCTCCGTTGCGCCCCACGAGCAGACGAAGGGCCCCCGCGGGGCCCGCCGCCTTCCCTCACGGCGGCGCAGCTCCCGAGGAATGGCAGGGTCCCAGGGCCCGAACGAAGGACCGACGAGGGCAAGCCGAGCTCGCGTGCCCCGACGTGGCAGGCGGCCCACCAGACGAGGGGGCCCACAACAGTAGAAGCAGAACAAACGGCATAGTAACAAACTGTTGGCGCTCCGCGCAGATTCCTTGGATCCGCGCTGGACCCCCTCCATGGCGCGCGGAGCGAGCCAGGGGCGGCGCCAGAGGCACCGCCAGGGGTGTCACAGCGCAGATCCCTGAAATCCGCGCGGAGCGCCAAAAGTTTTTGTTGGTGTCATGCTTTGTTATTCAAAGCAAAGTTCCACGCGGGGTCGGTGGAGAAGAACGAGCAAAGCCGCCTTGAGCGAGCGCCCGCCAGCCGCAGGTTGGTGGTAGTTGCCGAGCGAACGTCTGAGCTGAGCGAGAAGGGCTCGTAGTCGGAAGTGGTTGCAACTCGCAGCCGGGCGTCCGACTCCCCAGCGGCCCCGTCGTGGAGATTGCGTTCCAGAGGCGGCCCAGCGACGCCGCGTGGAGGCGGAGCCTCTCCACCTTCCGTTTGAACGTCGCACTCCGCACCTGAAGCTTCCCCCACGACGCGCCAATCGGCGAGGCCTGCCAGCAGCGTCGTCAACGCCCAGGTTGACGGCAGAGGCCCAACCTTTGCCGCCCACATCGCCAAGTCCCGTACGGATGGTTTTTAGCAACAGCGTGCACGCACGAGACGACGGCAGCCTTAGGATCAGAGATGGCGCAGCCAAGATAGGATTCGATTGCGGCATTGAGTGTTCAGGCTGGTTTGAGCAGATCCTGAATGACACCAGACAGTGCGGACTCACATAAAAACTCAAGGAATCTGATCTACGCAGTCTACGCCCGTATTGGGCGGCGAAGGCAAAGACGCGTAAAAAGTAAGAGCGAAACCGCGTCCTGTCGTCAACCCCGCCAGGCGAATTTTGGGCCAGTGGCAATTCCGTGCATCGCCACGCAGCGGGCACAACAGTGGACAGTGTGGCAAGCCTGGGCGACTTGCGGTTTGCATAAGGCAAATTGTGCGGCGGCAACGCACAAGCAAAGTGTCCAAGTCAACCGAATCCTAGAACCAGGAGGGGGAAAGAGGGGCAGAGAAGGGGAGAGAGGTATGACGAGAAGGAGAGGAGGAGGGTGAGTTGAACGCGGATTGAGACGATGGTGTGGAAATGGAGGAGGAGGAGGAGGAAGAGGAGGAGGAGGAGGAGGAGGAGGGAGAGGAACAGAGCGGAAGAATGATTCTAGGAAAATTATTATGTTTGGCTTGCGTGCCTGCTTGTTTACGCAGAAAGGCTCCGTCGTGTGCCTCTACAGGGTCGTCCGTGCCCGCCAGGAGCAGGAGAGCAGAACGAAGAGAAGGAGGTGGCGCAGGAGCAGTGAACGGGAGTGCAGTCTGTAGCCTCGATGGCGAAGCAGGCACAGCGCTCACAGGCCCCAAGGCTCCTCTTCTGGCTGCGGTACCGGAGGAGGCGCGTCCGTAGTTCTGGCGCTGTTCGCGGAGAAAAAATACCCAGTCGAAGTTGAAGTTTTCACATTGCAGTGAACGGGAGTGGTGGATGCTGCGGGAACATAATACAGTAAGGACCCTTGGCAAGAGACACCCTGCTGGCCTCCAGGGTGCCCTGGGTTTCTTGGGTTTCGATAGTTTTGCTGTGGAAGGCGTGACTCTCCCACACCAGAAATCAATAGACGCCCTGGGGTCTCAGGGTTGGGTTTCTTATGGAAGGTTTCTTGTGGTCGGGCCCCTACTGTAGGAGCTCATGGATGGGAGTCCAGAGGCCTCCGTGTGGCCCGGATTGCGCCACACCGCGCTCGACACACCAAAGTTAGTTTGGCCGCGGGTCGACTCCTCCGCAGACGGGGCGTTACCAAGGAATGAGCCGATGGCTCCACCAGCGGGGAGCGATGGCGTCCAGATTTAAGTCGGGCATGTCCCTCTACAGGAGGAATACTCAAGAATAGTAAAAAACGGTATGGTGACGACATGTCGTGGTCCTTTGACTATGTTTGAATATGTTTGACTATGTCTTGTTTGTCTTCCAGGATCCGCCTGTAGGAGGACATGCCCGACCTAAGTCCAGATACCTGTTGCGGGCGCCCTGGCGACCGTCCATTCGAAGATCTGCCGCCCGTCTTCTCTTTACGCTGTCTGCAGTCTCTGGCTGTGCGGTGGCCCGAAGAAGGCAACCCCCCGTCGCTCGGCGAGTCTGCTCGCGTCGTGGCGGCAGGGCACGTGCTCGGGGGGGGGGGGGGGGCTTCCCAGAGCCCGTGGGAAGGAGGAGGGTCGCTCGGATGGGGTAGTCCTCGAAGGCACCTCTCGGTGAGGAAGGAGGTCACAGGGAGGGGATGATGCACGAGGAATGAGGAGGAAGAGGAGTAAGAGTAGGTAGGAGGAGGAGGAGGAAGAGAAGAGAAGGAGGAGGAGGAGGAGGAGGAGGAGGAGGAAGAGGAGGAGGAGGAGGAGGAGGAGGAGGAGGAGGAGGAGTGGCAGCGGCACCCCAAATGCCGCGATCCGATCTGAGGACCAGCGAGGACAGAACATTGAGATGCAGATCACCAGAACCCACTCCCAACCACCCACACAGGGTGCAGTCCTGGGAAAGGGAGAGAGAGAGAGAGAGAGAAAGAAAGAAAAAAAGGAGAGAGAGAGAGAGAGAGAAAGAGATATTGAGGGATCATGTCTACGTGTGTATGTATATGTGTACGAGAATAACAAGTAAATTGATACATACATCAGTTGATACAGCTCATGTACAGGGAAAGTGAGCGAAGTAGAGATGGAGAACGAGAGAGAGAGGGGTGGGGAGAGAGATTGAGAGATAGCGGGCACAGCAACAGCAACAATAGGTTTAGGATTGCTCGTCCTGATCTGCTCGCGTGTCACTCAGCATGTATACCCCAAACCCATGTACATCACGATCCATGGAGCAAAAGGGGATGGCAAGGAACTCTCAGGCGAGAGCGCGGTTCCTGAGTAAATTAGGAGGATATCCCGCGCGACAGTGCGATTCCAGAGCGCCAAGAGCGCGATTCTTGTATAAGTTGCAAGGAAGTGTTGGGCGAAAGCCCGGTTCTTCAATGAATTGTGAGGACGTATCAGGTGGGAGCCGTTCTTGTGGCAAAGCGGGGGGCTAACAGCAAAGTATGAGGCGAAACCTTTCATTCTTTAGAAAAAAGTGCGAGCCCCAGGAGGGGCACGCCAATTGAAAAATACAATGGGCACCAGAACGGGTGGAACCCATAGAAATTGTGCAAGAGACTCGCCGACCCCCAGAAGAGGGATGAAGTCCACAGATCAGCTCTTCTTGGGGCCCCTCCAGTGGCCTCTTGAGGCCTCTTAGGAGTTTGTTGGGCGCATGCTGGCGGTCTCGGAGGTCCTCTTGGGGCGGAGGGCTCGGAATGTCAGTTCGAGTTACCTCTCTCGGGGCCTTGTTGTGGCGTTCTTGGGCCATCTTGGCCGCCTCTTGGGCCGTCTTGGGACCCTCTTCGGCAGTCTTGTGGCTCTCTTAGGGGCTTCTTGGGCCGTCGCGGAGCGATATTGGGGGCCTCTTGTAACGTGTTGGACGCTGTGAAAACCAACAATGCGAATTTGCTGAAAATGCCCGCTTTCCCCAAGGATTCGAACGGTTCTTGTTTCTCGGGGCCATCTCGGGGGTCATTTTGGAGCCTTGGCGGGACGTGACCGAGGACAGGAGCGATTAGCAAGACGGGATGGTAAGGAAGTCTCAGGCGAGAGCGCGCTTCCTGAGCAAATTAAGAGGATATCCTGCGCGAGCGCGCGATTCCAGAGCGCCGAGAGCTCGCTTTGCGAATGAACTGTAAGGACGTCTCAAGCGACAACGCCATCCTTGTATAAGCTGCAAGGAAGTATTGGGCGAAAGCCCGATTCATCAATGAATTGTGAGGACGTATCAGGCGGGAGCCGTTCTTGTGGGAAAGTGGGGGGGCCAACAGCAAGGTCTGAGGCGAACTATTCCCTTTTTTCCCTACCTAGGCTCTGCCTAGAAGGGTTCTTACCCTGTATCTTAAAGGGGCCGGGCAGTGGGAACCGGCCCGGGCGGTTCCCCCGGCATCCGCCCCGCGGTTCCCCCAGTTACGTCCCCTTAGCTTATCGTTGCTTATCTCATCTTAGCTTAGCTTATTTCATATTAGCTTAGCTTAGCTTCATCATAGCTCAGGTGTGTCTTAGCTTAGCTTACCTTCATCTTAGCTTCGCTGAGCTTTAGCATAGCAGAGCACAGCAAAGCATAGCATAGCGTAGCATAGCATAGCGCAGCATAGCATATCATAGCATAGCCCAGCATAGCATAGCATAGCGCAGCATAGCATAGCAGACTTAGCATAGCGCAGCATATCATAGCATAGCATAGCATAGCATAGCGCAGCTTAGCATAGCATAGCATAGCATAGCGCAGCATAGCACAGCGCAGCATGATATTGCATAGTTTAGCATAGCATAGAATAGCATATCATAGCATAGTATAGCGTAGCATAGCATAGCATAGCATAGCGCAGCATAGCATGGCATAGCATCGCATAGCATAGCATTGCAACTAATGTTGTTTTCCTAGGGGCTCCAACTTCTAGGTAGGGTCGCACTGGAGTAATTAGAGAGACAGAGTGCGAGCCCCAGGAGGGGCACGCCAATTCAAAAATACAATGGGTACCAGAACGGGGGGACCCATAGAAATTGTGCAAGAGACTCACGCCATCTCGCCGACCCCCAGAAGAGGGATGAAGTCAGCAGATCAGCTCTTCTTGGGGACCCTCCAGGGGCCTCTTGAGGCCTCTTGGGAGCTTGTTGGGCGCATGCTGGCGGTCTCGGAGGTCCTCTTGGGGCGGAGGGCTCGGAATGTCAGTTCGAGTTACCTCTCTCGGGGCCTTGTTGTGGCGTTCTTGGGCCATCTTGGGCGCCTCTTGGGCTGGCTTGGGACCCTCTTCGGCAGTCTTGGGGCTCTCTTAGGGGCTTCTTGGGCCGTCGCGGAGCGATATTGGGGGCCTCTTGTAACGTGTTGGACGCTGTGAAAACCAACAATGCGAGTTTGCTGAAACATACACGCTTCCCCTAAGGATTTGAACGGGTCTTGCTTCTCGGGGCTTTCTCGAGGGTCGCCTTGGAGCCTTGGCGGGACGTGACCGAGGACAGGAGCGATTAGCAAGACGGGATGGTAAGGAAGTCTCAGGCGAGAGCGCGCTTCTTGCGTAAATTAAGAGGGTATTCCGCGCGAGAGCGCGATTCCAGAGCGCCGAGAGCGCGATTCGCGAATAAGCTCTCAGGACGTCTCAGGCGACAACGCGATTCTTGTATAAGCTGCAGGGAAGTATTGGGCGAAAGCCCGATTCTTCAATGAATTGGGAGGACGTATCAGGCGGGAGCCGTTGTTGTAGTAAATTGGGGGCCAGGGGCCCAATCTGAAGCGCAAGATTTCCCCTTATATGAAATCGAGTGCGAGCCCTGGGAGGGGCATTAAAAATCAAAGAACACCATGGGCATGATGGGGATCTGCAATAGGTTTAACAACAAGCACTGTAAAGCCGTTCGCTCTTATCTGCTCGCGTACCAGTCATCATTATCATTATTCGATCGTACCTCCATTGGGGGTATTTGTTTCTTGCCTGCCGCGCGTAGTTGGTGCAGCAGCCTTTAAAACAGGGGAAGGAAGGAAGGAGGGAAGAGGCAAGGGTGAGGGAGAAGGATGGAGCACGAGAGAGATGTGCAGGAGCCCAAGCGGCAGAACCAGACGGGCGGGTCGGGCGGAGCTCAATCTAGGGGCCACGAACAGCTGTACTGGGTGGGGGAACCGCACATGAGTGCAGTCGCTGGGGCCTTCGGTGGAGCTCCCTATGGGGCCACGGAACGCTGTATTGGGTGGAGTCCCGCATGCGAGCTCCGCCCTTGGGACCTTCAGTGGAGCTCCCTATGGGGCCACGAAACGCTGTATTGTGTGGGGGAGACGCATACCGTTGAGGGCAGAGGCAAGGAGGGGGAGGAGGGAGGATGGAGGAGGGGGGAGGGAGGAGGAGGACCACGAGGAGGAGGAGAAGGAGGAGGAGGAGGAGGAGGAAGAAAGGAGACGCGGTGCGCTGTCTTTTCAAAACGAGGACCCGGCAACATAATGGTTGGGAAACACGTACGAGGGGAAGAGGGCCACCTCCTCCTCCTCATCCTCCTCTTCCTCCTCCTCCTCCTCCTCCTGCTCCTCCTTCCTCCTTCCCCCCAGTTCATCGACCTCCTCCCTCCTCCATTCGTCCTCTTCCTGACCATCCCTATCCGCATCCTCCCCCTTGTCGGCGTCATCCTCCTCAATCCTCTCCCCCTGGGCGGGGGAACCGCCTGCGAGCTCCGCTATTGGGACCTTCGGCGGAGCTCCTTATGGGGCAGCGAAACGCTGTACTGGGCGGGGGTCCCCCATGCGAGTGCAGCCATTGGGGCCTTCGGTGGAGCTCCCTATGGGGCCACGGAGCGCAACGTTGGGCGGGGGTTCCGCATGCGAGTGCAGCCACTGGGGCCTTCGGTGGAGCTCCCTCTGGGGCCACGGAACGCTGTACCGGGCGGGGGTCCCGCATGCGAGTGCAGCCATTGGGGCTGTCGGAGGAGCTCTATATGGAGCCACGAAACGCTGTATTGGGCGGGAGCCCCTCATGCGAGTGCAGCCATTGGGGCCTTCGGTGGAGCTCTATATGGGGCCACGAAACGCTATACTGGGCGGGGGTCCCGCATGCGAGTGCAGCCACTCCGACTTTCGGTGAAGCTCCCTATCGGGCCACGAAACGTTATTTTGGGTGGGGGAGACGCATGCGAGAGCAGCCACTGAGGCCTTTGCTGGAGTTCCATATGGGGTCACGAAACGTGCGAGGGGTGTTCCAAAGTGAGGGAGGAGGGGGAGGAGGAGGAGGAGGAGGAGGAGGAGGAGGAGGAGGAGGAGGAGGAGGAGAGGAGGAGGAGGAGGAGGAGGAGACGCGGGGCGCTGTCTCTTCAAAATGAGGACCCAACACCAAAGGATGGTTAAGATTGCAAAGAAGTTGGAAGAAGT
>CAUYUJ010014272.1:183369-190869 GCA_963575745.1 Prorocentrum cordatum | reverse complement strand
TATGACGCTGGTCGCTGGGCGTCGCTCAGAGGTCGACGTCGCTGTTGTCGCTGTCAATGTCGATGTCGATGTCGCCACCATCGTCGTCGCTGCCATTTTGGCTCAAGACGGCACCCAGGGATTTCTCGATTCCTTACGCCCTGGTCAGGCTGCCCGCCTGGCTCGAGGCTTGTCTTCTTGAACGGCTACAGCGCACAATTCGCTTGCAAGAGCCTAACATCTACTTTTCCTGATGGAGCGCGAATCCGTCAACTGGCTCGCGATGGCGGTCCGTGGTTTGCAGAAGGAGGTCCGACGGCTGAGCGAGCGACTCGACCCCACGGAGCCATCGCCCAAGACTTGTATTTCTATTGATGCGTGTCTGAGAAGGTCTCTGGAGGCATGGGTTCCCGATGTCAATGCTCAGGCGTTTGTCCCCGCGCAAATGGGCGCGCGTGCTGATCGGGACGAGGCCATAACGGGGGCCCTTCTTTTTCATCTCTGCAGTGGACGGGCGGATGGCGAGGCCGCTGGTCATCGTGAGTTCGGGGTGAAGACACATGTCCAACGGACGGCCATGGAAAACGCCCTCGCCGCGGGACGAGCTCACGCAGATGGACCTGCTGAACCAGGTCGCCCCGATGCACCTGCTGATCGTGAGCCTCCGGATGGTCGTGAGACTCCAGAAGGATCCCCTGGCGGGCCCCTTGATGATCGTGAGCTTCCAGAAGGGGTCCCTGGCGGGCTTCCTGATGGTCGTGAGCTTCCAGATGATCGTGAGCTCCCAGCTGGCTGTGAGCCTCCAGAAGGGCTCCTTGGTGGGCTTCCTGATGGTCGTGAGCTCCCAGAAGGGTCTCCTGGCGGGCCCCTTGATGGTCGTGAGCTTCCAGAAGGGCTCCCTGGCGGGCTCCCTGGTGGTCGTGAGCTTCCAGATGATCGTGAGCTTCCAGATGGTTGTGAGCTTCCAGAAGGGCTCCCTGGCGGGCTTCCTGATGGTCGTGCGCTCCCTGATGATCGTGAGCTTCCAGATGGTCGGAGGGTGTCCTGGCGGGCTTCCAGATGGTCGTGAGCTTCCAGAAGGGGTCCCTGGCGGGCGTCCTGATGGTCGTGAGCTTCCAGATGATCGTGAGCTCCCAGATGGTCGCGAGGGCCCACGGCGTCATCGGCCGGAGTGGGAGGATATCACGCAGATGTTCTATGCCCGCAACTGGGGGGCCGTGGCCGAGGCTATCTCGAGCTACCCCGAGCTGGAGCCTAGGGTGCGCCCACTCATGCAACTCTGTGTCGACCAGGCGAACAACGCGCTGCAGGAGGCGCAGGGGAACTGCGACACCCTGCGGGCCGAGTTTCTGGAGGCCCAGGACCAGTGTCGGCGCGCCAAGAGGCTCGCGCAGGTCTCATCTATCGAGCACGAACAGCAGATCTTCAGGAGTCGGGTGCACAAAATGTATCAGGAGGCGCACATGGTCCTGGAGCAGTCAATGGAGGCTGTGCGAGGAACCTAGAGGCTGATAGACACCATCCTAGCTGGCGATGTGCAAGGCGCCAGGACTCTCTCGGCGTCGGGAAGGTAGCTCTGCCCTTGTATTCATTTGAATTCACCGTCTTCATTTCTTCCTTAACGCTTTCTGTCTTGTGCGTGGGCTATGTCCCTCACTTGCCGCCTCCATTGGGGGCCTGGCGCCGCTGGAGGATCACCCGAGCCAGGACTTGCATGCAGTTGCACGTTTTCTCTGCACTCGTCGCTCTCTTTCTCCACACGCCTCATGTTGTATGCTCTGTCTTTCTAAGTGTGCTTTGCTTTTCCCTGTGTGAGATAACCCAGACTGCCCTTCGCTGGCAGGTCAGCTTTGCAGCGTCGGGGCCAGGAGCCGCCTTTGCATGACGCTTACGAAACGAAACGAAACGAAACGTCGTCGCTGCCGCCGTCGCCGTTGCCGCCATGGTCGCCGTAGGGCGCCGAGGCCGTCGCCGCCACCATCGCCGGGGGTCGCCTCCGCTCCCTAGGGGACCGAGGAGGAGGGGGAGGTTTTTCGGCATTTCCAGAAATCCCCAAAGTTCTTCGACGTTCCTTGGAGGCCTCTCCCCTCCACCTCCTCATCATCCGTTGCCTCCCTATCCTCAGCAAGAGGGGCGGGTGGAGGAGGAGGGGAGCATGAGGTGGGCATGGTGGGCGGGTGCTGGCCTCCTCGACACCCTCCCGGTGGGCCGCAGGCGTCGCGGCAGTGGACGCCACACGCGTGTCCTACAGTGAGCGCAGCAGCAGCAGCAGCAGCAGGGAGGGAGGGTCGGGGGGGATAGTTGCGCTTGCAGGTGCCAGCCCCTGGCTACCTGGCCAGGTCACACGGCGGGTTCGGGCAAGCGCTTGAGCTCCGGACTTCACGCAGCCTCCCCCGCCCCGCGCATCCCTGCGACGACGCCCAGCCTCCGGCAGGGGCAGCGGGCGCGGGGCTACCGCCGACGCCACGCGCTGCCCCGCGGCGGCTCCAGGGGCGAGGCGCCCAGAGAAGCTCTGCCGAGCCGCAGCCGGCGCCGCTGGCCGCGAGCTCCCCGCCCGCGCCGCGGCGCCGGTGGCCCCCCGGTCGCCCCACGCCCGCGCCGCGGCGCTTCCGAGGCGTGTCGAGCCGATGTGTCCGAGACCTGGACCGGCTGCCCTCCAGAGCTCAGGAGCAGGGGCTGGCACTCTACGGGGCAGGGGCCAGCCCCTCGCCCACCGGGCGAGCGCCCGAGGGGCGGCCCCGCGGGGGGCCCGCGGGAGCGAGCGGGCACATGACCCCGAACAGTGGGGGGGGGGGGGTCGGGCGGTCATTGTTGTAGACATTCTGTTGGGAGACCAGGAGGCGCTGGCTCGGGCGCGCTCCACGGGGGATGTGAACATGCCGGGCCTTCTTTGTCGGTGCCTTCTGCCACGCAGTGCGTTGGTGCGGGCCCTGTTTGGGGTCGCGTGCGAATCCCCAGGCCAGGCAGCAGAGAGAGGCGGGAGGTGAATGGGACCCTTCCGTCGGGTGAGAGGGGCCCGCGTCGCGACGACTTCGGGGAAGGGCGGCCAGGCATGGGGCAGGGAGGGCCTCGGCCGCCTCTGCCAGGCTTCCCGAGGCCGCTGGAGGCGAGGGCTGAACCCCCTCCTCTTAAGATCGGGGAAACGTAAGGCTCGAGTTCTCCAGAACTCGGGCTTGCCGACGTGTTCTGACGTGCCCGGCGTGGATTTTGACGGTCCAGTTGTCGTGGGATGACTGCAGCGGGAGCTCGGGTCAAATTTCAGATTGGGCCTCGTCATTTCCCTGACGGCCCCGTCAGGCCAAACCGAGTCCCCCGAACCCGAGTCTTGCGTCTGCCCGACGGAATGCCACGGCGGCCAGCGAGGGGAGTCCTGGGACACTCTTGGCCCGAGGTCGGAGGGACTCAGATGGCAGAGGGGCCACGGGGTCCAGGGAGGAGGAGAGGAAGAGATCCACTGGTTGCCGGACGAGCAAGCCCTCTTGACCAGAGGAAGAGAGGACGGGCAGAGGGGAGAGGTGGCAGGGAGATGGCGCTTCTGGAATCGGGGCTGAAGAGGCCCTAGCCGGGCGCGCACTGGAGCGACTGGACCGCCTCGCGCCAATCTTGGGCGCATCTCGCAGACGACTCCCCCCGCACCCGCACGGCGTGCGGCCGCCCGTGCACGATGCTCTGGAGTTTGTCTTGTGGGTTCCTCGAGCGGATCTGAACGAGCAACGACCTTGATGTTCCGAGGCTTCCCGTGGATAGTCTGGGAAAGCAACACCTTCTACCTGCGCAACGACGGGGGGTGCGGCGCAGTTTGCGAGGGCGCGCTTGGCTTCGCAGTCTTTCATGCCATCGTGGATAGGGGCAGCGACAAGTGCAAGCACTGCACGATTTCGAGAGACGGGGCGCTGTCGCCGAGGCCGAGGCCGAGGCGTTGGCACCTGAGGCGGGCCTGCAGTGGTCACGCTCCGTCGGAAAACAGTCAAATGACAAAGTCGCGGGAAGAGGGCGGAGAAGCAATGGCAGAGGCAGGCGCGGCCGAGGGAGAGGGGGAGAAGAGGGAGGGTGAGGCGAGGAAGAGGGAGAACAGGGGGAGGCGGAAGGGGAGGAGGAGTGAGGGAGGGCTCCTCTCTCTTCTGGCGGGGCAGGGTCGAGGAGGAGCGAGCATCGAGGATTGAGGATAAGGTTTCTGGGCGTTCTGGCTCTTTTCGGCCCGTCCGGAAGTCTCCAGAGGCTTCTGGGTACCCTCAGAGGCGTCCATGGACATCAAGATTCTGCCCGAGGCCCCTTCCACACCTGTTCACCCACCCAATCTAGGAGAGCGACAGGGAGAGGGACAGGGAGGTAAAGGCGGAGACATGAGCGTGAGGGCGAGAGGGGGGTCAGGATGGAGAGGAGGCGAGAGCGGGGGGAGAGGAGGAGAGAGGGCGAAGTGACTAGGGAGCGAGAAGGGCACGGCTTGGATGATGCGTTCGTACTCGTATACTTGCACGGCTTGAAGATCATGATTGGCAGTTGCAGCGGCATGGCGGACTGGAAGAAACACGAGCGGCACTTCACCGACACCGTTTGCGGATGGGATCTGGAATTCTTGCCGCGACAGCCTGGCCGCATCGAGGAGACGACGAAACGGAAGACAGCTTGGGCCAGTGATCCAAAGCGAGCCCGGATTGAGGAGACAGTCCCTCCCGAAGCCAAGCCACCAGTTGTCGAGCGGGAGGCTATTTGTGGAAATTTCGCGGCCACCGTGGATTGCCAGCCGTTGAAAGATGTTGTCTGCGGCCATGTGCGACTCCACACGCCCTATTTGCGGCCAGTACTCACGCGTAGCACGCTGGGCACCTTAAAGGCTGGTTGGTTACTTGCGATGCTCGTGGCTGACCCGGTGAAGCGGGCTCCCAGGGAGTAAGGCAGATTGGCTAATGCTTTTGCGACGAGCGCTCGCGGGGTACGCAGCGGCCTTTTCCACAACACTTGCGAGACGTACGGCGTAACATGTTCTTGCAGTCTGCGGGAGGGTTCCGGGGGAACAAAGCCGCGGCAGCATGGGCCATTCTGGCGAAATCCGGCCATGAAGCGCACAGTCCTGCAGCAAGAGGAGCTCACTTACCCACCACCACATCTTCACTCACAGCCGAAGCCATTCCGTGGGAAGATGGGCTGAGCAAGTTCTGAATCCTGTGTGAGCCAGGCGCTCGGCGCCGAGAGGAAGAAGAGTAAAAGGGGGGAGGGATGGGGAGAGGTGGAAGCCCTGGAAGCCCGCAGGGCCTTCTGACGTCTCCCGAGGCCTCTGGAGGCCTGGGGAGGCCCGAGCATGGCCACCTCAGGATTCCTCCGCCCCTCCTCCTCTCCTCCTTCCACGGTCGGGAACTTGTGGGCAGCATGTCTCGCAGCCGGTTCTGGCTCACCACGCCTCGCCGCCCGCAGGGCACAGCGTGTCGCCAGGGCCGCCGCAGCGACACGCTAAGAAAAAGTTCCAACCGTGTTCCTCCTCCTCCTCCTACTCCTTTTCCTCCTCCTCCTCCTCCTCCTCCTCATCCTCCTCCTCCTCTTCCTCCTCTCCTCCTCCTCCTTCTCATCCCCCTCCTCCTCCTCCTTCTCACCCTCTTGCTCCCGTTCCTCCTCCTCTTCCTCCTCCATCCCTTTTCCTTACGAGTGAATCATTCCTGTCGCATCCCGAGGCGTGTCGGTAGGACGGGCTGGGCGTTTTGCTTGAGACACTCTCACGAGTTCCCAGGACAACGTTTGCACCTGGCGGGTCTTATGCGTTTTCTAAGGAGTTGGGCCTGCGTACTGCTCTGGCGGCTCCTCGCCCGCCGTCGCCGCCCCGTCGCCGCCTCGTCGCCGCCCGTCGTCTGGGCATGTGTGCCAGTTTTGCGGTTACGTGCACGCCGTCGCCGCCTTGTCGCCGCCTCGTCGCTCTCCGTCGTCTGGGCCTGTGTGCCGGTCTGGCGGCGATGCGTCCGCCCTCGCCACCTCGTCGCCGCCCGTCGTGATTTGTCTCGTTTTGCATTGCGTTGCTTCGCATTGCTTCGCATCGCTTTGAACTGTTTTGCATTGCACTACTTTGCACACGATCCACTGCACCAGTTAGATTGCACAACGCTGGCTGCACCGCATCAGCCGCGCACCACATAGATGGCACCACATAGATGGCACTACCTATACTAAACCACATCTATTGCACGACATAGATAGCTAGAAACACACAGCTTGGGGCCCACGCTGGCTAACACTGTGATCCTGAACCTTGGAGTCTGCAACAGCTTCAACGATGGAGGTCGGATCCTGTGCTAAATGTGGCCCTAGCCTTCGCACCGCGCACATTCGTTCAAACTTTGCAGCAGCTTCAAACATGGAGGACGGGTCGTTCTCAAAATCTGGCTCTCGCCTTCGCGCCGCGCACAGGAGGGAAGAGCAAGCAGGGAGGGAGGGAGGGAGCGAGGAAGGGAGAGGAGTTGCTTGGACGTCCACGGCCACAGGCTCCGGTCAAAGATGGCAAAAAGTCGAGCGGTCGTCCGTGACTTGGGCCCATCCTCGGGTGGGAGGCCTTTTTGTTCCGAGCTGCTTGCGGCTCTCGCTGGAGCAAAGAGACGCGAGCGGCGTGCAGGCCTGCACGAGCTTGGTAGGTGAGGAGGCGCAGCGCTGGCAGGTGCACAAGCCAATCGTCACCTCGACCGATCACTGCACAGCGGCGGTCAAGCTCCCCACAGAGCAGCAGGCTGGACACAAAGGCTGCCTGGACACGAAAATTGCCCGAAGATCGTCCAGGTGGAGGCGTCAGCTTAACTAGGCGACGAGCCTTGAAGACATGGTGGGCACTGCCAAAATCGGCCGACACAGACCCAGTCGTGCTGAGGCCCCGCGTTCTTGGGGGCTCGAGGCGTGGCAGGGGTAGGGAAGGAGGAGAAGCAGGAGGACGGGGAGCAGGAAGGGGAGGAAAGGAGAGGACGAAAAGGGAGGAGGGAGGAGGAGGGAAGGGGGAGGCCGACCGACAAGTACCCGACCGAGACGGCAAGCCAGGACCGAAATTGGCGCACTCGCCCTGGATCGCAACGCTGCGCGCACCGTGGAGGGGGGAGGGGGCGCCCTGGGAACCTCGAGAGCTTCGACTCAAGAGACCCCCTCCTCCTCCTCCTCCTCCTCCTCCTCCTCCTCCTCCCTCCTCCTCCTCCTCCTCCCTCCTCCTCCTCCTCCTCCTCCTCCTCCTCCTCCTCCTCCTCCTCCTCCTCCTCCTCCTCCTCCTCCTCCTCCTCCGCCCTCCTCCTCCCTCCTCCTATGGCGAGGCCGCCCAGTCAGGGCCAGGCCGTGGGGCCCGACGCGTGGCCTGCCGAGGCTGCACGCGGAGAGCGCATGCAGCTTCGGAAGCGGAGGCAGGGGAGTGCCGGGCGTGGCGCGGGGGCCTGGGCCCTGCGAGCAAGCCCCACAGGCCGAGGAGACGGACGCGATGGGCACGCCCTCCGTCGACGCCGCCCTGCGGGAAATCGAGGCCGCCCGTCTCATGTCGCTCCTCCTCCTCCTCGTCCTCCTCCTCCT
>CAUYUJ010014272.1:173369-180869 GCA_963575745.1 Prorocentrum cordatum | reverse complement strand
TCCGCCTCCTCCGCAACCTCCGCACAGCCAGCCCAAAGAGCAGGACATGAGATATCGGGGGCCTCCCAGACGTCGTCTCCCTGGCCGAAGGTGCCCCCAGCTTTTCGCTCCATTCTGGAGCCCCTGGGGCCCTCTGGGCCTCGCGAGGGGTGCTCTTTGAGGCCGTGGGGCCTCCTTGGAAATGCTGGGGCACCATGGGCCAGGAGGCACTTCTAGCAACAACCGACCTGGGGGTGCAGGCAGGGGGGCCCAGCGCTGGCGCAGCATCCGACGGGCGCCCGCATCTTCGTCGGCTCAACCTATACGATGGAAGCCACGAGACGGCCAGAGAGACGGAGGAGAAAGGGCAGGTGAGGAAGCCAGAGCGCTGGAGAATCGGAAGCTGACAGGGCTACCCAGAGACAGGGAAGCAGCAAAGCCAGCAAGCCAGCCAGACGGAGAAACGGAGGGCGAAGAGAGGGACAGGGTGAAAGCAGAGGTATCGGAGAATTTCTGATTCGCAAGCATCTACATGAGGCGTTCCAAAATGGCCCTGCTTTCGAGGATCGAAGGAATTGTCATCTCTTCCTCGGCGGCAGAAGGTTGGCGGAAGTAAAACAAGGCCGCCTCCGCGGGCGGCGGAAGATTGCGGAAGTTAACAAACTTTTTTGATCCGCGGGTCGAGAGCGCACCGACAAGCGGAAGTAAACATGCGCCCCCAAGAGATGGCAATGTTTGGGGATTCCAGGTTCCCGGAATCCGCCATATATCCTTCTTGCGGATGGGGCTACGCCCACTAGGTCAGGGCGGCGTTGGCAGGGCCGCTGCTTTGTGGTAAGAGCACGGGAGAGGGCTTAGGCCGTGAAAATCCTAGTGGTGTAGCCTCTTTCAGACGCCCAGGACGTCTGCATGAGCGATTCTCGAAGCGAGCGCCGTTCGGGGCCCCCAGAGCAGCTGAAGAAACCCTTGCTCCCCCCAACGTCGTCCCTTCCGCGTGCCGCCGTCGTCGAGCATTTCTTCCTGGGCGCACGGCCCCGCACAGAGAGGCAACCGGTTCGAGCAAGCGGGAGCTGAGCACGAAGGAAAGGGCTCCTGGCGGAGAAGCGGGTCCTTTGGACCCTGGGACCCCCCGGCAATTGACGGCCCCAGGGCCCAGGAGAGGCCACCTCGACTTCTTCTTTGTTCGAACGCAGCGAGCGAAGAAAAGCAGGACCCCGCCCCTCCAGGACCTTGTCCCCGACCCCCGACGTCGTGGCTGTTTCGCCACGCGCCTCCCCACCTGGGGCCGCCCTTTGCGACCTGAGTCCGCCTCAGGCACTCGCGAGGCACGGCTGGGGCCCCCGGATGCCGAAGCGCGCCCGGAAGAAACCAGGTCGGTCCCCAGCAGGCACCGTGGCCTTCTCGCGACGCGAGGGGGTCGGGGTGCCGAGGGGCGGAGCCGTGTGACAGCAGTGGTAGAGATTACCTCGGTGAAAATATATTATGGGAAGTACACCCTAGGCGATGCTTAAGAAAACCTAAGTTTTCGGCCAGAGTCTCGATTATTCTTAATGCTTCAATGTAAATCCTAAGATTTTAATAGAAGTTCTGGGTTTTTATTCAAATTCTGAGACTCTGAGTTTCTTAATCCATGATTTCTTAAGCATTTCGCAGGGTGTACGTCTCGGGCAGAAGGTTGGCGAGGCCAGCAGAGCAGAGAGCCGCCGCGAGGCGTCGCTGGCCGACATCCAGTGGAGCCTGGCGCAGGGCCCCACGGGCAGGGCGCTGCGTCGGAAGGCCGCGCGCCACGGCTCGGAGAGGAGTCGGGGGTCGAGCGACGGGGGTCAGTGCAAACGGTGGTCAGCCAGAGCGCTGGATCTTGCAGGATCCTGCAGAGCCAGGGCTGCATTGACCCGGGCTGGTGTGCAGGATCTTGTAGGATCTTGCAAGGCCTGATCGACCCGGGTTTGGCTCGACCCGGGTCAGTAGATCCCCGAAGGAGGATTTGAGGGGGCGCCAGTTGCACAGGCCCGCGGAATCTCTGGTGGCCTTTGGCCCATCCCGCCACCGTGCCTCGGACATGTGCATGTTATTCGGCGGGGCCAGCGCCACAACGCCTGGACCATCTTGGAGCACCTTGGATCACCCTGGAAAAAAAACACTTACGAAACCAAACAATGCACGGGGAATGGACGTCCGAGCGATGGAAAGGCTTGGGTTGTGGGTCGGAGGCCTCTTGGATGCATCTCGGGGTCCCTCGAGGTGCCTCTCGGGGGCCCCTTGGAGAGCTCAGAGAGCTCTTGGAGCCCTCCTGGGCCCACGTGCACAATCAGCGTAATATATTGCAAGCGAGATTGTATAGGCAGACTGCGGCGACGGCGAAGGCGAGGGCCGCGGCGACGACGACGCCAGCGGCGACAACGAGGGCGAAGGCGACGGTGGCGACAGCGGCGACGTCGGCGACGACGACTTCGCTGGCGAAGGTCGACGGAGACGCAAGAGGTTGAGGAGACGACGACGACGATGACGATGACCATGGCAATCCCGAAACATGCGTTGATTCAAGAATTGCATTTTGAACCACCCTTTTCAAATTGTACAGCGCTGGCCACCGCCTCCGCTCGAGCATGTAAAACACTGTCAAGGGTCATTGGTTCTCGAAGCCTTTCAAGGCATAGCGGTTCACCAACGTCATCAGTTTTCTGCGCACGCACTCACTCGCCAGAATCATGAGAAATCATCAGCGTCTGGCCATTCTTTTCAACGAAAGCACGAGGGCCACGCGCGCGCATGTCTAAAAGACGTAGCACTCATCGCTCACCCGCCACCCCTGCCAACTTGTACCGTACGAGCCACACGCGCGCGTCTGCGCGCGCGCAAGTCTAAAATAGTGATCTTGACATAAGTGTTGACTTGCTGCGCGCGCACACTTCATCATCATCCTCACCAGCACAATCGTTATCATCATCGCACGCGTCATCATTGCAACTGTTGTCATCATCATCATCATCGTCACCATCACCATCAGATGGATTACCAGCACCAGCGTCGTCATTGTCCCCATGGTCGTTGTCAACATCACCATGGTCATCGTCATCGTCGTTGTCGTCGCCGTCGCCCTCGCTATCAACGCCACCATCATCATGTGCATGAGGGGCGTCCTCGGACCGTTACGCCAGTAGAGCTTTGCCAACAACCGGAATGTGTCCACGAGCACTGGGGTTGACGACCCCGGTTTCCACAGGTGATCCTGCACCACACAGCTTGCACATCGGGACTGCAAGAGCCCACTGTTCGGGGCCCACGCTGGGTCGGACGGCGACACGTTGTGGGGTGCGCTGATGGAGCCCGGGTGGCCAGGGCGGTTCGGGAGAGTGTTGCTGGAGCTGGAGGATCGCGCGCGTGGTCGTGGCCCGAGCGAAGAGCGTTCCTCCTGGGAGGGGATTTGTGTGGAGGAGGATTTCCGTTGTCGCTCCGTGTGGCCCCGGGCGCGCTTCGAGTGTAGGTGCTGCCCCCCCCCCCTGGCACGGAGAGACGCAGCGGAGGAAAGCGGAGAGGGAGACGGGCGGCGGTGAAGGGGGAGGGCGGGCCCAGGCCCAAAAAGTCACGACGCGCGGCAGTCTGCCGTGCTTCGGCTGCCGAGCGGGGCCCGACGGGGCCCTGGGGACCATACCATCGGAAAACTGCTCAGGGTGCAGAGTCGTCGGGGGTGGATGCACCTCCTACCCTGACACGTCGATTAGCGAATTGGCCGTGTTCGGTTCGCGAGAGGGCGTCGCGGCCGTCATTTTTGCGGATCCAGGTCCGTCAGTTTCGGCCCCATGCCGTTTTCATTAAGGGGAGGTTTACTAAAGGGAGGTTTGTCCACCGCCGAAATTGGCCCTGGGGAAGTGGCCCGGACCTCTGGGGCTCCCGGCCCGAGAAAATAGCACGACGTCGGGGGTGTGGGGGAGGAGCCGGCTGAGGGGCTGGCACAGCGGAGCGTGGAGCGCAGGATGCCGCAGCTCCGTCTCGCCAACACGATGCGGAAAGGTATGGCCCAAACGTGCGCGTGTGCAGATGCTCACACGTGGCCGACCCTTGCGGGAGCGCCCACCCACAGACCACCCTCCGCCCATGCCGGCAATAGCGCAAACGAGGGGCCATGGAGGAGGCCAAAAGCAGCGCTTGGGAGCAGATAAGGGAGGAAGAGAGGGAGAGAGAAGGTGCTTTGGTTGGCCAGGACACGCGTTGTCACGACCTGCCCACGTCTCTCCTTTCACAGCTGAGCTCGCATTGCGCTTGATGTTTTGCGGTGCTAGAGCGGTTTGTTGAGCACGCCTGATTCAGCAGGAGTAGACATTGCGGCAGCTACACCACTCAGGATCTGAGCTGGACGAAGGACAGACATGTGGAGAACGCGTCCGCAGGGGGGGGAGGGGGGAAAGGGGCGATACCGATGGCTGAAGGATTGGGGACTTGCGCCGAGACGCGACGATCTGAGTATCCCGTGCATCTCGAAGAAATGAGCTCCGCGCAAATTGCCACCTCACGTCTGGAGGTTGAGCTCCAGGCCCAGCTTCGTATGGCCTAGGGCCTTTCGTCTTTCGAATGCCACCCGATACTGCAACCCCGTGCTCATGGGGGGCTGGCACTCGGAGACAAGCTCGGAGGGACGAGGGAACTGCTCCCCGACGCAGGTGGTCAAGACCCAGTCCAGCAACCCGCCAGCTGTGACGGTGGGCATGGCGTCTGAGGGTGCGCGAGGGCCGCCTGTGGGAGCTACGCAAGGCTGCCGCGGATTTATCATGTGCAGACGGAGGAGCAGACGGAGGAGCAGCAGAAACGGTGGCGGCAGCAGCAAGAGCAGGAGCGGGGGGAAAAAGGCGGAGACAACGACGGTGGCGACGACGACGACGACGACGATGACGATAAGGATGATGTTGATGATGATAATGATGATGATGAAGGTGAATACGAAGCCGAAGATGATGATGATGATGATGATGATGATGATGATGATGATGATGATGATGATGATGATGATGATGATGATGATGATGATGCTGATGCTGATGATAGTGATGGTGATGGTGATGGTGATGGTGATGGTGATGGTGATGGTGATGGTGATGGTGATGATGATGGTGATGGTGATGGTGATGGTGGTGATGGTGATGGTGATGGTGATGATGATGGTGATGGTGATGGTGATGATGATGATGATGATGATGAAGATGTGACGATGATGATGATTATGATGTTGTTGTTGAAGATGGTCATGGTGATGGTGGTGGTGGTGATGATGATGCTGATGGTGGTGATAAATCATGGTGGTCACGATGATGGTGAGGATGATAATGAGGATGAGGATGAAGGTGATGAGGATGAGGATGAGGATGCTGCTGGCGATGATACTGATGATGATGATGATGATGCTGATGGTGATAACAATGGTGATTATGATGATGATTGTGGTGATGGTGTTAGTGATGGTGAGGGTGATGGTGCTGGTGATGGGAATGGTAATGTAATGGTAATGGTGACGATGGTGCTGCTGATATTGCTGGTGATGATGCTGATGACGATGACGATGATGGTGACGATGATGAGTACGATGAGTATGATGACGGTGGTGAGAGTGAGGATGGGGGATGAGGATGAGGATGATGATGATGACGATACTGGTGGTGATGATAATGTTGTTGATGCTGATGTCGGTGGTGATGATGATGCGGATGCGGATGATGGTGATGATGATGGTAGCGATGATGATGGTGGTGGTGATGGGGGTGATGGTAATGGTGATGTTGCTGATGATGGTGACGATGAGGGCGGTGGTGATGGTGATGATGATGATAATAGTGGTGATGGTGCGGGTGGTGACAATGATGATGATGATGATGGTGTTGATAATGATGTTGATGATGTGATTGATGATGTTATCATTGTGATGGTGGTGATGGTGATGACGTTGACGATTGTGATGGTGACGATGGCGATGACGACAGCGACGGCGCTGACAGGGACAACGAAAAGAACGAGGACGAGAAGGCAAGCAGCAGCAGCGTGAGCTGCAGCTTCACCATGTTGGCAAGCTTTTCCGATGCCCACCGTCTGAGTTGCGACTGGATGGTCGTTGATGATTTGTTCTGTTGAGTTGCGTGCCGCATTGTGGGGGATGTTGCGCAAGAGGATGCGAGGCTGCGAGGAGGAGGGGGTATCACTGAGGGCGTGGATGAGAAGACGAAGAGGAGGAGAAACGTCAGCAGGAAGGGGAGGCCACGAGACGGAGGAACAAGGAGAAGACGGAACGGAACGGAGCGGCTGTCCACGAAGGAAAGGTCAAGCTTCTACTGCCGGGCGGGCGCTGAGCCCACTTGGACCCAACAGCCGACGGGAGAAGACGGAGGAGGAGGAGGAGAGCGAGGAGGAGGACGACGGCGGCGACGACGGCGGCGGCGATGACGGCGACTCACACGCAGCCTGTCCTGTGGGCCCCTGCCCGAAGGGTGGGCCCCCTCGCCTCCTCGTCGCATCGCCTTGTCCAGCTGCCCTGCCCCCTGCGTACCCTCCGTCCCCTCCCAGGCTGACGGCACCTGTGCCTCGATGCTCGTGGCTCGGTGGCCCCCGCGTTCCGCGCTAACGGGCCGCCCACTCCTCCGCCTCTCGCCCCCACCCCCTCCTCCCCTCGTTCGCTTCTCGGGCCATCGTCGATCCCCCGTCTTCGTCGCTCTCGCGACCCTGCCGTTGCATGGAGCTGAGGCAAGACGTCCGCCCGTATCAGAAGGACGCAAGACAAGGATGCACGGGCCTTGGAGGGCCATGTCGGCGCTTTGCGAGAGGGGCGCGGCCAGCGAAATCAGCCAACGATGGGCCGAAGGGGAAGGATGCAAGGGATGCCTTGGGAAGTCGCTCATCCTCACTATGCAAGTTTACCGTAGCTGTCGGCCCACATCCTGAAGATCTCCCCGTCCCATTCCTCAAGCAGGCCCAGGACAAGGACCCGTGACCCCCAGAGCGCCCTGGGAGCGCTCTGGAACGCCGCGGAGCGGCCGCGACGCCCGACGGATGCCTCCTCCGCGCTCCGCCGGCACTCGGAGACTCCCGACTCGCATCGGCCCAGCTTTGCCTCCGTCCCCGCCTCCGCCTTCTCGCCCCCCCGTCTTGTCCTCCCGAGCAGCAGCCGCTGGCGCGCCCGCATGAACGGGCCTCCCCTCCCCAGACATCCGGCACTTCAATTTTGCTCGCAGTTCCCAAGGGCTGGTTCTCCATCCTGAGTCGTTTTTGTTGACCATCCCAGGGCCCGTTGAGGGCACCCCGAGGCCGAGAACTCGAGTAGGGGATCGACCACAGAACCGATTCACCCCAGACTCGATGCTTCCGTCGACAAGAATGCGGACCGCTCCACAGATCCACGGCGCCACGGCACATCCTGCGCACCTTCGCAGATCCGACGGGACAAAAGCAAGTCTGGGGCGAAACAGTATGTACTGTCGTCGCCCCCTGGCGCTATGAAAAAAAATGCCAAAAAGCCGGCCGCTCCGACTTGCTGTCGGGGCG
>CAUYUJ010014272.1:155869-168369 GCA_963575745.1 Prorocentrum cordatum | reverse complement strand
CACCTGTCGGTTCTCGTTCCCCCGCGCTTCTGCATTACGGTCGGGCATCGGGTGAACCTCCTCCCGAAGATCTGGGCCAGCGTTTCTTGACCAGCTTGCCTGAAAGCTGGCCCAGTTTCTTGAGCACCTTCGCCCTTCCAGCATGAACCGAAAAAGTTGGCCCAGCTCTGTGTTCAGAAACTTCCGCAAAGCTGGGCCAGGTGTCTCAAATTGTGATTTGTCTTGATCAAAACTCAGGCTGCATCTTCCAGAGGTGTGGAAGGGGGTTGGGGACCACGGGGATGGCGTGCCCATCGCGGCCCAAGCCGCAAGATGCCCCAAAGCGAAGGAGCCAAGCCAATGAGTTACAAGTGTTCCGCTAAGATGTGTCACATGGGCAGTCTGCAGGCACCTGGCACAGCCAGTGGAACACCGTGTTATCATCACCTGTGCTGTATCCCTGCACGCCACATGCTCTGCGGTGTTGCGCGGCCAGCGTGGGAGCTATGATCCCTGCATGCTGCCACTGCGAGCAGCGCAGCGCTGAGCAACGCGGTCGCCAAAGCTTCCAGCACTGCAACTCTCCACATGTTCTCCAGTCACAGCCACCCCCCAGAAAGCATGGGAGCTGGTGCCCCGTGGCCCTGTGCCCTTGCCGGTCAATGGCGCCGTGGCCCCGTGGTTTTGTCGCTACCTGGTGCGGGCGGATAGGTGCAGCAGCACGAAAAGACAAAAGATTGTTGCGCCCCTGCGCGTACCCGCCACCGCGCTCCGGGAAGTTGCGATGGCCGCCGTGCGTTGTGGGATCTTGTCGAAAGTTCCTGAGAATTTTCGAAGGAACCACTTGAGGGCCTGTGGGCAGTCTCTTTGGAGTGTTCGGGCCATCGGGGAGATCTTTGAGCCATGGTGGGGTTCTGTTCTGGGACCGTCTGGGGAGCTCGTCAGGAGTCCTGGGGCCGTCTCTTGGCATCTTTGGGGCCATGCTGTGCCAGCACTGCGCTGTCTTGGGGTCGACTGGAAAGCCCGCTCAGGGTGGCCTGGGCCGTCTCGGGGCGCTGGAGGGCCTCTGCACGGTCTGTTGGCCCTCGGGGGGTCCTCCGGCCCACCAGGGAGCCGCGGAGGGCCGCCCGGAGGCAGTCCCGGAGCTCGGCAGAGCCCATGCGAGACCCACTTTTTTTATTCGCGGGTCGAGAGCGCACCTCTTCCGGTCGAAGCTAAGGGGGCCGCGCGAAGCTTGAATTAACGAGGGGGGGACAGAAGGAGAGGCTTCACATCAAGGCCAGGAGGAGCCCATGCGAGACCTACAAATCAACCAGGAAGGGAACGGGAGCACGTCGGAGGTCTTGCGAAGGCACGAGGGCCGTGCGCGAGGGCCGGGGCGAGAGCCGTGGTAGGGCAGGCTCCAGTCGGAGGCCAGCGTGGCCTGGAGGCCGGGGAGGGCGGCAGCCGGCGATCCCCGCTGGACGTCATGCCAGGAGGCTGGACGCCCGACATGGGAACGGAAAGAATGCGTACGATGCCCAACAGCAGTTCTTGTGCATTTTGAACAGGACTCGCTGTCCGCGCCGCCGCGGCCTGTGTCCGTTCGAGACAGAAGGCCGCCTGCCCAACAGCGGCCGCTGTTGGTTTGGGACAACATGTGTTGTTGGGCATTGTACCCATTCTTTCCGTGCCCATTTCGGGCGTCCAAAAGGAGACTGACCCAGGCCTGGGAGTGCGGGCGTCGCTGGGGTGAGGCAGCGGCAAGGCTTGGCATCGCTCGGACGTGTGCCCTTTTGCTCGGTCCATCGAGCGGCATCTGGGATCGTCGTGCGGAAAATCGACGCACGAATCCGAAAGTGCACGGGGAATGGACATCCCAGCGATGGCGAGGTGAGCTCGCAGTAAAACGGAGAGCCCCCCACCGGGAAATTGGTTTCGGTCTCGTGTCGTGCGCGCGGGCGGGGCGAAGCTGCGTGGGCGGGCGAGAGGAATGATCCCGCCTTGGCTAGGGCGAAGCCGAGCTCAATGTCTCTCCTCCCCGCAGGTGTCCCGTGGTACCCCGTTAGGTCGATAGTGAGACCGATTGGGTGAGATCGATTGGGTGGGATCAATAGTGAGATCGATACACAAATCGATGGTGATTGCAACATTGAGATGTTCGATAGTAGATGGATGGTCAGATCGATAGTGTGGTCGATTGATAAATTGAAAGTGAGATCGACAGTGAGGTCGACTGCAAGATCGATAGATAGTGAGATCGAAATTGAGATAGACTGTGAGATCGATGGCGAGATCGTGAGTGAGATCGACGGTGAGGTCGATAGATAGTCAGATCGATCGATAGAGGGAAGGGAGATCAATAGTCGGATTGATAGTGGTATCCCGTGGTGTCTCGTGGTGTCTTGCGGCCGTGTATGTTTTCAGCTTGTTTTCCTAAAGGGCGCCCAGGCACATCAATGTCACATGGTTCAACGTTCCGTTGGTCGCGAGGGCGGTAGATAGTGCCATCGAGTATGAGATAGGTGGTGAAACCGATTGATACTAAGATAGCGCCACAGCAGTCATGGGAAAATAAATGCCACCTCCAGCAATGGAGGTGGCATGTATTTGCTTGCGACTGCGGTGATGACGCAATCACCGACGTGAGTGCGCCATCGCGGGTGCGTCGTGCCGCTAGCCAGGCTCTGCCAGCCAAAGTTGTTTGTTGCATTGCTCTTGTTGCGCGCTGCCCGTTTGCGATGCCCTGTTCATCACCAGCATCGCCGCCACGCATCGCCACGACCACATGCATTGTCACTAGCATCGCCGCCGTGCATCGCCATCACGCAGTGTCACCAGCATCGTCGTTGTGCGTCGTCGCAAACTCGTGGTCACCAGCATTATCACCATCACAGCCACTGCAGCTGTCATCAGTTGCCCCCTCCCCCCCTCCTTATCACCCGAAGGGGGGTCGTATAGGTATGTATCATGCGCTCTCCCTTTCAAGGGCGTCGTGGATGGCTTGTTTAGGGAGCCGTTTCGAGTCGTCAGGCCATCTAGAGGACTCGTGGTGTAGTCAGGAGAGGCACTGAGTCCCACGTTGAGGCTTTCGGAGCCGTCTGGAGAGCACCACTTGGCCACACTTGTAGTCACTTTGGGGCTGGATTGGGCCAACATTGGGCCTGCAGGCGACGTGAATGGCCATCAAGAGGGGGACGTGCTTCTGGATTTCCCGACACTGGCAGACTCAGAGTGCACAAAAAGTTTGAAACGTGTGTTTAGATGTTGGTTGGAAGTGTGTATACATTGGGGTCTGCTTCGCGAGGGGGGCTGAATTGTTCCTGTTCAAGGAACCATCATATTCGGTAAAAGCAATTCGGGTGCTTAGTACACTCCGACGCGCGCACTGCAGTCGCGGCGGCGGACCTCGAGCCCCGACATTATGCGACGTGGCCAAACCTTCCCGCGCAAAGGTCATGTCTCGGATCGGCGCCTGTTGTGGCCATACCAGGCATGTCATGTTTACAGTATACAGTATATATGTTCCCGCTCTGACATGACAATCGTCTTGTGCACGTAACCGTTTCACCAGAAAGTATTGCGACGAACTTCTTATAAGCTAGACTACAGAATAGGAAATAGATTGGTGGCATGCCGCTCTGAATGGAGCTTTCGCACGGAGCATCGTTGTTGATTTTACGCTAACGCGCATCCTACGAGAGCAAGTTGGGCACAGTATTAAGATGTTCAGATGCACATTCTGTGCACACGGCATCCCAAACTGTTCGAAGAGATGAGCTCTCAGAGGGCTCCATCCAAGAAGAAGCACCCGCTCGTGAGCGTACACATGCAGGCCTCCCTTGGCAGACCGTGCGAGGGGGCTTCCCGATGTGGGGCAGCACGTGGCGATACCGACAAGGGTGCGGCTGGGACGTGCGGTGGGTCAACAGGTTTGAAAGCCTTCATCTCCTCCGGTCTGATCTGCTTCCGCCGCCCCCCCCACCTCCTTTTCCTCGAGTGTGCTTCTAGGAGCAAGCCTTCCCCGAAGAAGATCGGGAGCCGCCCGCCGATCTCTGCAATGCCAATGTTTTGCGTCGCTGCTGCCTCCACCCATCCTGCTCCCGCCTATCCTTCTCTTTGTCCTCTTCCTTTCGCCGCCTGGTGGCGACTTGGGGGCACTCAGCGGTGCAGCGCGGGCATTTGCCCGACAGGGTGGCCGTCACTGGAAGGTTCTCCAGCCGATTTCACCAAGAGGTGATGCTAACCAGCCAGTGGAGTTCTTTGCGATACTTTCACAGCCATCGAATGTGCAATGCCTAACGGTATGGCCACGGACAAACCTTGACCCTTGAAGAATCTTATCTTTTTCAGGTCCCAGAGGGCCTCCACAGGTTTGAGAAGGGCCGGAAACGTCCACAAGATAGGTCCTCTTTCTTTGATTCGTCTCGTCGACGCCGTCCGACCAAGAACCATTCAAAATTGATTGTGTTCCTAGACCTCTCCTGGCGTGCATCCAGACCAGTTTTCCGAGCTGCGTCCGACCGTGGCGACGAGAACCAAGAGCATCGATCCTCCTTCCTCACCCCCCCCCCCAACGACGACGACGATGACGACGACGGCGACAACGACGGCGATGGCGACAGCGACGGCGACGACGACAACGACGACGCCGACGTCAACGACGACGACGACGACGCCGACGCCGACGACGACGACGACGACGACGACGACGACGACGACGACGACATCGCAAAGCCCATCTCGCTTGCCGCCGGGCTCTAAGCCTGCTCGCGTGGAGGCGGTGCGGTGGCGGCCCCGCCGATGTCGCCGCCGCCGTTGCCCTCGCCGCCGTCGCCGTCGTCGTCGTCGCCGTCGTCGCCGCCGTCGTCGTCGTCGTCGTCGTCGCCGTCGCCGTCGGCGCCGCTGCCGCCGTCGTCGTCGCCGTCGTCGCCGTCGTCGTCGTCGCCGTCGTCGTCGCTGCCGCCGTCGTCGTCGCCGTCGTCGCCGTCGTCGTCGCCGTCGTCGCCGTCGCCGTCGTCGGCCCCCTTCGCGCGGAGGCGGTGGCGGCCCCGCCGGCGTCGGCCGCGGCCGCGGGCGGCGGGGCCCCGGCAGCCGCGCCCGAGGCCTCGTCCGCTGGCGCGGCGGCGGCGGCCGCGGAGGCAGCGGGTTTGCCTCTGCTGCCCGCTCTGTGGTTAGCGTTATTTTTCTCTCTCTCTCTCTCTCTCTCTCTCTCTCTCTCTCTCTCTCTATATATATATGTGTGTACCTCTCCCTATCTCTCCCTCTCGTTCTCGCGCTCGCGCTCTCTCTCTCTTCCTCTCTCTCCCTCTCTCTCCCTCTCTCTCTCTCTGTCTCTTTTTTTTTTCTCTCTCTCTCTCTCTCTCTCTCTCATATATATAGGTGTATATTTCTCTTTCTCTGTTCTCTCTCTCTCTCTCTCTCTTTCTCCATCTCTCTTCTCTCTCTCTCTCTCTCGTTCTCTCTCTCTCTCTCTTTTTCTCTCTCTCTCTCTCTCTCTCTCTCTCTCTCTCGAAAGAGGGAGGGGGAGAGAGAGAGAGAGAGAGAGAGATGTACATTTCTCTCTGTCTGAAATTCTGGGGGATGCGGACCCACCGCCCCCCGAAACGGGACCCCCCAGATCCGTGGCCCTAGGGACCCCCTGGACGCCCTTGCGGAGGGTTCCCCTGGGCTTTCCAAGGCTCCTGGGCGCCCTTGCGGGGCCTCGCCACAACGGGCCCAGATTCGGTGAGGAGAGCGGTCGAACGGCCAGAGTCCCGAGCGGCCCCAGACGCCCCTCAGACGCCCGAAGACGACCCCAAGAAGACTGCCCAAGAGGTTGGAAAAATCGCCCAAAAACTGCCCAAAAGGGCTTCTGGACAGTCAAGCTGAGCCCCAAGACAGCCCAACAGGACCCCAACATGGTCCGAGGAGAGCCCCACTACGGCCCAAGATGGACCCAAGACGACCACCGAAGCATTCAAAATCGTGACCTGGCCTTTCAGGGAGACCGCGGTTAGAAGCAGGGTGGCCCGAGGAAGCCCCCAGAGGATCCCAGAAGACACCCAGGAGGCCTCCAAAAAGGCCCCAAGAAGCCCTTACGAATTTTCGCGAGGCCCCCAGGAGGCTCTCCAAGGAGGAGCCTCCGCAAGAAGGGCTAGGGAGTATGAGGAACAGGAAATATGAGGGAATCAGGAGGTGTAACATCGATGCCGTAAAAGGCAACAATGAGATATTGACATATGTGTTGCGTTTCCTCTGCTTCCGCCTGCATACCAAACCTGGAGAACCAAGGTGCATGGCGCAAAGCGTCAATGCAGTCTTGCGTGTGTAAATATTTGTAAATATACATATGTATATATATAGAGAGAGAGATGTGTGTATGTATATATATATATATATATATATATATATATATACATGGGCCTTAGGCCCATCCCGCCCCCCGGTGCTGGGTTGTGGGCCAGAATCCTCATGGAGGCTTCTTCTGGTCTCTTCGGAGGGCTGTCGGGGGCCTCTGGGTGGCAGTTGTGGCGCTTCCTGGGAGCCTCGTGAGGGCCTCTTGGGGGCCTCTTGGGGGGAGGCCTCCTGGGGGCCTGGCGGCCTCTTGGGGCCTCTTGGGGGCCTCCTGGGGTCCCCTTGGGGCGAATCAAACAGGAGGCTCTTTGGGAGTTCCGCTCCGTTCCTCTAGGCCTCCCAGACGGAGACCGAGCAGATAGGGTCGGAGGATCCCGCCGCATCACCGATGCATCGGTGATGTGGTTCGATGTGGAGCCCGATTTCTCCATGCCGATGCATCGACGAGGCATCGGCGGTGCGGCGCGATCCTCCGACCCCACCTGCTCGGAGCCCACCCAGGAGGCAGCTATCGGTGGCCCTCCCCGCTCCGGCCCTCCTCCCGCGATGGCGGCCGCGCGCCTGTTGCCACAGCTCGGTTGCGAGGCGAGGCGCGCAGGGGCCTGCACTGCGACCCTGCACCGGCATGGGCGCGTCGGCTGCCCGCGCAGGGACGCGCGCAAACGCCCGCGTGTTCGGCGTGGCGTGCCTCGCGCCTGGCCCGCGTAAGCCGCGGTGTCAAGTCGCTGTGCCACCTCGCGTAACCTCTGCATCGCTCGGGCGTGCGCTCTTTTTCTCGGCGAGGTCCGTCGAGGAGCATCCTGGATCGACCATCCAGCAACAAAATCACGCACGAGATCGAACCACGCACGGGGAAGGCACGTCCGAGCGATGGCGATGTAAGGCCCCCTCGCCTTCGTCGCTCGGTGGGCATCCGAGCTTTCCCGCCCCATCCGCGCGGGCTCCTCCGCGCGCCCCTTCGCCGCCGCCGTGCCGGGCGCCTCTGCGAGCGGGCAGCTCGTGCGCGCCTCCGGCCGCTGCCTCCGCTGGCAGGCCTCTGAGGCCACCCCCTGGACCAGAAGACATGCGGATCGGCACGTCGGGGAGCAAGCGCCCCCTGGATAGTCGCCCGATCGGCCCTGGAACTTCGACCGCCGATCGATGCTCGATACTCCCGCTTGTAGTGGCGACGAGAGCGCCCCAGTCGTCCTCGCCCTCGTCCTCGTCGTCGTCGTCGTCGTCGTCGCCGTCGTCGTCGCCCCCTCCGAGGCGCAGAGGCGCTCCGCCGACCTGCGCCCGCGGCTGCGCCTCCTGCTGCGGCGCTCCCTGCGCACCAGCGCGCTGCGGGCGGCGCTGGCGGGGCAGCAGGCGCCTCCCGCCCGCCGGGCCGCCGGCGACCCGCCGAGGAGCGGCCAGAGGCCCTCGAAGAGCAAGAAGCTCCCAGAGATCCAGCGCCTTGGAAAAATCAAGACGGAGGTTTTTTGTTCGCAGTTCTTGGCCCATAGGGGCCCTCGCCGGGCCTCGGGACCGTCAAAAAACGGCTCAGGATGAAAAACTGGTCCTGGGTAATGGGTCGAGACTTTTGGGGACCCCGTATTGAAAAAATCACGACATCGAATCTCTGGGAGATAATTCTCCGATTAGGCTTGCCTAAGGGGCTCCTACATGGTTAAAGGTTGGGGCTTCGGGGGCTTACTTTGGCCGTTCCCCAGAGATTCATCGGGTTCCCCGGGTTCCCCAGGTTCCCCGGGTTCCCCGGGTTCCGCAGGTTCCGCGGGCTCCCCGGTTTCCCCAAGTAATGCCAAACAATGCTAAGCATTGCGCCCATGCAATACAAAGCTTTCCCCTGATTGGGGTCGCGCGGGGGTCATGTTTTTTAAAGTTCGTGGGCGCCAAGTGGTCAAAGACAGCCAGACGCCGGTGAGCAAGCAATGGGGTACACTGGAAGCGAAAAGAGCAAAGCACACGGCACGAAACTGATTCCTCGGAGGTCGGCACCCAGACATGCTCGCGCCGTGAAAAGATCAGGACGGGAGGTTTTTGGCCAGTCTCGGCCTCCTCGCTGGGCCCCAGGAGCCTCAACAAGTTACGTGGGGCGAAGAACCGGCGCTGGGGAAGGGGTCGAGACTTCCAGGGACCCCGCAATGAAGAAGTCAGGACATCGCATGCCTGGGCACGGATTTCTTGGATCGGTTCCAGCGCCGATCGACAAAATCCGCGCGGACCTCCGAGAACTGATGCTCATGCTGCGTGTTGTTCCTCTAGGCCAGAGGTCTGGCACGATCGAGGCGGGTACGGAAAGAGCAGGGACGAAGATCGACGGCAGTCCGCCCGCCCCTTCTAAACTGGATTCGTTGTCGGTGTCGCCGCGGGAGTTGTCCCCCTGAGACATGGAGGCGCCTGCCCAGCAGCAACCGCCGTCGGTGCTGGACCACACTTCCTACGGTTTTGAGCAAGGGATCGACTGCAGAATCCATACACCCCAGAATGGATTTGTCCGTCGAATCTAGGAAGGATATGCCGAACGCTCCGTAGATCTACGGAGCATCCTGTAGGTGTTTCCCAACCATCCTGTGGTGTTGGGTCCTCGTTTTGAAGAGACGGTGCCCCGCGTCTCCTTCCTTCCTTCCTCCCCCTCCTCCTCCCTCCTCCCCCTCTTCCTTGCGTTTCACCCGCCCAGCACAGCGTTTCGTAGCCCCATAGGGAGCTCCGCCGAAGGCCCCAGTGCTGCCGCCCGCATGCGTCCCGCACACCCAATTCGGCACACCCCTCACACGCTTCGTGGCCCCATAGGGAGCCCCAGTGCTAAGGCCCCAGTGCCCCCGCCCGCATTTCACACGTTTCGTGGCCCCATAGGGAGCCCCACCGAAGGCCCCAGTGCTGCCGCCCGCATGCGTCCCGCACACCCATTCGGCACACCCCTCACACGTTTCGTGGCCCCATAGGGAGCTCCACCGAAGGCCCCAGTGCTGCCGCCCGCATGCGTCCCGCACACCCAATTCGGCACACCCCTCACACGTTTCGTGGCCCCATAGGGAGCCCCACCGAAGGCCCCAGTGCTGCCGCCCGCATGCGTCCCGCACACCCAATTCGGCACACCCCTCACACGTTTCGTGGCCCCATAGGGAGCCCCACCGAAGGCCCCAGTGCTGCCGCCCGCATGCGTCACGCACACCCAATTCGGCACACCCCTCACACGTTTCGTGGCCCCATAGGGAGCCCCACCGAAGGCCCCAGTGCTGCCGCCCGCATGCGTCCCGCGCACACCCCTGTTCGTGCCCCACCCCACCGAAGGCCCCAGTGCGCGCCCGCATGCGTCCCGCACACCCATTCGGCACACCCTTTTCGTGGCCCCATAGGGAGCCCACACCCAGACACGTCCCAGTGGTGGCCCCATAGGGAGCCCCACCGAAGGCCCAGTGCTGCCGCCCGCATGCGTCCCGCACACCCAATTCGGCACACCCCTCACACGTTTCGTGGCCCCATAGGGAGCCCCACCGAAGGCCCCAGTGCTGCCGCCCGCATGCGTCCCCACACCCAATTCGGCACACCCTCACACGTTTCGTGGCCCCATAGGGAGCCCCACCGAAGGCCCCAGTGCTGCCGCCCGCATGCGTCCCGCACACCCAATTCGGCACACCCCTCACACGTTTCGTGGCCCCATAGGGAGCCCCACCGAAGGCCCCAGTGCTGCCGCCCGCATGCGTCCCGCACACCCAATTCGGCACACCCCTCACACGTTTCGTGGCCCCATAGGGAGCTCCACCGAAGGCCCCAGTGCTGCCGCCCGCATGCGTCCCGCACACCCATTTCGGCACACCCCTCACACGTTTCGTGGCCCCATAGGGAGCTCCACCGAAGGCCCCAGTGCTGCCGCCCGCATGCGTCCCGCACACCCAATTCGGCACACCCCCACACGTTTCGTGGCCCCATAGGGAGCCCCACCGAAGGCCCCAGTGCTGCCGCCCGCATGCGCCCGCACACCCAATTCGGCACACCCCTCACACGCTTCGTGGCCCCATAGGGAGCTCCACCGAAGGCCCCAGTGCTGCCGCCCGCATGCGTCCCGCACACCCAATTCGGCACACCCCTCACACGTTTCGTGGCCCCATAGGGAGCTCCACCGAAGGCCCCAGTGGCGGCGCTCACATGCGCATGCGTCCCGCACACCCATTTGGGCACATCCCTGACAGGTTTCGTGGCCCCATCCACCGGAGGCCCCAGTGGCGGCGCTCACATGCGTCACCCACACCCACCCAATTCGGCACACCCCTCACACGTTTCGTGGCCCCATAGGGAGCTCCACCGAAGGCTCCAGCGGCCGCGCTCACATGCGTACCCGCCACCCATCCCAGCACGCCCCTCACAACAACAGGTTTCGTGGCCCCATAGGGAGCTCCACCGAAGGCCCCAGTGGCACCGCCTGCATGCGTCACCACCCGCACCCAATTCGGCACACCCCTCACACGTTTCGTGGCCCCATAGAGAGCTGCACCGAAGGCCCCAGTGGCGGCGCTCACATGCGTCCCCGCCACACATCCCAGTACACCCCTCACGCGCTTCGTGGCCCCATAGGGAGCTCCACCGAAGGCCCCAGTAGCGGCGCTTACATGCGTCTCCGCCACCCATCCCGGCCCCCCCCCCCCCGCAGCAGCATCATGTTTCGGGGACCCATAGGGAGCTCCACTGGAGGCCCCAGTGGCGGCCCGCACATGCGTTTCCGCCACCCATGTCGGCACGCCCCGCGCGTGTTTCATGTCCCCATAGGGAGCTTCGCCGAATGCCCCAGTGGCACCCATCTCGGCACACCCCTCACACGTTCCGTAGTCCTATGGGGAGTTCCATTGAAGATGAAACCCGCAGCTGCGGTACTGACAACTGCATATGGTTGGGTTCTTCGCCAGGCTAATTTTTCCCGAAGACTCAACGAGGAAAGAAGCTCTGGGGCACATCAATTCTGTTGGCGATCCATTGTTCGACTGTTGGGCACCTTTCCTCGGCGGCGAGCCCATGGGGGAAGCGAGAAGGGGCGGGCCTTCTCAGAAGGCTTGCACAAGTCCCCGGGCCTCTCGAGAAGTTGTCTAAAAGCGTTCCCGCTGGGCACAGAAGATCTCAGAAGGCCCGCCGCCTTCCGAGAAGGCATTCTCCTTCTCGTTCCCCCCCTCGCTCGCCGCCGAATCTCGGACGTGCCGACCAGGGCCGCCAGGGGAGGCCCCAGGCGGCTACACGCAACGGTGCCCCTACGACCCCTGGTGCGCGGCTTTCGGGGGGCGCTCCTCCTCCTCATCTTCCTCCTCATCATCATCATCATCCTCTTCCTCCTCTCTCCTCCTCGTCCTCCTCCTCTTCCTCCTCCTCCTCCTCCCTCCTCCCTCCTCCTCCTCCTCCTCCTCCTCCTCCTCCTCCTCCTCCTCCTCCTCCTCCTCCTCCTCCTCCTCCTCCTCCTCCTCCTCCTCCATAGAGGGCACACCCGCGCACGCGGGCCGCCTCTGTCGCAGCGCACGCCGCGGCCTGCGGGCCGCGAAGCAGAGGCCACTCGTGCCCGAGGGCACGCCTGCGCCTGGCCAAGGCGAGAGGTGGAGGGAGCTTCGCTGGGAGGAGAGCTCGCGACACCCGGTCCGGTTTGGTGCTTGGAAGAAGAGGCCATTCTTGTTTGGGTTGTTTGGAATTTTTGGGTTTGTTTGCAGTCGCTCGTTTTCGGGATTTTTGGTGGGAGTCCTCAGTCTCTCTTATACACGCCGCCCGCCCTCCGCTGGATCAACCAAGGCCGCTGAGATTAAGCCTTCTCGTCGTGTTCAACCCAGGCCGCTGATGATGATAATAATGGGGAGGATAAGGATGCTGTTGATGATGAGGAGGAGGAGGTGCTTGAAGGGGTCACAGATGTGGCCTCAGGCGCTTGGAAGGCGATGTAGGGCGGGGGGGGGGCTCCTACTACTACTACTATAGCTACTAACTACCTTACTAGCAACATTCATAATACTATTACTACTCACTGCTTCGACGACGACTACTCTACGACGACTACTACTACTACCACTACTACTACTACTACTACTACTACTACTACTACTACTACTACGACTACGACTACGACTACGACTTCTACTACTACTACTACTACTACTACTACTACTACCACTACTACTACTACTACTACTACTACTACTACTACTACTACTACTACTACTACGAACTACTACTACTACTACTACTACTACTACTAC
>CAUYUJ010014272.1:42500-150000 GCA_963575745.1 Prorocentrum cordatum | reverse complement strand
GACGCATGCGAACTTGGCCACTGGGGCCTTCGGTGGAGCTCCCTATGGGGCCACGATCCTCGTGAGGGGTGTGCCGAAATGGGCGGGGGACGCATGCGAACTTGGCCACTGGGGCCTTCGGTGGAGCTCCCTATGGGGCCACGATCCTCGTGAGGGGTGTGCCGAAATGGGCGGGGGGACGCATGCGAACTTTGCCACTGGGGCCTTCGGTGGAGCTCCATATGGGGCCACGATCCTCGTGAGGGGTGTGCCGAAATGGGCGGTGGAGGACGCCGAAATGGGCGAACTTTTCCAGGGGTCCTCCCGAAATGGGCGGGGGGACGCATGCGAACTTTGCCACTGGGGCCTTCGGTGGAGCTCCATATGGGGCCACGATCCTCGTGAGGGGTGTGCCGAAATGGGCGGGGGGACGCATGCGAACTTTTCCACCGCAACCTCCTGGATTAGAAAATCCGGATCGGCCCTGAAAGGCCGCTTGCATTGTCGCTCTCCAATTGTACTTGGAGCATCGACCCTGGATGGGTCCTACGCCCCCGACGTCAGACATGGCCTCCGAGACGAACGCAAGACAAGGCCGCGCGCCAAATAACGGTACGACACCGCAGAGCAGCGATCACCAGAAACAGAAAGTTCTGTTTAGAATCGCGCGCTCCCAGACAAGTAAACACGCGTTGCAGAATATTCCAGACAGCGACGATACTTCCAAGCAGCAGAACTCGGGCCGGATTTTTTGTGAGGAAGACTTGAGCGAAATCGCAGATTCCCGATCGCCTCTGAAAATTTCAGGTCTTCTGGAACGCAGTCGGAAACTGTTTTGAAGCAAGTATTGGGCGAAATGCGAATTTACGATCGTCGCACCAATTGGCGATTAGAATATCAAAGGGGACGAGGCATGGATCGGAAGCAACATTGTACCGGGGCCCCGCCGCCTAACGGGACACGTTCCTCGCTGAAATTCCGCGACCTCTGCGGTCCGGACTTTTTTATCGGGGGGTTGTAGGGCCTTCGGTGGAGCTCCCTATGGGGCCACGATCCTCGTAAGGGGTGTGCCGAAATGGGCGGGGGGACGCATGCAAACTTTGCCACTGGGGCCTTCGGTGGAGCTCCCTTTGGGGCCACGATCCTCATGAGGGGTTTGCCGAAATGGGCGGGGAAACGCATGCAAACTTTGCCACTGGGGCCTTCGGTGGAGCTCCCTGTGGGGCTACGAAACGCTGTCCTGGGTGGGTGAAACGCAGGGAGGTGACGAGGCGGATGGGAGGAGGCAGGAGGGGGAGGAGGAGGAGAGGAGAGGAGGAGAGGAGGAGACGCGGGGTGCTGTCTTTTTAAAACGAGGACCCAACACCACATGATGGTCGGGAACAGAAAAAAAACAAATAAATGCTTCTTCGAAATGGATCGTAGATCCCCCGCGGCGGATCCAGGCCATTTGCGAGTATTCACTTTGCGACTAGTGGAACGAGCTCGTCTAAGTGCAAGATGGGTGCCTTCTGTGAGCTGATTCGGAAAGCAGCGCACATGCCAGCTCGACTCCTCCCGCAGCAGGGTCGAGCTCACACGCCATCAGACAGGGAGCGCGCTGAAGTGCTGTTCGAGGCGCTCCTTGCAGAGGGTCTGTTCGGAGTGGCGTGAACAGAAGGCCAGAACGGCGGGTGGGGTACACGAGAGTGGTCACCGTTGGTTCAGCTTGCCGTCTCTGAGCTTGAAGCTTGCACCGAAAACGGTTCCAATGAAAACCTTCTGCCCCCTCCTACCCATTCTCCCCGCTCCTCCTCTCCACCTCCCCCAATCCTCTCTTGGTCCTCCACAAGTTCTCGACAGGAGTCCTGCCTTCCTCTGTCCCCTGGCAAAGTGTAGCTGCGCTCTCGCCTCCCTCTCTCTCTCTCTCTCTCTTCTCTCTCTCGCTCTCTTTTTTTTCTCTCTCTCTCTCTCTCTCTCTATATATCTCTCTTTTTTTCTCTCTCTCTCTCTCTCTCTCTCTCTCTCTCTCTACCGATATATATATATATATATATATATATATATATATATATATATATATCTAGATATGGAGATCTATATATATATATATATATATATGTATCGCGTGTTGTTTTCCCACGGATCAGATTCGAGGATTCGATGTTTCACGCTTGCGTTTCAATCGGAGCGTCATGTTTTCGGATCGCCACTGAGCTCTGCCCATAGCGATGCGATCCGTTAGTGTTCCGATTGGCGGGGCGCATGTCTCGCTAGGTTTTTCGTCCGTGTGTCGTACGATTGGGATACACCCGAGGGCAGCGGAGTTCTCGATATGCGTTTGCTATTATTCTTGTTATTCTTACTCATGCTCCTCTTTCCTCCTGGTCATCCGTCTCCTCCTCCAATGATTAATGTACAAAGCTCCCTTGCCGAATTGCGCAGCAAGCGATGGGTCAAGTTCTAAACGCGTCGCGTAACCCCACCAGCCCATTCAGAAACGATGCCCAGGCGAGTTGCCCTGATCAGGGATGCGGGGGAGCATGCAGTGGAAGAAAGGGCTGGGGGAACCGTAGTACCCCAAGACGGGGAAGATGGAGGAGGAGGGGGAGGAGGGGGAGGAGGACCAGTGCAAGCCCAAGACTCATCAACGATGTTGGAATACACCCTCCCTCAAAGCTCCCTCTTCACAGGTCCCTACAAGGGTTCATTTCCACTGAGGGAATTGCCCCTTTGGGGGACACCGTGTGAAAATCCTGAAGCGTACAAAAGCGCCGTTCTCAGGACTTCAACGCCACGAGTTACCCTGAATGTTACAGTTTGGCGATCCTGAATCGCACCAGAACTACAAACGTGGGACTTCAACACCGCGAGTCAACGTGACTGTTGCGCCCTTGCAATCCTGAATCGTTCCAAAACATCAGTTCTGGTACGTTGACCATGAGAATCAGTGAAATTCTTGCGACTGCTTACAACGAATGTGCGCGGCGCTGAGGCGAGAGCCACATGTTTAAAAGGAACCGCCCTCAATCAGTGAAACTCTTGCACATGTTTAATGCGAGTGTGCGCGGCGCTCGGACGAGGACCTCATGTTGAAAACGGCCAGTCTTCAATACGAATATGCGCGGCGCTAAGACGAGAGCCACATTTTGAAAACCACCCGCCCTCAGTATGTAAAACTGTTGCCAATGTTGAAAACGGATGTGCGCGACGCTAAGGCGAGAGTCACATTTTGGAAGCCACCCGCCATCTATCTGTGAAATTGTTGTCAATGTTTGAGCTTCAGGGCCATACATGGTGAGGACGTCTCGGGCAAAACGCCCGACCCGCCCTTTCGACCGGCCTCGGGGTGCGACATTGAGGAGTTATCTATAAGGAGAAAGATTTGGAGGAGGAGGAGGAGGAGGAGGAGAACGAGGAGGAGAACGAGGAGGAGGGGGAGGGGGAGAAGGAGGGGAAGGGGGAGAGGGAGAAGGAGAAATAGGAGGAATAGGCGGACGAAGAAGAGGAGGAGGAGGAGGAGGAGCAGTGCGAGCAGAAAGGTCAGAGACCGTTTGGATGCTTCTCGGAATCTCTTCGGATATCCTCTTGAGCTGTTTGGAGTCCTCTTGGAGCGTCTTGGGAGCAACTTAGCGGTCCGGGGGGAACCTAGAAGCGTATCGAGTGCCTCGGGGGAGCTTCTTGGGGCCTCTTCGGAATTTATTGGGAGTTTCTTATGGACCTCTTAGGGGTTTCTTGGGGCCTCTTGGGTGCCTCTTGGGGCGCTCTCGGGATCCTTTGGGGTCATCTAGGAGGAGTTCGATGAAAGAAGAGGGGGTCACCACGTTGACCCCCCTCAGAGGCCAAACCTGGCCCAAACCCAAGCAGAATGATCAATTGTTGTTGCCTTCTCGCCGAAGTCTTCCTGGACGTTCCAATGGGTCACGCCCCCCCCCTCCCCTCCAGAACCAGGGGGAGCGGGTAGGGAGAGGGGTAAAGCTACCCACCCGCCCGCAAGCCGCTTAGCTCACTCCCACCCGCCCTCCCAACACATGAGTAACACCCGAGCCTGAGCATGTTCAGCGGTCGTCTTTGAACGGACAGCTACTGGGAACCAAACCGACCCCAGGTGCGCGACGCTTGTGCGAGGTGCGCCACGCGTGCCAGGCGCGCCACGCACGCCAGACATCCCTGGGGCCCGAGCGTGCCAGGCACGCGTGGTGCGCCCGATGCGCCACGTGCTCCGAGTGCGCCAGTTGTGCCGCACACTCCAGCCGCGCCAGGTGCGCCACGTTTGGGGCACGTGCAGAGTGCGTCAGGTGCGCCTGCACACGTGACATCACACATCGGGAAACATGTCGGCCCCCACCATCCTTGTCGAAAACCATGCCCATCCTTGTGTCTGGTGGGCCTGCGCATAGCAGGCCACGCGCCACCACCCCCGTCGTCCCTGTCAAAAACCACGTGACAGTGATCGCGGGGTGGCCGCGCATGAACCAGATTTAGCCGCGAGGTGCGTTTTGAATTGTTGCGTGTCGGGGATGGTAGCCCTGCGCACAGCAGGCAATATGCTTACACCCCCGCCGCCCCTGTCAGAAGCAATACAACGTGCTCGCGGGCCTCACGAACATGACTCAAGACTTTGCCCGAAAGTGTATTTTGTATTGTTTTTGACAGGAATGGGGGGGGCGCATCGGGTTGGCCGCGCATGCTCCAAATGTGGAGGCAAAGTGCGTGCTGTATTTTTTGGGGGGGTCAGGGACGGTGTGGGGGGTGGCCCTCATTGGGTTGGCATGGTTCCGGGTTGGCCGCCGGCCGGGTGGGGGAGGGGGTGCATATTAACAGGGAACAGTGATCAAGACACCCCCTAGATGGCAAGCCGTCTAGCTCACTCCCGCCCTCCTTCCAAACACATAAGTAACACCCGAGCCTGAGCATGTTCAGCGGTCGCCTTTGGATGGACAGCTACTGGGACCCAAAACCAACCCCATGTGCGCGACGCTGGGGCGAGGTGCGCCACGCACGCCAGGCTCCCCTGAGGCCCAAGCGTGCCAGGCACGCCTGGTGCGCCAGATGCGCCACGTGCTCCGCGTGCGCCGCGTGCACCGCACACTCCAGCCGCGCCAGGTGCGCCACGTTTGGGGCACGTGCAGAGTGAGTCAGGGGCGCCTGCGCACATGACAGCACACATCGGGAAACATGTCGGCCCCCACCATCCTTGTCGAAAACCAATGCCCATCATCGTGTCTGGTTGGCCTGCGCACAGCAGGCCATACGCCACCACCCCTGCCGTCCCTGTCAAGAACCACTTGACAGTGATCGCGGGATGGCCGCGCATGATCCAGATCTAGCCGCGAGGTAAATTTTGTTTTGATTGTTCTTAGGGTTGGTAGCCCTGCGCAAAGCAGGCAATATGCTGACACCCCTGCCGTCCGTGTCAAAAACCATACAACGTGCCCGCGCGCTTCACGAACATGACTCCAGACTTTGTCCCAAAGTGTATTTTGTATTGTTTTTGACAGGGATGGTGGGGGGTGGGGGGGCACATCGGGTTGGCCGCGCAGGCTCCAAATGTGGAGGCAGAGTGCGTTTTGCAATTTTTGGGGGGCAGGGATGGTGGGGGGTGTGAGCATGGTGTCCTCATGGTTCCCGGTTGGCTGCCGGTCGCCTGGGGGAGGGGGTGTATATCAATAGAGAACAGTAATCAAGACACCTCCTGCCCACAAGGCACAAGCCGGCTCGCTCACTCCCACCAGCCCTGCCAACACATAAGTAGCACCCGAATATCCCTGGCAAAAAACAGTGCAAACTGGTCGCGGGGCGCCCGCGCATGCTCCAGATTTAAAGGCAAAGTGGATGGCCCCTGTCACCTACTCCGACGGTGGGACCCTGCATGAGAATCGTCCAAACAAATCTGAAAGTAAGATTCATCGTTGTCTCTGTTAATATGGGGGCTCTCCTTCTGCATGGTACCTACTGGTCCTTGCCGTCGCTTACAGGCTTGGTTGAGGATGGCCGCCTTCCAAAAGGACGTTCGACAAAGGAACGACGCTCCCGATTGAGACTTCCTCAAGATTCAGACTCCCAGGTGTCACCAAACCTGTGTTATTACAGTGTGTTCCGATGGCCGCCTCGGATTACAAACATGAGACGGGGACCCCTTGGGGAGGGGGCTCACACTCAAGACTTCTTCTTCTTCTTCGCGGTTCACTGACAGACGAGGCTCCCGCTCGAGACATCTTTTTCAAGTTGCTCAGGAACCAGGCTCCCTCTCTAGACTTCCTCGGGATGTAGCCTCCCAGGTGACACCACACTTGTGTGTTTTTTACAGACTATTCCGGTAGCCGCAGTGGATTCGAACATGGAAGTGGGAGCCCCATGGGGAGGGGCTCAAGCTAGAGACTTCCTGGCGATTCATTCAGAAACGAGTGAGCGTCGAACGGGCCTCCCGCTCGAGACTTTCTCGGGGATCGGGCCCCGAGGTATCAGCAACTTTCTGCTTCTGCAAGGTATTCAGATGTCCGCCTCGGGTTCGAGCATACAGGTTGGGACTACATGGGGAGGAACTCCCGCTTGAGACGCCCTCGCGATTCACGCACAGACGAGTGAGCGCCCGAGACATCCTCGCAGCTTGCTCAGGACTCACGCTCCCGCTCGAGACGTGTCACAAAACTTGTGTTTTACAAGATGTTTCAATGGCCGCCTTGGATTCGAAGATGGAGGTGGGGACCCCATAGAAGGGGCTCCCGTTTAAGACTTCCTCGCAAGTCGCTCAAAGACGAGGCTCCCGCTCGAGACGCACTCAAGATGAGTGAGTGAGTGATTGCGTGAGTGAGAGTGTGAGTGCTTGTGATGGAGTTAATTATGATGTTGATGATGACGATGGTGGTGGTGATGATGCTTATTGTCATGATGGTGATGATGGCGACGAGGGTGAGGATGGTGATGATGATGATGATGATGATGATGATGATGATGATGATGACGATGGTGGTGGTGGTGATGATGATGCTGATGATGGTCATGGTGATGATGATGATGATGATGATGATGATGATGATTGTGATTATGATGATGATGATGATGATGATGATGATGATGATGATGATGATGATGATGATGATGATGATAATGGTGATGATGATGATGATGATGATGATGATGATGATGATGATGATGATGATGATGGTGATGGTGATGACGATGATGATGGTGGTGATGATGGTGGTGAAAATGAGGATGAAAATGCTGGTGGTGATGATGATGGTGATGCTGATGGTGATGACGACGATGATGGTGACGATGATGATAATCGTAATGATGAGGAGGGGGTGATAGGGGATTGCGATGCCGATGATGAACATTTTGAATCTGAATATGACAGTGGTGGTGACGTTGATGATGTTGGTGAAAATGATGTTGTTGTTGATGATGCTGATGATGATGGTGATGGTGGCGGTGGTGATGATGATGTGGGTGTGACAGGAGGAGAGGAAAAGTGGGTTAGATGTGATATCGAATGGCCTCCAGTCCATCCCGCCACCGTGCCTGGGTTGCGGGCATGAAGCTCAGTGGATGTTCCTTCTCATGGGAGGCCTCTCGGGGCGCTCTTGGAAGCAGTTTGGATGCTTCTTGGGGGCCGGTCTAGAGCCTCCTGGGGGCCTCTTGGGAGGCCTCCTGGGGGCCTCGTGGGGCGGAAGGCTAGGATTTTCAGTCATGTTCCCTCTATTGGGCCCCCTTTGGGGCCGTCTTGGGGCCCTCTTGAAGGCCTCTTTGGCCGTTTTGGGGTGATTTGGAGGGCCTCTTGGCCGTCTTGGAGCGTCGAGAACCGACAAGGCGAGAACGCCAAAATCTTTCAAAAACCTCAGGAAAATCAATGATCGGTGCATCTTGGGGCCCTCTTGGGAGGCCTCTCGGAAGCCTCTTGGGGCGTCTTGAGCGTCTTGGAACGATCTTTCGGCGACTCGAGGCCCTCTCGAACCGTCTGGGGAGCCTCTCGGGGCCTCTTGTGCCGTCTTGCTCGCGGCCCCGAAAAGGTCATGCGGGAACACCTTCTTGGAGCACAGGGGGCACGCGGGGAGCCTTGGTATATTGGAGAGCTTGGGGTCTGGGCCCTCTCAAGACTCTTCAGGACCCGTGCCCAGAGGCACGGTGGCGAATTTCTGCGCGGGGGTGTCCAGGGAAAACCAGAATCCCATGTAGGATGTGGGGAAAACCGAGGCAAATTGGACACGGGGCTCCCGCGCATGCTCCAGATTCGGAGGCAAAGTGTAAGTTGTATCGTTCCTAACCCTCCTGTGTTGGGCTCTCGTTTTGAATCGAGCGATGTGGTCCCCACCTCGTCTCCTCCCGCGTTCGTTTCTTCCATGCCTCCTCATGCATTGCTCCCTGGCCGCTTTCGTGGGCTCCTGGGAGGTCCAGCGGCGTCGGGGGGCACGCGGGCCCAGACGGGACCTCGCTGCTCCCTGGGTGGCTGCGAAATTCGCAAGTGGCGCCGCGTTTATGGGCTCCTGGGAGGTCCAGCGGAGTCGGGGGTCACGCGCACCCAGACGAGACATCGCTGTTTCCTGGAATGCTGCGGACAGCGCAAGTGTCGCCACTCTCTTGGTCTCCTGGAAGATCCAGCGGAGTCGGGGGGTACGCGCACCCAGACGAGACCTCGCTGCGCCCTGGAAGGCTGCGAACTGCGCAAGGGTCGCCACTTTCGTGGGCTCCTGGGAGGTCCAGCGGAGTCGGGGGCCACGCGCACCCAGACGGGACCTCGTTGCTCCCTGGGTCGTTGCGAACTGCGCAATTGTCGCTCTTTTCGTGGGCTCCCTGGTTGGTTGCGAGCTGCTCAGGTGTCGCCGCGTTCGTGGGCTCCTGGAAGGTCCAGCGGGGTCGGGGGCCACGCGCACCCAGACGGTATTTCGCCGCCCTCATGTGTGGTTTCGCATTGCGCAGGTGTCGCCGTTTTCGTTGGCTCCTGGAAGGTCCAGCGGGGTCAGGGGCCACGCGCACCCAGACGAAACCTCGCTGCTCCCTGGGTAGCTGCGAACTGCGCAAGTGGCGCCACTTTCTTGGGCTCCTGGGAGGTCCAGTGGAGTCGGGGGCCACGCGCACCCGGACGAGACCTCGCTGCGCCCTGGAAGGCTGCGGACCGCGCAGGGGTCGCCACTTTCGTGGGTTCCTGGGAGGTCCGGCGTAGTCGGGGGGCCACGCGCACCCAGACGGGACCTCGTCTTTCCCTGGGTAGCTACGAACTGCGCAAGGGTCGCCATTATCATGGGCTCCTGGGAGGTCCAGCGGAGTCGGGGGCCACGCGCACCCAGACGAGACCTCGCTACCCCCTGGGTAAGTGCGAATTGTGCCAATGTCGCCATGTTCGCGGGCTCCTGGGAGGTCCAGCAGAGTCGGGAGCCACGCTCATCCAGACGAGACCCCGTGCCTTTTTGGGGCGCTGCGAATTGCGCAAGCAATTGTCGTTTTGGTTCGCCGGCCCCTGGGAGGCACGGCGGAGATAAGGGCAGCGCAGATTGTACGTATCTAGCAATGTGCTGTTTTGTTAGCAGCGCTCATACAAAGATGCGCCTCGCGCGGAGAAGGGGGTGTGTACGTCTCGGGCAGTTGTTTGATAGGGGATGGTTGGCTTGAGCGCAGCAAGCAATGTGAGGGCCCCCCGCCGTCCTTGTCATTATTCCGGCGGTATGACCCCACATGAGAATCGTCCAAACCAATTTGGAAGTATTATTCATCGTCGTCTTTGTGAATGCGGAGGTTCTCTTCATGTCTGGTACTTGCTGGCCCTTGCCGACGCTTACGATCTTGACTGAAGGCGGCCGACTCGGATTACGAAGGACGCTCGAAAAAGGAACGACGCTCCCACTCGAGACGTTCTCGAGATTCTGTCCCCCCCAGTGTCACCAAACGTGCGCTTTTACATGGAATCCCGCTGGCGTTTCGCGTTGATAACATGAAGCGGGGGGCCATAGGGAGGGGCTCCCGCTCGAGATTCCTGAGCGCTCGAGATTCCTGAGCGCTCGAGCGCTCGAGACATCCTCGAGACATGCTCACGCTCGAGACTTCATCGGGATCCAGGCTCCCAGTCTAACAATGGCCGCCTCGGATGACCAACATGAGGTGGGGACCCGAAAGGGGGGGGTCCGTTTGAGACTTCCTCGCGATTCATTCAGAGACGATGCTCCCCTTCGAGACACCCCCACACTTTGCTCAGGAACGAGGCTCGCGCTCGAGACTTCCATAGGACTCAGGCTCCCAAGTGTCACCAAATGTGTGACTTCATTCGGTATTTCGACAGCCGCTTCGGATTCGAACATGAAGGCGGGGACTTCATGAAGAGGGACTCTTGCTCGAGACGTCCTCGCAACGAGTGAGCGCCCGAGAAATCCTTACACTTTGCTCAGGAACGAGGCTCCCGCTCGAGACTTCCTCTCGATTCAGGACCCCAGGTGTCACAACATGTTTTTTGAGGGGGTTCCCGATGGCCGCCTCGGATACAAACATAGAGGTTGGGACCCCATAGGGAGGGGCTCCCATTTGAGACTTCTTCGCGATTCACTCACAGACGAGCGAGTGACCGAGGCATCATGTCAGTTTGCTCAGCAGCGAGGCTCCAGCTCGAGACTTCCTCTGGATTCAGGCCCCCCAGTGTCACCAAATGTGTTTTTTGCGGTTTCCCGATGGCCGCCTCGGATTCAAACATAGAGGCTGGAGACTTCTTCGCGACTCACTTACACACGGGTGAGCGCCCGAGACATCCTTTCTAGTTTGCTCAGGACGAAGGCTCCCTCTCGAGACTTCCTCTCGATTCAGGGCCCCAGGTGTCACCAAACCTGTGTTTGTCAATGGTTTCCGATTGCCGCCTCGCATTCAAACATGTAGGTCGGGACCCCATGGGGAAGGGCTTCCGCTTGAAACTTCCCCGCGATTCACTCACAGACGCCGCTCCCGTTAGAGATTTATTCAAGATGAGTGCGCGAGTGTGTGATGACTGTGTGCGAATAGATATATAATAGCGATCATGATCTTGATGCTCATGATCGTCATGGTGGTGATGACGATGATGATTATGGTGGGTGGATGGGTGCGAAAAGAAAATATGAGGACAGCGGGGTTGAGGTTGTACTGCGCGGGGTGTCCAAAGAAACCAAGAACCCCACTTAGGATGTAGGGGGAAAACAAATGCGAAAGGGTCGCGGTTGGAGGTAAAGTACATGTTGTATTGTTTTTGTTGACAGATATTGTGGGGGGGGGTGTTGGTATGGGTTCGGGTTGGCTCCCGGTCGTGATGGGGAGGGGGTGCTTATCAATACGAAGCAGTGATAAGCCTTCCCCCGAAGAGGAAGAAGGGGGGTTAGAAGAAGAAGCGCCCTAAACCACGCACGCCTTAAGGGTTTGGTGGGATTGTGCAACTATGACACCCCAGTCGCCAGATACCAGAAAGCTTCAACACATTTGGAAGGGATGAGTGAGAGGGGTGCGAAGCCAGATATCGCGCGAGCGCACCCAGCTTGCCTTTTCCCCCCTCTTCCTATCCCTTCCCTCTTCTTCCCATCCACCTCTTGTTCCACCCTCCTGCTCTCTTCTCCTCTTCATCCTTCTCCTTTTCTTCTTTCTTCTTTTCCTCCTCCTCCTCTTCCTCCTCCTCCCTTCTTCCTCCTCCCCCATCCCCTTTCCCCTTTCAAACTCCCCCCCATCCTTTTTCCTTATGAATGATACCAGAGGAAAACCCCAATCAGGCCTATAGGGCTAGGGGGCTATAGGGTTATTGAGCTATAGGGCTATAGAGCTATAGGGCTATAGAGTTGTAGGGCTATTGGGCTTTAGGGCTATAGGGCTATCGGGCTTAGGGCTACAGGGCACCCCCGGGCACCCCCGGGCACCCCCAGGCACGCCCAGGCACCTGGGCACCCGGGCACCCCGGCACTTGGGCACCCCCGGGCACCCCCCATGCACCAGGGCCCCGGGCACCCCTGGACACCCTGGCACCCGGGCGTGCAGCGAAAATCGGCGACAAACCTAACCTAACCATATAAATCCGCTAGGACCCCTACAGAGGCAAGCTCTGATTGGGGAATAACTCTTCCCTGTCGCAGACGTGTCGGTAGGGCCGTCCGGGCGTTTCGCTTGAGACTTCCTGATTATCTGTGATCCTGAAGTTTGGCATGTGCAACAGCTTCACGGATAGAGGGTGGGCCGTTTTCAAAAAGTGGTTCCCGCGTTAGCGCCCCAGACATTCGCTTTTTTTAATCGCGCGACATGCTCAAACTGTGGGGCGGGACATGTTCAAAATGTGGTTGTCGCTTGAGCGCCGCGCACATTCGTTTTTCAAGTGTGTAACAGTTTTAAAGATGGACGGCGGCTCTTTTTCAAAATGTGGCTCTCGCCTGAGCGCCGCAAACATTCGTTTCAAACGGACGCGACACATCCAAGGATTTGTTGTATGGTCTAAGTCCCAGTAATGGTGTACCAGGGTCGTTTAGGATTACTAGGACGCAGCAGTCACGATGATTCGCGGCGTTGAAGTCCAAGGGTTGGTGTTCCGGCACGTTTTAAGTTTATCAGGAGGCAGCAGTCACGTTCATCCGGTGCGTTGAAGTCCCAGGAATTGTGTTTTGGCACGCCTGAAGCTTCTCAGACGGTTGTTGTTGTTGTGCATGGGCCTTCTCCCGCAATGGAAGGAAATTCTTGCAGTATCCATGAAAAGGTCTGCGGAGGGAGGGGTTGTTGCAACATCGCTGGTGTATCTTGAGTTCACGCTGGTCCCCACCCCCCTCGCTGGTCCCCACCCCCCTTCGATTCCTCGCTTTCCCCTTCCCCTCCTTGGCGCCTCTCGTTTCTACTTCTTCCCAATTGAGGCCCCTGGAGGCCTAAGACGGTCAAACGAGGCCCAGAAGCCTCTTCGTCCTTTGTCCCCGTCGTCCTCGTCGTCGTCTTCGTCCGAAGGCTCGCCGCAGGGCAACCGTGCTGGCTGGCCTGGAGGACGCGGTGGGCACCAGCACGGCCGCGGCTGTTTTGGCGGCCATCGACGGGGCCAAGGTCTTCTTCGCTTCCTCAAGGAAGGAGAGAGAGAGAGGGAAGCAGGGAGGCAGAGTGAGAAGGAGGGAGGGAGAGGGAGGAGGGGGGGAGAGAGAGAGGGGGAGGGAGAGAGAGGGAAGAGTGGGGAGGGATGGGAAGCAAGGAGGGGGGAGGGGTGCAGGGGCGGGAGGAGGACGGGCTCAAAGAGAGAGAGGATGATAAAGGGAAAGGGAAGAGAGAGAGAGAGAGAGACAGACAGACTTGATTCCCGAAGAACGGCGACGCAGTGAGAGTCCTTTCAGTAGGTCTCTCATGCTGGCTCGCTGTCGCGATCCCGAATCCGTAGCCCGTGGTCTCTTGTCGTGGTTCGTGGTCTCTTGCCGTGGCTCGTGTTCTCTGGCCCGTGGCCCGTGGGCGCGTCGCGCGGTCTCGACTCAGTCGACTGTGGTCTCTGGTGGTGCCGGCAGTGGTCTGTCGTTGTCCTTAGTCTTGACCAGCGGTCCCCGGCCTTTAGCATGGTATCGTCTCGGGAGCATCGAGTCACGAAAAAAACACGAAGGAAGGTTTTCACGACTTTCGGCTTCTGAGGGCCCTTACCAGGCTTCGGGACCGTCAATAAACGAATCAGGACGAAAAACTGGTCCCAGGGAATGGGTCGAGACCGTTATGAAAAAATCATGACGTCGGGAGTCTGGGACCGAGGGGCACTGCAAACGGGGGTCAGCCAGTGCGCCAGATCCTGCAGGATCCTCAAGAGCCAGGGGCGCACTGACCCGGGTCTGGGTGTAGGTGGCTGCAGGATCCTGCAGGATCTTGCAAAGTTTGACTGGCCTGGGTCTGGATTGACCCAAGTCAGTAGATCCCCGATCGTCTGGCTTGTTGCAGAACGAGGGCACACCCACAAACCCTACCCAAGCACACAACGAGCCCCATCGCGCCCGAACCATTTTACCCTGACCAGGAGACCTTGTCATGCACCTCGTGTCCGACGGGTGACGACATCACCAGCGTGTTCGTTGAATCTCGTCAGAAAGCCGTGCAAGTTGATGAACTCGTGCGTGCATCTTGATAGTGACGCTGATGAGCATTGGCACGCGCGCAGAAAACCTTACCCTTTATATTGAACGTTTATAGGAAATCCCTGATGCCCCCGCGCAGCCCGTGCTTCTCGCGCAGCTGGCGCGCCAGCGCAGCTGTTCTAGTTCTCCAGCCCTTCGGAAGTCGCGCGTTGCATGCCACACGGGGGCTGAATTCTTGCACCACAGCTGTAGATTGATGAGCCTCTTGTAGGGGCCGCTGAACTTTCGGAGGCAACCACATCTTCTACAGGTTGATGCAGCGCAGATACGTAGCTCCGCTGGATGCATTCACTGGGTCGACCGATATGCCCGCAGCCTTGAATGAGCCTCCTGGCCCTATCATTATTATTAGCATCACATCATCATTCCAGCAATAAACGTTCTTCTTGGCCCGACACGGCTGCGATTCGGAGCGCGTTTCGGTCGCTTTTGAGCGGGGTCGCGCATGTTGTGGCGAGTGCGCGGGTGGCTCACACACGTGACCATGACCCGGCAGCCTCTTCTGGAGTTGTTTGCCGAGCTGCGCATCCCTTTTCGTCCGACGCCGTCGTGGTCGATAGTTGCGTGGCACGCCGATTGGCGATGTTACCCGGCCCCGCTTGAGACTCGCACTTCACGGCCCTTGGAGCCGCTGGGGAGTAGTGAGGCGCCGCGCGCCCCTACTGCGCATGCGCGGCGTGGGCGGTGCCTCCATCCCCAGCGCAGCTGTTCTGGCGGCCGGCGCCCGGCCTCACTTTTCGGGCTCATGCGAGGGCTCGTTTGGTGCGGCTGGTTGGCGGGACGCGGCGCGACCAAGCCCACCTCGCTGGCGTTCACCCCGCGAATTTACATACATTGGCAGGAGAGGCGTCGCAATGGCGAGCTAGCAAGCGAGCTGCGTCTCCTCCAGGCCCCCCCCACATTCCTGGCGCACGCCAGTCCAAGTCGGGCGACAGGCACAGGCGCACGACGCCCCCCGCGTGGTCAGGCGGATCTTTGCGGCGCAACCGCGGGCCGCGGGCCCTCCGTTGGACCTTTTCGCGCGCATGACGTTGCGGCGCCCGCAGCACGCGCGCCCGTAGCACGCGCATTGGCGCACTGCTCACCCTCCCGTGGAACTTCTGGTGCGCATGGCACTGCGCCGCCCGCAGCATCGTCCGCGGCGTCCAGCTCCGACCACCCCTAACCCAGGTAGCCCAAATGCATGCCCCAGCGACCTGTCAGCGTGCGCAGGAGGCTTCGCATGGCACGAATAGCGTTTGCCTCCCTTCTTTAGATGTAAAACGACACGTGACCGCCGTCGCCCCGCGATAGAGCGCGCACCTCGCAATCGTCGCCCGCCCACTGGATCAAACGCGCCTCGGCATCGGGGCTCGCGACACCGACGCGCGCAACAAAGTAGTTTCACATGGCCCCCAGCATCGCGCGGTTGTCCGCTTTGCATTAGCGTTGAACATCCTTCTCACTTTGCGGCCACGGCAGCGGAGCTGCCCGACCGCACGGCGGTCGCGCGCTATACCTCACAGCTGATTCCAAGCCCGCCGTCGGTGAAGCACGCGAAAATATGTTCCAGCCGCTTCTGGGCTGGCGTGCGCTTCGGGTCATAAGAAGGCGCCCGGCCAGCATTCTTGACCCTGATCGCACCGAGTGGCACGCGGCAGCTCCAGGCTGCTCGCCGGCCACTGCGGCAAGCCACTCCGCCAGGCAGGAGACAAAGGGCTCTCCATTCGCAGGTGCGCGGCGCGCAATGCGCAATAGCCATCGATGACTCACTCTTCGCTGGTCTTGGATGGCTCGAGCCCCGATGCTCTCGCTTTGTGGACGGGGTAGTCACGCGCCTCTGAAACAGCAGTGGGCCCACCCGGGCAACGACTGGGCCGCGCGCGTTCAGCTGCGAGGCGACGGGGCGCAGCGTGCGCAGATCCCCCCGTCCGACAGAAGCTGCGTGGACATCTCTTAGACGGTTACGCAAGACACCGCTCGCAGGGTTTTCGCCCAGAGTGTTCCGAGCAGCCCCCTCCACACCCGCGGCACATGGCGGCGCGCAGCACGCCGGTCTGCACATTGGCAACCATGCTGGGCGAGACGGCTCGTTTCAATTTCTTTCGCACAGCATAGCGCTGAGCCGCTTAATTCGCGGGGGCTCGCACGTCTGTCGCTGATGACGCGCGCGCGAGGCTGTCGAGGGGTCGCGGTGAGACATGGCCTGTGTGTCTACCGTGTGGAGAACGTCCAGGAGGCGGCGCAGCTGGGACGCTCGCTGTCGGACGACGCGCCCACTGCGGGGTCTAGCAGAGCGGCGACGCTGGAGACTTTCGAGGTCGCCCTGCATGCAGCAGGGAAGCAGCTCAGGTTGGGGCGAAGGCGACCTCAGCAGGGAAGCAGCTCGGGTCGGGGCGGAAGGCGACCTCGGAGGAGGTACGCCGAGCCCTCGCTCGGTCCCCAGGGTCGGCCGCCCTGGCCAAAAGGTGGACCGCCCTGCGAACGGGACGGCGCCAGACTGCGCATCCAGACCCCAGGCTGCCATCAGAGGCGCAGGCGGCGCCGCGCAAGAAAACGGAAGATGGCACGGGCAGCGCTGGCGCGCTCACCTCGGACGGCGACACCTCGCACAACTACGAGGCGCAGCGGCAGCGTGGACACCTACGACGAGAAGATTGAGCAGCAGCTCGCAGACCAGGAGTGCCATGGGCGCGAAGTTCTCCAGCGGCCAGGCTTGACGACCTGAGAGCCATGCTCTACGATATGCAGGCTGACATCCTGCAGCTCTCGCAGCGGATCGAGCAGGTTGGACAGGTTGTCGAGGAGCAGGCCTCATGCGAGAAGGACTCCCAGCAGGTGATCAACAAGGTCACGGAGGGAAAGACGATGTCAACCCAGACTGGCGAGATAGCTGAGGCCACCCAGGAGGACACTTGCCAGGCGGTCGTCGTGGTAGAGAACGCTAGGAAGTAACATGTCGTCGACACAGTAGAGGTGCAGTAAGACGAGTGCATACACGCGAACAACCTGGAGGACGGCAGCGAGGATGCCGAGAACACCTCCGACGTGCAGGAAGAGCTGGAGCTGCGCCAGATACTGGCGGCGAGGGAAAAGCAGTACAGAAAAGCAGTCCACGAGGTAACAGCACTTGCTGAGCGGGTTCGAAGGCCGGAGTGGGAAAAATGATCAGCCCCAAAGGGCCAAATCTGATGCTAGACGGAACAGGCTTTTGAATGGATGAGCGGCAGTGGTTGAGTGAAGCGTTCCCCCAGCCTCACAACAGCAAGCTGTCGCGTTTGCTCTGTTCACCCTCTCCTTGCCAACTCTTGATTCCTACACGTGCTTTCTTGCCCGCCCCCCTCATCGACTTCCCACCTCCTCTCAGCAGTTGCGTGGCCCAGCAGCTCGTAAGGAGGCGGGGTGGAGGGTTCATGGAAGAGGGAAGGCGGCAATCCATAATCTCAGAGTTGCCTGGCGGCTCGAGGCACTTCCAGAGCGTCCCAAGTTGAGCGAGCAGAGCCAGTAACCTGATGTCCATAAAGTGCATAGGCCATGGCGTGTTGGCCCGGCCTAACAACCCTCCCCATTATAGTATCCTCCCCTCTTGTCCCTTCCACTACACCTCTCTTCAGCATCAGAAAAGAATGCAGGATGCCAATCGCAGCTGTATCTAGCATGCTTGCAACTAGGACAGTATCTCGTTGTGTTGTGGGGTGGTGGAGACTGGGACGGTAGTTAGGGTGGGAAGTGTGGGGAGAAACCAAGGAGAGTGCGCAGAGGCGAATACCCTAGCACTGACCCGCCACTAGCGGGAGACTTGCGAGCTGGTGAAGCACCGAGCCCGAGAGGCCAAGTTTCACGTTCTGAAGGGGTTGCCCAGAGACGATTAAGGATGGTAGACGGGGATGGTAGATGGCAGCAGGTATGGGCATCCCCTCCCTTCCCCTCCGTGCCGCGCCCGCGAAGCTCAGGAGCAAAGGAGCTTGGGTTCGGCACTTCCGTTCCTCTCCCGTCCCCCTCGTTCCCGTGTCCCTTCTCCTTCCCGTTTTCCTTGAGCGCGTGCGGCTTTTGAGTTTCTTTCGGCACTCTAAGGTCTGCCAGTTCGGATTATCGGGTTCGCTGTGGGCGTGCGTGTATACGAGCAGCAGGCACCGGCGCGCCACGCTTGTCTTCGCGCGCGCAGCGAAGCTGCTCCGCGGCGCGCCTTGTGCGCCAGAGCGGCAGCACGGCACGCGCCTCTTCAACGGCGCTAGCGCGGCGGACATGTGCGCCATGGAGCGCATTCAGACTAGACGACGATCGAACTGCGGCGGAGCGACGCGGCGCGGGTGGACGGTGGGATCCCTTTTGCAACCTGCCAGGTCGGCGGGCATTTGAACGTCGTGACGCTGGCACAGATGCTTCCCTCCTCCGGAGATGCTTCTAGCGCGCACGCGTGCCTGAAGCGTGGACGGCATACATTGGAAAGCAGAGACTGGCGTAATTCCATTAACCCTTTCAGAAACGATGCCCAGACGAGCTGCCCTGCTCAGGGATGTGGAGGATAATGCAGTGGAACCAAAAACTGGGTAAGACGTCGTACCCCAACAGGGGGAGGATTGAGGAGCAGTCGGAGGAGGAGCAAGAGGAGGCTTAGGAGTAGGGAGAGGGGGAGGGGGAAGAGGGACGACGAAGGAGGAGCAGACGGAAGTGGAAAAGGAGGAGGAGAAGATGGAGGAGGGCGAGCAGAGGGGCCAGAGGCCTCTTGAACGCCTCTCAGAGTCTCTTCGAATTTCGTTCGAGAGTTTCTTGGAGTCCTCCTGGGGCGTTTTGGAGATCTCTTGGCAGTCCCAGGGGCTCTTGGGACGTCTTGGGTGTCGGAGGTCCTCCTTGTGCTAGAGGGCTCCCAGAGCAGTTCCGTGTTCCACGTCTGATGTCACAAGCATTGAAATTGTTATGCGTTTCAATGGTTTTCACTTGACCTCCACTCGAGTCACGCGACAAGCCCTAGGAACGCCAAAAAATGTCCACAAATCCTAGCAGTGCGCACCAGAAAAAACTAGCTGTAGCATTTGAGACGAAGAAATCGAAGGGGACTCAGCACGTTTGTCGCGCGCTGTTCACGCGCTGATTTCTTTTCCATGGCCCTCCGTCGTAAGTTCAAGTGGTAGGTGACACAGGCGTCTCGATTGTTGCTGCGTCTCTCCTTCGCTGGCTGCCGTTACAGCGTCCTCTCAAGTAGGTAGACGCTCGTCGCCGCGGGCTGGGATAGTTGCCCCTTGTTGTTTCCGTGTCGGCAGCGCCTGCTCGACCATCGACTCGTTCGTTCATCCGCGAGTTGAAAAGTTGCCAGTTGGTCAGCCGTCATCAACATTGTGTGTGCAGTTCTCTTCTGAGCAATACTGTGGTGCTCACTTCATCACATCATACATGACTGTCTCATAGTTCATGTTCCAATTCGTTCATGTGCGCACAAGAAACTACCCGCAAGCGCTTCTCAACGCTCTTAGTACCCACAATCGGGTCCATTTCGTGCCGCATCATCACACCGTACTCGTTGTCGCGGCCTCCATGCATCCACTATCAGAGTACATCTCTGAATAGCACGCTTCGCAGTGCAGCTGCTACGGGAAGCCTTGCCGATCTCTCTGGTTGCTTGTGAGAAGCGTGCTGTCGTGAAGCCGCTCTTTTGAATGTAGCTATTATGTTCGCACGCATATCATTTACCCACGTTTTGCAATGTCGCAGGTTCCTCTTGATCCTTGTAGGGGGTATCGCGTTTGATTGGCATGAGTTTAGCACACTTGAAGGGGCGAGGTAACGGGCTGGGGATGATTGCTGGGCGTCTTGACAGATGGTCTCAGTTAATCATGCCGCGTAGTCGCAAATAGTCCACAAATACAAACGCCCCCCCGTCGGAGTACATATGGAATTGATGCACACCCCATCTCTCCACCCTCAGACTCCGTATCGGTAGCAAGCGGGTCTACAAGGTAATCGGTGATTGTCCGGGCAGTTGAATCGGTTTGTCGCGTGATGCGCGGACCCTCGTGGGTTCATTTTAGCCCGTAGCTGCGGAACGCCCAGCGGATTCGATCCGCGACCGAGGTCCCCTGGGATGGCCGATTTGGTATCAGGTAATTCTTGGGGAGACTTGTCATCCTCGCCTGCTACTCTCCGATGAAAGGTGGTGACGCCCCCGCACGCCGTGACCGCAGCTGCCACCGCTCCTGATAAAGTTCGATCGCCATCGCTCCAGCCGTGAGCTCAGAGGCGTCGGGCCCGCTGCCCCTCTGCACCCCTCGTTTCTCCATCCCACCCCATCCCCCCTCTCTTGTTTTTGTGGCTTCTCAGTCTCACCCTTTCTTGTCATCCGGTGCGCTCTCTTTGTTGTCTCTCTTTCTAGATCTCTATGTATTATGTTTCTCTCTCTCTTTCTCTTGTTCTCTGCTTCTCTCTCTCTCTCTGTCTTTCTCTCTCTCTTTTTCTCTTCCTCTCTCTCTCTCTCTCTCTCTCCGTACCCATCCCCTCCTCGCAATCACGGGTGGATTTGACATTCTGCCGCGTAGTTAATCGTTCCTTTTTTTCAGCACTCAGGTAGCAGCGCAGCATCAGCAGCGACAGGGAAGGGAGGAGACGGAGGAGAAAGACGAGGAGGAGGAAGAGGAGGAGGAGGAGGAGGACCAGTGTCAACCCAAGAGTCATCAACGGTGGTGGAATAAATCTCCCTCTAAGCTCCCTCTTCCTAGGCACCAACAAGGATTCATGTCAATTGAGAGAGCTACTGCGTTGGAAGACAACCGTTTGAAGACATTAAAACATGCCAAAACATTATTCTCGAGCATTTCGGGTACATTGACCAGGGGAACCCGTGAAACTCTTGAATTTGTTGAAAAGGAGTGTACGCGGCGCCAGGACGAGAGCCACATTTTGAAAAGGAACCGTTTTCAATCCGTGAAACCCTTGCAAATGTTTGAAACGAATTCGCGCGGCGCTAAAGCGAGAGGCACGTTATGAAAAGGAACCGCCCTCAATCCAATAATTGTTTTATATGTGTTGCACAAATGCGCGCGGTGCTAAGGCGAGAGCCACATTTTGAAAACAACCCGCCCTCCATCTGCGAAGCTGTTGCCAACTGTTAAGCTTCAGGGTTATAAATAGCGAGGAAGTCTCAGGCGAAACGCCCTGCCCGCCCTACAGACAAGTCTGGTGTGAGAGTGGGAGGAGCTATCTATCCATAAGGAGAACGGGTGGGGCAAGAGGCGGGCGCTCAGCGCTTCGCAGCGGAGAGAATACGTCACCCAACCGCACGGGAAAATTGAAAGATAGACGGAGTGAGGGCGAGGTAAAGAGGGGGAGCCCAGACTACAGGAGACAGAAGCAGGGAGCAGGTTCGACCAGATTGTGGGACAGCGGTATGCCCGATCTCGGATTGCACCATCAGCTGTGAGGTGGGAGCCCACGTTTTCGCTCACGGTCCAAATGACGTAAGGGTTACAGGAGGCGAGGAATGAGACGCGGCATCAGTTTGCTGATTGTCACCACCGCATTTCTTTATTCAAGAGGTTTATGCCATTCAGCCGACCCCCATGTCAGTCAATTGGTTAAGTGTTGCTCGTGTTTCTGTGCGTTGCTTCGGTCCGGGTGCTTTCCGACAGAGAGGGTCTGCGGTTGTGCCTCACATGCCTTTGCATCTCGGGAGGCGCAGGTTGGCTGACCACACGAAGTAATGGGCACGGACGGCGCACCGTGCACCGTGCCACGCAGAGCGCGATGTGATCGCAAGAACAAAAATTCAGAGGCGGTGAAAAGGAGAGGAGCAGGAGGAGGAGGAGGAGGAGAAGAAGGAGGAGAGAGAAGGAGGAGAGGGAAGGAGGGGTGAACAAGATTTCGGAGCGTTTCGGTCACTCTGGTTTTCGAGGTGCCACGGACCCTGAAAGCGAGACGCTGGGAGCGAGGACGTCGACGTATCATACTGGAGATCCGGTCTCTCGAAGTTTGGACCGATTGCAAATTGCCAGGGATCGTGGTCCTGGGAGCGCGCACCCTTGCCATTCAGAAAGGCGGGCACGAAATTCCACCTATTTACTAGGGATGCTGGCCTTCCAAGCCACAGTCCCGTGTATTTCCCAGGGGGGTCGCGGCTCTGAAAGCGCAGTCTCTTAGTAAGTTATGAAGGATCGTATTCTTGGAAGTGCGAGCGCATCATATTTTACGGGGTGTGAATGGATGGCGCGGCGTCTTACAAGGACCCATATGGCACCATGATGTGATACGTCTGCGCTAATTTGCGGAGCCCGTGATGTCGAGTTCGACCGCCATTAATAACGATCAGGAGACGGTTCTTTCCAGGCCTGTGGAAATGAGGGGGGGGAAGGGTGATAGGAATGATGTTTTTTCGGGTCCATGAAAAAATAAGATTTAAAGAAGGAATCTTGTTTTTTTCCGGAGGAAGCGATGTGGGAGAATGGCGGAGGTGGGCGAAAGCGGTGGGGAGGGTGTTGGGGGACCCTTGTGGGAAGCTCGTACGTGTAGAGTGTTCGCAAAGCGTGTTGAAGGCCGCGTGGCGGCGGTCGGCCCAACCCGAGTCGCCAAGCGGGACTTACCGAGCAGAAGCACGCAACACGTGGCACATTGCATGTCGAACATCCTTAAGCCGTGTCTGTTCTGGCTCTTTCCGCCAGCCTTTAGGAGGCCTCGGGCGGGGGGTCTTAAGAGCCTTTGGAGGGATCCCGGGGGACAGCTTGGGTCCCTCGGGGAGCTTCTTGGCTTTTGGGGGGTTCGTTTGAGGCACATTGGGTGATTTCCCCCTCTTGCGACTCTCTTGGGACTCTGGGCCCTCTTCGGCCGTCTTGCGCGCCTCTTGGACCGCATCGGGGCCTCTTGGGGGCTTCTTGGGCCGTTTTGGAGCGATGTTGGGGACCTCGTTGGCCGTCTCAGACGCCACGAAAACAAAAAAGCGACCATGTCAAAAATGCACCATGACCCAACGGGGTTTGGCGATGCTTGCCTCTTGGGGCCTTCTTGGGGGGTCATCTTGGAGCCCGCTTGGGGTGACCCGGAGGGCTATTGGGCCGTCTTGAGGCCAGATTGGGCGCGATTGGAGCTTTCTGGGTGTGTTGGCGCCCTCTGTGAGCAACATTGGAAGGCCTCCAAGGCATATTGGAGGCGATTGGCTCGTAGGGACCCCCTGGGCCCATCCCTTCTCAAAATGGATTTTGGACCTGGGGGAGGGGAAAAGGGTGAAGGTGGCAGCCGATCGTCTCACACGCCTTGTCACCCCCGGCAAGCCCGAGTCGGCAGATTTCTCCGTTCCTGCCTCCGTCGGAACGGACGTGAGGCAAAGTCTCGGCCGCCGAGCCCAAAGCTCGGGGACGGCCGCGCACGCCTGCATTGCACACTCCCCAAGGGATGCATCATCGATTTCCGCAGCCTTCATGGGCACGGAAGCTGCTGGCGGAACACGCTAGTTGCGCGGCAAAAGTGGACCGATTATATCATGTCTAGTATACATGTACACACATGTGTGTATACATATCAAATATAACAAATACACAAATGTATCTATGTGTATATATAGATGTATTACAGAAAGCGCTCCACTGGATCACCCTGTAATTGAAAAGGGGGAGGGGTCGGACCCCCCCCCTTTCATTCAAAGGGGGGGGAGATCTTCGACCCCCCCCCCTTGGCGCTGGAAAAGGGGGGGTCGAACCCCCCCCCTCCCCCCTTTTGCGCCGGAGACAGAGCCGGGGACGGGGCATCTCCTAATAAATAATGAGTACTGAGTAAAGAGGAGGGAGTACTGAATAATGAGTAGTGGGTAGTGAATAGTCGGTGGTGAGTAGTAAGTAGTGAGTAGGTGGTAGTGGGTAGCGCGTAGTGACTAGTAAGTAGTGAGTAGAGAGTAGTGAATAGTGAGTAGTGAGTAGAGAGTAGCGAGTAGTGAGTAGGGAGTAGTGAGTAGTGAACAGTGAGTAGTGAGCAGTAAGTAGTCAAAGTGAGTAGGGAGTAGTGGGGGTAGTGAGAAGTGAGCAGCGAGTAGGGACTAGCGAGTATAGAGTTAAAAGAAGTGAGTAGTGGGTAGAGAGTACTGAGTAGTGGGTGGGGAGTAGGCAGTAGTGGGTAGTGAGTGGTGAGTGGCAAGAACAGAGGTGGGTAGGTAGTAGTTTGTAGGGAGTAGTAAGTAGTGGGTACTGAGATGTGACAAGGGGATAGCGAATAGTGGGTAGTGAGTAGTGAGTAGTGGGTAGTGAATGGTGAGTGGTGAGTAGTCAGCACTGGGTAGTGAGTAGTGAGTAGAGGGGAGTGAGTAGTCACTAGTGAGTACACTTTTACTTAACAGCGTTTGCTGATAGGTTTCTAATAGGCTCAAAAGAGAGCATCATGACTCCTCAGGAGGGTCTGGGTGGGTGCCGGGGAGGAGAACCGGGAATCGTTTTTCGCCAACGGTCACACACTTCGTGCTCTTCGACCTCCCAGAACACCACTCCCGGGCCACATGCTGGAGAACCGGGAACAGAGCCGGGCTCGCTTTTCGCCAACAGTCACACATTTCGTGCTCTTCGACCTCCCAGAACTCCACTCCCGGGCCACATTCTGGAGAACCGGGAACAGAGCCGGGCTCGTTTTTCGTCAACAGTCACACACTTCGTGCTCTTCGACCTCCCAGAACTCCACTCCGGGGCCACATTTTGGATGCCCGGAGCCAAGTGTAAGCCACTTCGTGCTCTTCGAGTTCCCAGAACTCCACTCCCGGGCCACATTTTGGATGCCCGGAGCCAACTGTAGGCCACTTCGTGCTCTTCGATTTCCCAGAACTCCACTCCCGGGCCACATTTTGGATGCCCGGAGCCAACTGTAGGCCACTTCGTGTTCTTCAAGTTCCCAGAATTCCATTCCTGGGCATGATTTTGAATGCTCGGAGCCAGCCAACTGTAGGCCACTTCGCGTTCTTCTAGTTCCCAGAACTCCACTCCTGGGCCACATTTTGAATGCTGAGGCAGGCTGATGCTGCGGCCGAGGCAGGCTGAGGCTGAGGCAGGCTGAGGCTGAGGCCGAGGCTGAAAGCAGACTGAGGCTGAGGCTGAAGCAGACTGAGGCTGAGGCTGAGGCAGGCTGAGGCTGAGGCTGAAGCAGGCTGATGCTGAGGCAGGCTGAGGCTGAGGCTGAGGCTGATGCAGGCTGAGGCTGAGGCAGGCTGAGGCTGAGGCCGAGGCTGAAGGCAGACTGAGGCTGAGGCTGAAGCAGGCTGAGGCTGAGGCTGAGGCAGGCTGAGGCTGAGGCAGGCTGAGGCTGAGGCTGAGGCAGGCTGAGGCTGAGGCTGTGACTGCGACTGCCGTTGCCGCTGCGACTGTCATCGCGAATGCGACTACGACTGCGAGAACAGCAGAATTCTACAACTGGATTTTCACCTGAATCTTAAGGGGAATGCTTTCAGATATGCTTCTACATATCGCTGTTAGGTTGCTTTGCCGGGATAATTGAAAGGGATGGTGTGTGGGGGGGGCCGCATCGGGTTGGCTGCGCATGTTCCGACTTTGGAGGCAGAGTGTGTTTTGTACTGTTACCTAACAGCGTTTGCTGATAGGTTTCTAGTAGGCTCAAAAGAGAGCATCATGACTCCTCAGGGGGGTCTGGGCGGGTGCCTGGGAGGAAAACCGGGAATCGTTTTTCGCCAACAATCACACACTTCGTGCTCTTCGACCTCCCAGAACTCCACTCCCGGGCCACATTCTGGAGAACCGGGGACAGAGCCGGGCTCGCTTTTCGCCCACAGTCACACATTTCGTGCTCTTCGACCTCCCAGAACTCCATTCCCGGGCCACATTCTGGATGCCCGGAGCCAACTGTAAGCCACTTCGTGCTCTTCGAGTTCCCAGAACTCCATTCCCGGGCCACATTTTGGATGCCCGGAGCCAAGTGTAGGCCACTTCGTGTTCTTCGATTTCCCAGAACTCCACTCCGGGGCCACATTTTGGATGCCCGGAGCCAAGTGTAGGCCACTTCGTGTCCTTCATGTTCCCAGAACACAATTCCTGGGCATGATTTTGAATGCCCGGAGCCAACTGTAGGCCACTTCGTGCTCTTCATGTTCCCAGAGCACCATTCCTGGGTGAGGCAGGCTGATGCTGCGGCCGAGGCAGGCTGAGGCTGAGGCAGGCTGAGGCTGAGGCCGAGGCTGAAGGCAGACTGAGGCTGAGGCTGAAGCAGACTGAGGCTGAGGCTGAGGCAGGCTGAGGCTGAGGCTGAAGCAGGCTGATGCTGAGGCAGGCTGAGGCTGAGGCTGAGGCTGATGCAGGCTGAGGCTGAGGCAGGCTGAGGCTGAGGCCGAGGCTGAAGGCAGACTGAGGCTGAGGCTGAAGCAGGCTGAGGCTGAGGCTGAGGCAGGCTGAGGCTGAGGCAGGCTGAGGCTGAGGCTGAGGCAGGCTGAGGCTGAGGCTGTGACTGCGACTGCCGTTGCCGCTGCGACTGTCATCGCGAATGCGACTACGACTGCGAGAACAGCAGAATTCTACAACTGGATTGTCATCTGAATCTTAAGGGCAATGCTTTCAGATATGCTTCTACATATCGCTGTTAGGTTGCTTTGCCGGGATAATTGAGTTGTGAGTAGCGAGTTTTGTGTAGTGAGTAGTGAGTAGTGGATGGTGAGTAAGGAGTATTGAGTAGCCAGTAGCGAGTAAAAAGTAGTGAGTAGTGACTGAAGTAGTGAGTAGCGAGTAGTGAGTAGCGCGTAGTGGGTTGTGAGTAGTGAGTACTGAGTATTGAGTAGTGTATAAAGAGTAGGGAGTAGGGAGTAGTAAGTATTAAGTAATAAATAGTGGGTGGTAAGTCGTGAAATTAACGAGCGAGTACCGAGTAGGTAATAGCGAGTAGTGAGTAGGGAGTACTGTGTATGGAATAGCGAGTAGAGGGTAATGAGTACTGAGTGATGGGTAGTGTGTAGTGAGTATGGAGTAGTAAGTAGTGAATAGTGGATGGCGTTTAGTGAGTAGTGAGTAGTGAGTGGTGGGCATTTTGTAGTGAGTTGTGAGCAGTGAGTATAGAGTAGTTAGTATTGAGTAGTGAGTAGGGAGTAGTGGGTAGGAAGCAGTGAGTAGTGGGTCGTCGGTAGTGAGTAGTGAGTATCGAGTACCGTTTCGGCTTGGGGTTAATGGTTGGGTTTAGGGTCTGGGGTTAGGGTGAGGATTAGGGTTAGGGGTGGTAGGGCGGGGGGCGGCTTCTGGAGTCAGGGGGCGGCGTGGAGAAAGGGGGAGAGGGGAGGGAGGGGGCGGGGGGGGGGGGGGGGGGGGGGGGGGGCGGGGGCGAATTTCGAGCCCAAGGAGGGGGGCGGGTTCCCGACGACAGACTGGGAAAACGGAGGGGTCCCGACGACGGACCGGGAAAGGGGGGGGGTCCCGACGACGGACCGGGGAAAAAGGGCAAAGGGGGCAGGAGGGCGGGTCCCAACACACACACCCCATTGGGGAGATCCAGCGGAGCGCCCCCTTATGTTACATCTATATATGTGTGTGTATATACACACACATACATACATACATACATACATACATACATACATACATACATACATACATACATACATACATACATACATACATACATACATACATACATACATACATGCATGTGTATACATTTATATGTATATATATATACATCTATATGTGTGTTCAGATGTAAACATATATATGTATACACATATATATATAAACACAATTATCCAAATACATGTAAACCTATATACATATATAAATAAAAACATACATCTATACTACTAGACGGCGCGGCCTGGACGGCGCGGCCCGGCCGCGCACCGCGGCCGCTGCCGCCGCCTCGGCATGTTTGCCCGCGGCGGCGCTGGGCTGGCTTGGGGCCCTTGCGCTGGCGGCGCCGCGAGCTCTGCCGCAGCCGCCGGCGCGACTTCCGCTCCCCGGGCGCCGCGGGCGCTTCCCGCGCTGCGGCGACCTCCGCTGCCGCGGCGGCCCCGCCGCCCAGCGCGGCTCGCCGCCACTGGCCGCCGCGGGCGGCCGGCCGCCCGCGCCGCCGGCGCCCCCAGCGCCGCCGGCGCCCCCAGCACCGCGCCGCCTACGCCGCAGGCGCCGCTTGCGCCGCGGGCGATCAGTGGCGCCGCGGGTGCGGCCGGCTCCTCGGGGGCCGCTGGCCCCGCTGGGGCCGCGGGGGCTACAGGCGCCGCTGGTACCGCGTGCGCGGCTTGCGCCACGGGCGCCGCCGCCGCGCAGGCCGCCCGACGCCGCGGCCGCCGCGGCGGCCGCGGCCGCGGCGGCCTCCTCTGGCGCCTGGACTGCTGGCGCCGCACAGGACCGGGCCGCTGGCACCCCGGCCGCGGCGGGGGACCCCGGCGTCCGCCGGCCGCCGCCCAGCGACGCTAAGGAGAAGCGAAAGAAGTTGGCGGCCGTCAGTTCCAACGGTCGTCATGCGGGTTCCCCCTGGCCGACACGGCGGGCCTACGAGCATTGTACGGGTGCGTGCATATGCACATGTTGGGCGGGCGTTGTTTTGCGCGGGCGTGTGATTTTGATGCGTTAGAGAGTCCAGTACACAGTGTATCGCGCTTACCAAAGACAGCGCGACCAGTGTGCCGTGTTTGGGCCGGGGGTCTTGTGCTCCAGTGGCGTCTGCGGCGTGGTGCCGCGCGGCGCTGTGATCTCCTTGCCCGAACGCGAGGTGTCTCTGGCGTCGAGGGGCACGCGGGCAGCCCTTAAGGCCTACGCCCTGCACCCGGGGCCGGGGTGCCGGGCGCGGCCGCCCACCACACCGGCGCGTCCACAGACCGCCGAGTCGGACGGGGGCATTTCGCGCCCTCGGTGCGCGCGCTGTGCTGCACGGCCCGCGGGTGCCCAGACCTCCCGGTTGGGCCTGGGGCAACGTTCCGAGGGCGCCCGGAAGTGCTCGGTGCACAGCGGGTCAAAGCAATGGGCTGGCGCTCCGAGGCGGCCAACCCCACGGCGGGAAAGCAGTCAGGTTCCCTTCGGCCCGGTTGCTTTTTAACGTCGCCCCACGTGCACCTGCGTTCCAGGGCGGCGTGGAGCTGCACCTCCCTGCTCGCGGGCTCGGCTTCGATCTCACAGGTCTTCACGCCACAACGTTTAGGCGCTCTCTCGCGCGGGGCGGGCGGGCACAGCTCGCTGCTATGCACGCGTCGGGCGGTTCCGATTCCTATTGGAGTCCTCCCGTAAGTCACGTCTGGCAGCGCGAGACTGGCTTCCGCCTGATCACCGGAGGTCGGGTGGCTTGGGGCACGCGTTTCTGGCCCGGGCTCGGCGCTGATCCCAAGGTGTCTCCTGCTGTTGTTGCGACGGTGCACATCGCCAAGTTGGCGTCTCCCGACCTTTTCGCGCATCGGGCTGGTCGGTGGGGGGGGGGGGGGCGCGGGGGCGGGGGGGGAGATGCAAGGTCAAGCGGCGCGGAGGCCACTTGTCAGCCGGGTCGTCGTCGCCCTTCGGGCCACCCATACTGCGCCGGGGGGCAGCCTTGCACTGCCTCCTTAGCGGGGGGGGGACTTGCACCCCTGACGACGTGGGGATTTGCATCCCCTTCCTGGCCGACGGGCGCGCCCGCCGCGCTGCTGCGGGAAGAGCCACGAGGGCCGTGGGCACAAACGCAAGGGCGGCACTCGGTTGTTGACAGTGTCTGGCAGGATTGGGGCCTTGGGCTTCTGCGCGCAGAGTCTGCATGCGCACGTGCATCAGCGAGTCCACTACACACTTGGCATCAGAGTCTGCGTCTTGCGCGCGCGTCGCATGGGCGCGCGCGCGTGGACGCATATGCTTTCGTGCCCCCAGTGCGCCAGTATTCGAATTCCCGGGCGTGTCTCTATCATTGGCATGTTCTCCCAGGTCGGGTGCCACAAGGTTTGAGATCCCGATGTTGAGCCATAATTCCCAGTATGGGCTTCTGGTCATTGATGGGGCCCTCTGCGCCCTATCCCTCCTCGTCGCCCTCCCCCCCCCCCTCACCTCTCATGCTCTGGGGCTCTTGGGGGGGTCCGCCGCGGGGGGGCGGGGGATCGGGCGCCCCTCGCACCTCTCCCGGCGCGGGGCCCCCGCTCCTGCTTTGTCGCGGCGCACTGCACCCCTCGGGGGGTCGGGGGCCGGGGCCCCGGTTCCGCGGGGGAGACGGAGGGCGGCCTAGGAGGCCTACATCCCTCCCGCAGCGGCAGCGGCAGTGGGCCCCCCCCAGCCCAGACATCTCCCGTCGCCCCTTGGCGACCCAGGCTCGGCGCGGTGGGGGGTGCGTTTTGTGGGACATGCCCCGGGCACGACCCTCCTGCGCTCCTCACCCCCATGCGACAGCTCAAACTACTGTGGGGCGGGCGGGCGGGCACGGCTCGCTGCCATGGATGCGCGGGGGCGGTTGGATTCCTGGAATCTCCCCCCGCACGACGGGCAGCCCGAGGCTGGTTCCCGCCCGATCACCGAGGACCGGCAGGCGAGGTGGGTCGCCTCGGTCTGGGCCTCTTGATCCCAAGGTGCCCCCCCCAGGGCACTGCACGGCTGCGGCCCCCCGACCGCCGAGGGCCACAGCGCCGACTGACGCAGGGGCGGAAGGGGCGGGGGGGGCGCGGGCGGGGGGGCGCCGAGAAAGAGGGCGAAGAGGGCCATTCGGGCCCAGTCTAAACGCTGGAGACAAAAGAAAGAACAGCCCCGAAGGCTACAACGGATTGAGACCCTAGGGAAGACCCGAAGGACACAGGGCCCCAAGGAGACGAAAGGCCCGAGAGTCCGCGCGGGACGCCGGAACGCGCCCTGCTTGGGGGGGAGTTGCCCCCGCGCGGGCCCGCAGGCAAAACCCGCGCGTTCGTTCCGCCTTCTCGAGGGGCGCCGATGGCAGGCCGCCCTCTTAAGCGACGTGGCTTACCAACAGGCGGGAGTATATGAGCACCACGCGAAGGAGAACACGTGGACGGTAGTGACCCAAGGGAAGGCGGCCATCGCGCTGGGCGAGGCCAGGGCGAAGCGACGGCGGGGCACTGGCGCAGCGCAGCTGGCGAGCTGGGAAGAAATGCCGCGGACTGGCGGTGCGCCTGGGCCACGGAGGGACCCGGCGGGGTCGGTTGCGAAACCAGCACCGGCCAGAGAGAGAGAGAGAGAGACTTTGGGACGATATGGGGACCTCATATCCAAAGCCCCCGGAGACTGTCACGTCTTCGCGGGGGGCCACATGAATGTTGAGGCCTTCCGCGGCACAGGCGGGGAGTTCGCGGGCGAGGTGAGTCCATGGACGCCAGAGACAGACCCAGCACGGCAGGGCGCCACGATCGGGGTGAGCCGTCGGTTTATGGAATTCTGCAAAGCTCACCAGTTGTCGGTCACGGGTACGTTATGGAGGCGCCGAGAGCAATGGACTTGGGAGCATCCACGCTATGGCAGCAGGCGCATGATCGACCATTTCTTGATCCCGTGTAAGAACCGACGGTTCGCAGTAGACCCGCGAGCGCTGCAAGCGCAACACTTTACCCCGCCGCCACGCGGCGGCGTAGACGCGACGGGCCAGCTTGGCGATGAGGGGAATATACAGACCACGAGCCCGTGGAATCGACGCATCGGGAGGCGCGCGATTGGCGTCCGTCGACGGCACGGTCGGAACGCAAGTTATGGCCTGCGTGGGCGAGCTTGAGGGGCCCAACGGAGGAAGCGAAGCGACGCCGCCTGGCTTTCGAGGAACTCACCGACAGCGCCGCAGCGCAGGCGGGGGACGGAACACTTTGGGAGGACCTAGTGGCCACGTCGCCAAAAGCAGGATTGGACGCGTTGGGGGCGGAGCCTCCCAGACGTGCCAGGCGCCCATGGATGGGCGGCAAGGAAGGCGACGTCGCAGCATTAGATGAGGAGATAGCGACGGCCACGGAACGGGATCGGCCCGCGCGTCTGGAACCTCGACCAGGGACGCAGGCAGTCGAGCGGGAACGGACGGCCAGCCAGCGCGCCCTGAGAAAGGCGAGGGCAACCAAGGGAAAACGGTCGCGACGTTGCTAGCAGGAGTGGTGGGAGGAACAGGGCAGGCTAGCCACGGAGGCTGCGGCGAGAGGCAATCAGGCGCGTCTCTATGAATTGTTTAGGGGCTTGCGAGATCGGCCCACGAGCGGTAGACGGGAGGGGGGCCGACAGACGGCGGGCGACCAGGAAGCGGAGAGACAGGCCTGGGCAGCACACTTCCGGAAGGTATCGGAAGGCAGGGGCGCGGTACATGAGCGGGCGTGGCAGAATGTCACGAAGGAATATCAGCCCGCACCGCGGTCGGGCCACGCGCCGAGTCGAGTGGAGTTGGCTCGTTGCGCCTGCCACGTGCGCCTCGGGAAGGCAGCCGGGGCAGACGAGTTACCAGTCGAAGCTCTTCGGTATTGTGGCCCGAAATTCAGAGCGGCAGTTTACCGGGCGGTCCAAGACACGCGGCGCCGGGCGTCGTCCGCTGCGGAGCAAGAAGAGAGTCGAGAATGGCCGACAGCCTGGAAGGCGGGCGTCGTGGCGCCGCTCTGGAAATTGAAAGGGCAGCCCGACCGACAAGAATACGTACCGTGGGGTCACTGTGCTGAGCGTAGGATCCAAGTTGCTGGCGAGAGTCGCTGCGGCACGGTTGGGGCGTTGGGCGGAAGGTCTTTTACATGAGACACAGGGCGGCTTCCGCGGGGGGCGCGGCGTGGATGACGCATTCCAGACTAGCCGTCGCCTGGCAGAAGAAATCTGCAGAGGCAATAAGGGGGTCGCGCCGCGGCTTCGATTCTGATTCTTTGACATCGAGAAAGCGCACCCGAGAGTGTGCAAGAATGAGTCTGGGAGCTTCTGAAGCACCTGGGGTGCGACGCACGGATGATCAAGGTCTGCCAGGCTCATCACGAGGGCACGGAGTACGCGGCGCGCGTCGCCGGAGGCCTGATCCAACCGTGGCTGCCTGACAGAGGACTTCGGGAAGGCTGCCCATCGTCCCCGCCACTGTTCAATCTGTACCATGACGGGGTAATAGAAGATTTCCGCGCCCAGCCGGAGGCCGCCGCCGCGGCGCGGGGAGAGCCGGCCGGAGCACGGTGGCACTACAGAATGAAAGAGGATTTGGTGAGGAATTCGCACAGCAAGGTAGTAGGTGCAGATGGCAGCAAGCATCGGGACGTGGCGAGCCCCGTGGTAGGGGATTTTGGCGACGCAGATGACACGGTGATCTGCGGGAGGGAGGAAGAAGAGCCGCGTGCCGAAGAGGCCTTCGTGACGACCCTCGGGGACTGGGAGGGACGCGCGAATCAAGGCAAGACGGATTGGCTGCGGATCAGCGCGCAGGGGCGCCGCCCGCATGATGTTAGAGGTCCAGGAGAGGCGCCGAGCGTCCGTCACGTAGGCGGCATCATATCCGAAGACGGCAAGCAGAATAAAGACACAGAATGGCGGGCACGCAGGGCGCGCGCCAAAGTAGCGGAAGCCCCTCAAGCCTGGAAGTCCGAGGGCCGTTTCGGCCGGGGGGGCCGCAGTGGAGTGAGCCGGCACGCGCGTTTAACTTTAATGAAAGCAGCGGGGGTTGGGACAACCGGGCCGTCGAGATGACTCCGGCTGTGGTGGTAGTACGCGTCTTCCCTTCTGTCTTCGCCTTCCTCCTGTCTTGTGCAGCAGGTGCTTTCCCTTCCTTTCAGCCCTCCTGGCTTGTTCAGCAGGTGCTTTTCCTTTCTTGCCGCCCTCCTGCCTTAAGCAGCGGGCGCTCTCCCTCCTTCCTCCCTGGCCTCCCTCCTGCCTTGGGCAGCGGGCGCCCTTCCCTCCTCCTCTTCCTCCTCAGCCCCTCTCCTGACTTTTACGGTGGGGCCTCTTCCCTCCTCCTTTGGCCTCCCTCCTGGCTTCTGCAGCGGGTGCCCTTCCCTCCTCCTCTCTCTCTCCTATGTTCCTCCTTGCGGCCGCGGCCGCGCTGCGCCTGCGCCGCGGTCACCCGCGTCTCGGCGCCCTTCCTGTCGGCCCGCGGCCGCGTCGTCGCCTCCTCCTTCCTCCTCCTCTTCCTCCTCCTCCTCGGCGCCAGGCACCGCGTACCTGTCCTTCAGCACCACGTCCCGGACATGGATCGCCCACTCGAGGATGCGCCTGTCCGCGTTTGCCCGGCGTCGCTCGCCCGTCGGCCAGGCGAGCCGCCTCTGAAGCGGGTCTCGCGGCCTGTGCCGGGGCCGGCCCTGGAGGCCCGCGCAAGACCACGGCAGGTGGTCGGTGTCTGGAACTGGCGCGCCGCACCACCGGCAGGGCGTCAGCGGGTCCCTGGGGCCCTCCTCCTCCCTCGGCGGCGGCTGCGCCGCATCGGCCGCCTGTGCGGCCCGCTGCGCCCTGCTGCTGCTGCTGTTTTGCAGTGCCGCGGGGGACACGAAGGCGCCGGCCAGGAAAGCTGCCGCCTTCCTGCTGCTCGCCGCCGCTGTCTGCACGGCCTTGATCCTGCGGGGGTCATAGCTCTCCCACCTGCAGAGACCCGAGTCGATCCGCTTGGCGCGCTGCCACTGCGTGAAGCACGTGTGCCGCCACCCTTCCCGGAGCACGTGGGCGAGCGCCTTCGGCCTGCGCCACTCCCTGTTGCCCTTGTCCAGGCTGATGCGTTGGTCGAGCCCCGCGTGGCGCCAGGCCCAATCCCCCGTCAGCGTCCACCCTGTGGCCTTGAGCATGGCGGCGACGTTGCCGCCCCAGCCTCTGCCTCTCTTCCACTGCGTCGGTGTCGTGCCCGGCCGCGTCTTGGCCGCAACCCTCGCCGCCGCCATCACCGTGGTCTGCTGCACCCGGTAGGCGACGTCGAGTCTGTGCCCTTGCACCAGCTTCCTGAGCGCCGGCGCCGTGCGCCGCGGGAGGCCGACCGCGCGGTCCACTGCGGTCTGGACTTTTCCGGTGTCCGACTTGCACGGCGTGTCGTTGATCCACCCGTACTCTACCACGCTGATGGGCCCGGACGCCAGCACCGTCCGCAGAGCCCGCGGCTGCAGGGGGAGCAGCTGCGCGCGGCGCGCCTGCTGTAAAGTTTTTTCCGCTTTCTTCTTCTCCCTGTCTACCTTGGCCCGCTTCCGGCCCCCTGTGAGCTTCATGCCCAAAACCTCCAGCTTGTCGTGGATCCTGTCCTGGGGAGCCCCCTGCTTCAGCAGCTGCCGGCGTTTGCTCGGTGTGGCCGCCGCCCACTGCTGCTTGCTTTCGTTTTCCTTGAGACCAAGAACCAGAGTCCATTCCTTCCACACCTCCGCGGCCTTGAACAGCTCCGGGGCCGTAGGCACCGTCCACGTCCTGTCGTCCGCGAAGAGGGTGAACTCCGCCCTCGGCGCCGCCGCCTGCGCCTCGAAAAGCGGCCCGGCCAGCACCGCTGTGAGCGCCAGCGGGGACCATGGGTCTCCCTGGGGGAGGGACCCGTCCACCTGTTCCGGTTCTGGTAGCGTGGCCCCGTCCAGCTGCAGCCACCTCCTCTGCGTCGTCCACTGCGTGGCCAGGATGATCCACAGCCCGTCCGGCATCCCGAGCAGCCTCAACGCCTCCTCCGCGACCCAGGGGTCGACGTAGTCGAAGCACAGCGAATAGTCCCAGCTGGTCCCGTACGCCCCTGCCTCCATCTGTTCCGTGATGACCGCAGCGGCGCCCCATACCGACGCTCCTTTCTTGGCTCCGTGGCAGCTGCTTGGCCACCATTCCTCTGTCCACTCTTGGCACGACGTGGACCGCAAGCGGGCCGACGCCCAGCACCTGTAGAAGCAGCTGGAGATCGTGACCGGCCTCATGGCCTCGACCTCCATGGCGCCGTCGCTCTCCCTGCCCGCCGCCTTCGGCAGGTGCACCTGCCGGGCCTCCGACCAGCTGGTGGGTATCCTCCCTCGTCTTTCGCAGTCGTTGAAGAACTCTGTCAACGCCGTTACCATCGGCACCATCCCAGCCAGCTCTGTGCCTGTCCACCCGTCAGGGCCTGCGGAGCTGCCCGCCATGTTGCTCATGGCTGCGCGCACGTCGAACATGCTCAGCGGCTCCCACGCCCGCACGCTCATCCCCTCGAGGGCCTGTTGGAGCCTCCTCCTCCACTCCCTCTCGTTCGGTCTGGTCCTCCTCCAGACCTTTCGCCACCGCCTCCTCAGGAGCAGCAGCGCCTCCTCCGTCGTCTTCGTGGCCGCCCGTGCTGGATCCTCCTTGCTGTAGAGAGGTGCCCCTGGTGCCCGGGTACCCCCTCGCAGCTATGCATGTGCAGCGCGCGAGCTCTCTCGCGGGCGTTCCTTCCATCGGTTGATCCTCGCTCTCCTCGCCTCCTCACGGCAGCGGTGCAAGCGATCTCCGGCCTCCTTCTCCAGGGCGGCCCAGTTGTCGACCCCCGTGGGGATAGCCACGTCTAGGCGCCGCGCGGCCTCCTCCACCTTTCGTCGTAACGCAATGGTGCTTTCTGCAAGTCCAGGGCGTGGACGAAACGACAAATTTTGTTGGCGCAACGCGTGGCACATTACGCAGTACGTAAGGCCATGGGGATGGACTTGCACAGGCTGCGGGAATTCCACGTCACGGATGAGTAACTGCATGCGGCGGCTGGGCGGGAGTTACTGGTGGATACGATCGTGAGACAGAGCCTGGGGTGGTTGGGACATGTGGCTCGTATGCCAGCGCACAGGAGACCCAAGCAAGCTTTGTTTGGCTGGCGTGGACAGAGCTGACAGTTGTTTGATTCGCGGGTCGAGAGCGCACCTCTTCCGGTCGAAGCAAAGCGGGCCGCGCGAAATTTGAATTAACAAAGAGAGGGGGACAGAAGGACAGAAGGAGAGGCCTCACGTCAAGGCCAGGAGGAGGCAAAGCCTCGGGATCAGGCGGTGCCGAAGACGATGCGCTTGCAAAGGAACGCCTTGGACAGGAACCCGGTGGCGAAGTACCGGAAGAAGCAAAATGCTTTGGTTGGCGGTGCTGTCAACGGCTCATCACGCACACCAGCCTCGAGTTGCGGCGGGGGGGGACGCGCCTTGCACCCAAGTGGCTTCGACCAGGGAGGGCGGAGAGCATCGCTGAGCCGAAGTGCAACAGGGACAGAGCTGACAGGCAGGGGTCGGGATACTGCAGCCGAGGTGGCTTGCACACGTTTCGGATCACGCTGGCCCGTCGGAGCTGGACTGGTTCCGGCAAGCGCAACTCCTCGAGAGTTTGCGCCGCGCGTCGCGCGGCAATCTCGGAGTGGCTCACCGCCTAACAAACGAAGAGCAAGTGCTCTTGTCGCGATGGTTACCTGGACAGCCGGTGCCCATCGCGCGCCCAGCGGGGGAGGGATATCGTTTTGAAAAGCGGCGCACGGCAGCAGCCATCGACCCCTGTGCATGTCCGGCTTGCGGGCTTGCGTGCGACGCGCCGAATACCAGAGTACACCTTGCACGCTCCCGTGGCAACAGCGTCATGGGATTCCCGGTGGAATGGGGCTCGGGAGAAGACAAATAATATTGGCGAGCTCTCGGCCATTGGAGAGACGATGCCGCGGCGCTGGAAGGAAGCGCCCACGGATGGGACGGGCCCCGCTGAAATTTTATACGACTCCAGATATGCTGCCAACATCGCCCAAGGAGTTTGGGATCCGAAGTCCAACGAAGAACTGCCCGCGCAGGTTCGGGAACTCACGAGGCAATTGGAACTGACGAGAGTAGCGTCCCGGACGCACGTGCACGGCCACACGGGAGACCACCGCAACGAGTTATTGGACCAGTGCGCTGATCGGGGCGCCCCAGGCTTGGTCAGCGAGGATTCCCCGCGATGGCCCGTCCCAGAGGCGACACTGCACCCGGGCGGCCTGCCCGCGCAAAAGCCAGAGGAGGAGATGGATTGCTGCGAAAGGTGCAAAGTGCGGGGCGGAGATGCCTGCGCGGCTCACGCGCAATCATTTTCGGCGCCGCGCGCGCCCCGCGGCCCACTGGGTCGCGCCGCCGGGCCAGGCAAAGAGTCGAAAATGCGGGAAGTTGCTGCCAGGAGGATCGCGGTCCATTCATGAGAAGGTGCGCAGACGATACATAGGGGCGAACTGCACGTGCATCAAAGGGCGCGGCAAGCAGGTGGGCGACGAACCTTTCGGAGTGAAACTCCCACGGCGGTTAGTGCATCATGAGCTCTACTGTCGTGGCGTCGCGCCACCAGGTGGCGGCGGCAACCCTGCTGCCGCGGCGGCCCCGGCAGGCCCGGAGGCGCCGGCGGCCCGCCGCAGGCCGACGCCGCACCAGCGGAAGCGGGCGACGGGCGGGCAAGACGCCGCCCAGCAGAGCGGGCGGCGGAGCCGGCGCCAAAACGGCTACGCGGGCAATCCCGTTCGGCCCGTCTTCCGTCCGTCGACGTAGACAGTCTCGAGCCAGACCGGCATCCAAGGGGAATGCGCTTGGGCGGCCTGCCCGCTGGGGCGTCGTCGCCGTCTGGTCACTCCCCGGCGCTGGGAGGCGGTCTTGCACTGCCTCTCAGGGAGTGGGGGCCTTGCACCGCGACGTCGTGGAGCCCGCCCCCCCTGCGCCGGGAGGTGGTCTCGCGCCATCCCCCAAGGAGTGGGCCCCCCTGCCTGCCGGGCGGGGGCGTTTGCAGGGCGTGGCGCCCGGGGCTGCTCGGGCAGGGGGCGCCAGTGGAGGCGACGGCGGTGGCGGCGTCCGTCGACGTAAACAGTTTCAAGCCAGAGCGGCCTCCAAGGGGGCTGCGCGCGGGTGGCCTGCCCGCTGGGGCGTCGTCGCGTTCTGGTCACTCCTAGGCGCCGGGAGGCGGTCTTGCACCGCCTCTCAGGGAGTGGGGGTCTTGCACCGTGACGCGGAGCCTACTCCCCCTGCGCCGGGAGGTGGTCGTTGCACCATCTCCCAGAGAGCGTGGCCCCCTTCCTGGCGGGCGGGGTTTTTGCGGGACAGTGCGCTCGGGGGCTGCTCGGGCAGGGGGCGGTGGATGGGGTGGCGCTGGGGGCGGTGGCGGTGACGTCCGCCGACGTAGACCGTCCCAGGCCCAAGCGGCCTCCACGGGATTGTGCTCGGGCGGCCTCTTCGCTGGGGCGTCGTCGCCATCCGGTCACTCCCAGGCGCCGGGAGGCGGTCCTGCACCGCCTCTCAGGGAGCGGGGGTCTTGCACCCTGACGACGCGGAGCCCGTGGTTTTGCACCATCTTCCAGGGGCTAGGCCCCCTTCCTGGCGGGCGGGGGAGTTTGCGGGGCAGAGAGCTCGGGGGCTGCTCGGGTCGGGGGGAAGGGGGAGGGGGTGGCGGTGGGCGGTGGTGGCCGTGGTGGGTGGACGGCGCAGTACCCACGCGGGCGCGTCGTGGGAGGGGGGGCGGCGGGCGGGGAATCCGTGAGACACGTCGGATCGAGTGCGTGCAGACGCCCCGCTCTCGCCCTCTCGCGTGCCGCAATGCCTGCGAAGCGCCAGATTATGGAGCTCGCGAATCGGGTGGCGGCGTCGGAGCGCGTGCCCACCCGCGCTCACGCCAAGATCGACGACCTGGTGAAGCATCGGAACGCGGCGATCGCAGGCTCGTCCGCCTTCAAGAACCTCCACGCGGAGAAGGTCCTCAACGGCGGCAACCGCTGGAGCGCGTTCAAGGCAGGCGTCGCCGACGCCCTGATCCCCGAACTTGCGCGCCACACGGGGTTCCCCGACGACCTCGCCGGCCCCGTCGGTTCCAACGTGGACGGGATGCTCGCGAGCGCGCGGCCAGCACTGGTCCGCCTCAACCAGCTTCTTCGCGCCCCTGGTGCCGCGGAAAACATTCACGCCAATTCACGCAAGCGGCTAGGGGGGCGCGCGTCGTGAACGGGGACTTCGAGCTTAAGTTCAAGTTCCCCGAGCCGGAGGGGGGGGGTCGCCGAGTGCATCGAGGTGTTGGACAAGCCGCCCCGCCTGGCGCCCGTGCTTCCGGCGCGCTAGCCGGACGGGCAACAGGCGCCCGCCCTCGCGCAGCGCCCGACCCCGAACACGCTCATTATGCCCTTTGCGACGACGGACACGAAGCGCGAGAAGAAGCGCCAGCGCGCGCGAAAGGGGCGCCGGGCGGAGGTATCTTAGCGGGGCCGACAGTGCAGGGCGCAAGAGGGCCACCTTTGGACGCGGCCGCCACTCTCTGGGGGAATCGGTTCTCAGAGCTTCTGCGTCGCGGTGCCGACCTACTGTTCCAGCGAGGTGAGAACACTGGCCGACCGGCTCACCGCCCCACCCCGGCCGCGAGGCCAGATGCCGAGCTAGCCGGGGACCTCGCACAAGTTTTCCGCCGCTCTTCGGGAAAATGTCGGGGGAACAGGGGCGCCGAAGGGCTCACGTGATGTTTTTTTTCGACATCCGGACCACAAGTGCACCAACGCTTCTCCCCCTTCCCCGCCACCTCTGGCATCGAGGCCAGATGCCGAAGTAGCCGTGGCCATGGCACAGTTTTCCCGGCGTTCGTCGGGGCAGTGCAGGGGGAACACGGGCAGGGGAGGGCCCCTTCATTTACCGACAGTACACATATTCGGTGTCCCCCCTCTCTTGCCGGTCTGGTTACCAGGTCGGCCTTTCGCCCATGCACCAGCCGCGCTGGTGCCCTGGCTGCTGCAACGCAGCCGTGGCGCCTTGCACTGCCACCACCACCCCGCGCCTCGAAGGTCACCAGATCTCGGCGCCCGCCCGCCCACTTGCTGGCCCTTCCCAGCTCCACGCCGATCCCCCATCATGGCGCGGCTCCGCATCTTTGTTTCATGCCCTTCGCTTACACGCCGGCCAATTTTGCCGCGCTCATCGCAGCGCAGTCGTGGCGGCCAGCGCTCCGCCCTTCCCCCTCTCCCACCGCGCCCAGTAGGTCACCTGATGTCGGCGCTTTGCCTAGCCGCTGGGTTCGCCAGCACCGCCAGCCCCCCCATCGGCGCGGTCCACTGCATCAATACGTGAGACGTATTTATCCGTGCAGCCGCTTGCTGCTTGTCCAACGTCAGCCCCTTCTGCTGTTCTTTTGCGCTAACATTGGTTGGCTGGTCTGGACGTTCCATACTTGCCGATCCGTGGCACCTGCTCCCCCACACTGCTCTGCCCTGCCGCCGTCGGGCTGCCTTCCCCCCCACCCGGGATGCTGGCCGGCGCCGCGGTTGCCCCCCCCACCACCCCAGCTCCCGCCCCGCTGCAGCCAGGACTTGCTTGAGCGGGCCCAGCTTCCTCTCTTCCCGTTGCGCCGGGGTCTCCTCCTCTCCTCCCGAGCATTGCGGCCCAGTTTGCATCTAGCGCGCCCCACTCATGCCCGATCGCCGGAGCGGTAGCTTCTGCCCAGCCGCCGACGCAAAAAGCTTGTGATGTGTCGAAATTGGTGTATTACTCGTGTGGTGTTCGCAAGCGTCGCAACGGCAAATCTGAGTCGAGCACGCTCACAAACATCCGCACGCCCACGACACACTTGCCAGCTCCAGTTTGACATATCCGGTCGGCACCAACATGTAATCCGACTACAGTTGTTGTGTATCAGGCATCTGGTGACGGTACGTATGAAAGAATTGCGACGGCCATGCGCAAAGTTATATTGCATCTGTTCGGGTCAGTTGATACATGTATCCGGCACTTGGTTTGTCGCTGTATGCTTCTATTCGTAAAATTGTTCAGCGACGTCCATCACCATGGTTCGCTCTCCAATGAGACAGGCCGGCTGCATTTCGACAATAGGGTTTTTTGCGCATTGGCTTGTGCCCTCTATTCGCAGGGTTCGCATACACGCGTTTCATGATACATCCGCATTGTGTCAGGTGGTATATCGCCAGCACGTGCAGCCCTCACGGAATCGGATGGTATGTTAGCGTCTTCGTTTTAATTTCGGAGGTTGGACTGGCGCATCTGAAGCTTGCCTTGGGAAATTAGTCGAACATTCGGTTAGTTCCGATTCGATGTGTCGGTATCCGGGTCTATCGACGGGAAAAATACCATGTCCCGGAGGTTCCATGACTTATTCCAGAGGCTTACGCCATTCCGCCGACCTTCCACACGATGTGAGGAGTAATTCAAAAATGCTAGGGTGAGTTACGGTGTTTATCTGTTTTTCATGACGGCATGGTGTCCAGCCATTTTGACCTGGGCGGGTGTGGGAGGTGGAGGAAAAGGAGGGAGCACGTACGGAGAAGGGAAATGTCCATTTGCGATGCTTGTGGAGGCCTCTTGGGGACGGGGACCTTTTGGGAGCGTCTCAAGGAATGTTTCGGGCCTTTTGGGGGGTTATTGGGCGCGTGCTGGCGGTCTCTCGGGTCCTGTTGGGGCGGAGGGCTGGTCATATCCATTCGAGGTACCTCTCTTGGGCCGTCTGGGGCCGCTTTGGGGCCGCTTTGGAGCCTTGTGGCCCTGAGGGGGTCCTCTTGGGCCGTCTGGGGCCGCTTTGGAGCGATGTTGCGGGCCCCCTGACCAGTTTAACAAAACCAAAAAGGCAAGAATGTTAAAATGCAAGGTTATCTTAGTAAATGGAACACTTTTTGCTTCTGGGATCGTCATGGGGGTCCTCTCGGAGCCTTCTTGGGGCGTCTTAAAGGCCTGCTCGGCGTGTCAGAGCCCAGCTTGAGCCAGGTAAGGGAGCATGTTGGGCATCTTGGAGGCCGCGGAGCGCAGAGTCGGAAGCTCCAGAGACCCCCGGGGTGCGTTGGCGCGCTCGTGCCCCCAACCCCCTCCAGCCCCCCCCTCCCCAGCCCTCGCCACCTCTACTGGGATTTTGAGCCCCATGGAAGGGGGTCAGCCAATCATCTCGCACGCTTCTTTAGCCCCAGCAGGCGGGGATTGGCGGACTATTGAGCATAAATTGGTGGCACGGATTCCAAATCCAAGAGGGGCATGGATTATTGTTTAGTGTTACATTTTGGCACTGCATATATCAACCATTTATCTAACTATAACTTCAACCATGGTTACAAGTAGAATATGAAACGCTGTTGAGTTTATAGTTCATTGTGTGATTCAAGCGGCTGACACCATTCCGCCGACCCTCAGAAGGAGGCAAAACTTGGGACGGTCGTGGAAGCTATCGAGTGGCCTTCGGCCCAACCGGCCACCGTGCCTAGGCTGTGGGTCAAGAGCCCCTTGGATGAATATGAAGGCTTCTTGGGATGCCTCTCAGGGGCCTCTTGGAGGCTTCTTGGGCGCGGTTTGGAGGCCTCTTGGGGCCTCTTAGCGGCACTTCGAGGGCTTCTGAGGGATTCGTCGGGCCATGTTGAGGGAAAGGTTCGAAATATCAGTTCGTATTCTCCCTCGTGGGGCTCTTCTGGACCGTCTTGAGGGCCCCTGGGGCCTTCTCAGGACCTTCTTGGGCTGTCTTGGGGCCCTTTCGGTGGCCTCATCGGCCGTCTTGTGGCGATCTTGGGAGCCTCTGGGGCAGTCTTAGAAGCTGTCAAGACGAGACAGGCAAGTTTGTTTAATGCACGTTTTCTTGAGGACATCTGACTTGTGTTTCCTGAGGCCTTCTTGGTGGTCCTGTTCGAGCACTTCTGGGCCCTCTTGTGGGGCCGTGTGCGCCGTTCTGAAGTCAGATTGGGTCGTCGCGGGGCTATTATGTGCCGTCTCGAAGCTCTGTTCGATTGTCTTGGCGCTCTGTCTGGGCCCCCTTGGAGCTTCTTGGCGGCTCTCGAGGCCCAGGGGGTGCGTTGACGAGCTCCGACCCCCACCCACCCACCCCCACCACCACCCCTCAAACAGCATGTTGGACCTCAGGCGAGGGGGAAAGGGGAGAGGGACAGCCAAATGTGTCACACTCCTAACCCTGACAAGCAGGGGTCGGAGATTGATATCAGTACTAAGAGTCGCCCGATAATGTCACGCATAACCATAAGCATTATCTCACGCTTATTTTTCTTTCAGACCTTTGTTAGTATAGCCACAACCGTAACCCCGATTTATCTTTATTCAAATATAATAGTAAGCAGTGCATAGCTCGATCCACAGTCATAACTCCAACCACGTGTTGGGTTATAGCTACACTTCGAGTGTTCGCTCGTTGACTTGAACACGTGTTATGGTAAAACTAACTTGGCCCCTCGCCCTGGAAAACAAATGTGATTGGTTTTGGGAAAAATCTGGAGAAGAAGAATAATCACAGAACGTGTCATAATTGTAAGTGTGACCATTGTCATGATCTCTCTCCGGACTGTCACCGGCCGGGCGTCTCAGGTATAGTAGCAGCAATATTTGCATCAGCGGTACGATCGATGCCAAAATCTTCACGAGCAGGACATGCACGAGGCAGACGACGACGACGACGACGACGACGACGACGACGACGACGACGACGACGACGGAACAACAACGCCGACGACGACGCAAACGACGGCGGAGACGACGACGAGGAGAGCCAAAAACACGACGAGAACGACGAGGGTGACGACGACGCCGACGACGACAAGGACGACGAGGAGGAGAGCCACAACGACATAGCCAGTTCAAGTCTTACCAAATGGAAAAGCGAAGGCAAAAAGGTCGAATATCAGAAGCCTTGAAGGCGATGCTAGCCCTGTCCGAGCTTGATCATGGACGGTGTTGCACATTAAACGACAAGCATGAAGTCCGGAAATCGTTTTTTCCAACCATCTTGTGGTGTTGGGACTTCGTTTTGAAGAGACGGTCCCCTCTTTCCTCTCTCCTCTCTCATCTATCTTCCTCCTTCCCCATCCCCCTCCACCTATTCCCCCTACTCCCTCCTCCCTGCGTTTACTCCACCCAGTGCAGCGCTTCGTGGCCCCATAGGGAGCTCCACCGAACGTCCCAATGGGGGTGCCCGCATGCGTCCGCCACACCCAGTACAGCGATTCGTGGCCACATGGGGGGACTCCACCGAAGGCCACGGTGGGGGTACCCGCATGCGTCCGCCACACCCAGTACAGCGCTTCGTGGCCCCATAGGGAGGAGCTCCACCGAAGGCCCCAGTGGGGGTACCCGCATGCGTCCGCAACACACAATACCTTCTTTCGTGGCCCCATAGGGAGACCGAAGGTCCCAGTGGGGGTGCCCGCATGCGTCCGCAACACACAGTACCTTCTTTCGTGGCCCCATTGGGAGGCCGAAGGTCCCAGTGGGGGTGCCCGCATGCGTCTGCCAAACACCGTACAGCATTTCGTGGCCCCATAGGGAGCTCCTCCGAAGCCCCCAATGGGGGTGCCCGCATGCATCCGCCACACCCACTACAGCGATTCGTGGCCCCATAGGGATCTCTACCGAAGGCCACGGTGGGGGTGCCCGCATGCGTCTGCCACACCCAGTACAGCGCTTCGTGGCCCCAGGGCCTCACAAGGAGCTTCACCGAAGGCCCCAGGGGGGGTGCCCGCACGCGTCCGCCACACCCAATACAGCGTTTCGTAGACACACAGGGAAGCTCCACCGAAGGCCCCAGTGGGGGTGCCCGCATGCGTCCGCCACACCCACTACAGTGCTGCGTGGCCCCATAGCAAGCTCCGCCGAAGGTTCCAGTGGGGGTGCCCGCGTGCGTCCGCCACACCCAGTAGGGATCCCCACCGAAAATCCCACTGGGACCGCCCGCATGCGTCCGCCACACCTACTACAGCGCGACGTGGCCCCACAGGGACCTCTACCCAAGGCCCCAGGGGCATGCGTCCGCCCCACCCAGTACAGCGCTTCGTGGGCCCGTAAGGAGCTCCACCGAAGGCCCCAATGGGGGTGCCCGCATGCGTCCGCCACACCCAGTACAGCGCTTCGTGGCCACATGGGGGGACTCCACCGAAGGCCCCAGGTGGACCGCCCGCACGCGTCCGCCACACCCAGTACAGCGCTTCGTGACTTCATAAGGAGCTCCAGCGAAGGTCCCTTTCTGGGACCGCCCACATGCTTCTCCCCACCCAGCACAGCATTTCGCGGCCCCGTAGGGAGCTAAACCGAAGGCCCCCGTGGTACCGTTGCGCCACCCCCACACAGAAAGAAAGTTTCGTGGCCCCAGAGGGAGCTCCAGCGAAGGTCCCAGTGGGACCGCCCGCATGCGTCCCCCCACCCAGTACAGCGTTCCGTGGCCGCATATGGGGGCTCCACCGAAGGCCCCAGTAGCACCGCCCGCATGCGTCTGTACAACCCACTACAGCGCGACGTGGCCCCACAGGGAGCTCCACCGAAGGCCCCAGTGGCACCGCCCGCACGCGCCACCCCCACCCATTCCGGCACGCCCCATCACGAGTTGCGTGGATCACCAGAAGCGGCACCCACAACGAGTTAGTCACAACTACATATGGCCGGGTCTTTCGCCAGGATCATTTATGCTTGCCCCCATGGAGACAGAGTTGGCGCATGCCAGCGCTATTTGTGTAGACCGAGAATGGGTCTGAATGTTTGGCCAACTTGCTAGTAGGACAAGATCGTTGGACACGCAGATGCGGCAGCTATTTCTGCAAGCAGCACGCCAACATGACGAAAACCTTTAAAAATACAGCTGCGCTTCTTCGCAGCAGCCCTTTCAAACAGCACGCGTTGATCGGAAGTTATGTCTGAATATGGTCGTTGGCTTCCAAGTTTGATTCGTAGCTTGCTTTCGTCAATTAGGGTTTATATAGCGCGTTCGTATAACATTATGTGTTGTTGTATCCGATATTTGCAAGGCTGGTTTCTCGTTTGATATTCGAATTGCTTCCCCAGGCAAATTGAAGGCCTCTCGGTTGCAGTGATAACATTGCTTGTTCGTCCGGTTGTCGCGCATGTATAGGTTTGTATTGAAGTGGGTTAGTACTTGTTGTTTGCAAGTTGTTTCGTTTGGCGATTTCGCATTCGATTTCAAATTCAAGGTCAGGGTCTAGAGCAAACGCCGACCCGCGTGGTAGTCCACGTAGTGCACTACTATGAAAAGGACTAGCAGCAGCAAGTTTACGTTACGCGCCTTGGTTCGTTAAATTTTGTCAATTGAACTAAATGTGAAGTGAGAGGGAACGGCGAAGTCGCAAGCGAGATGTGGGGGTGCTAAAAGATCCGAATTGAATCGAAAGCCAAATCTGAATTTCTTGACGGTTCGCGTATCCCCACCAGTACACGCCTCGTTCGCCGCACCAGTGCTGACTCTGGGCGCCGCAGTGTGCCTGTGGTAGTCACTCGCTTTCGCTCTCTTCTTCCCCCCCGCCTCCGGTCCTCACCGAATGTGGTTCGGCTGGAGTTTGGCGCCGAATGGGCGACTTCTCCCTTCCGTTCCACCGCCGGTCGCTGCGCCTGCGTCCCCACCTGTTGGGACGTTTGGTTCGATCTCCTGCCAACGCAGCTTGCGTTTTCATGTGGGTCATTTTGTCCCTTGCACGTGCATGGGCCTCGGTGGCCAATTTACATCGTCACGCGCCCCAGACGCTGTCTTTGCTCCCTGTCATCCGCCTTGGAGCCGCGAACCAAAAAGTATCCCCATCAGTTGCCGTGTTCCGTTGCCCCGGGCATCGCTGTTGCCGCCAGACCGCCGACCAAAAAGTATCCCACCAGTGACACCACCACCACGCGTGCCGCCCATCACCACCCGACGGCGATGTTCCCCACGCCAGCGGAGTTCCTCGCTCATGAGGCAACACCGTGCAGTCGCGCTTTGGGTCACAGTCGTTCGGCTTTCCCCCGGCACTGTGATGCGGATCACTGGGTACTGGGCGCTGAGTATTTCAGCCTACAACGTCTGTACAGCCTTTGGTCCTCCTTGCTGTCGCGCACTGTTTTCTGGTCCCGACCGCTCAACCGTTCGGCTTGTGCAGGTCGGCCGCGGAAGTCTGGCGCCGCATTGGCGATTCATTTCGGGGCATCCTCACTTTCACCGGGCACGGCGGCCTGCCCACCGTGGTTAGGGCTGCTGTGCCTAAGTGCGTCTGCCTCTCGAATTCTGGTCATTTTGTTCAGTGCACGTGCACTTGCGAGCTGTCTGTCCGCCGATTCTGGCTGGCGACGACTTGTCTTGCAAATTAGCCCCGCCCGTGGCCCGGACGCCGCTTCCGCTCCCTGACCGTTGCTTCGGAGCCGCTGACCAAAAAGTATCCCCACCAGTCTAGTGTTCGGACGGCTTGCGACCCGCCTCGCGAGCCTGTTGACCAAACAGATCCCCACCAGTTCAGGCCAGTTCACCCTGTCCACAGTCGACGCCAGCCAGGGCGGCGAAGCTGACTTAGGAATCTTCCTCACCACGCGGTCCAACACATACCACACGTGGGGATTCGTGGACAACCCCAACAGAGTGAACGTCGGGCTGACGCGAGCCAAACGCGGGTTCGTGATCATCGCGGATGGTCGCATGATGGCCCCCATGACAGACTCCAAATTGAGGTTTCTTTCAAACTACGGGCGTCTCGCGGGACTCTGGGCCCGTTTCTACCCCCACCACAGCCCTGGCAACCGCCCGGAGCTACGGACCGACACTTCTTTCGACCCCATCAACGACCTCTCGTCGTGGGTCCCACATGGCCCAGACACCCTAGCTGCCAACGAGGCCGACAAGGCCAAGGTCAAGATCGACCAGGCAGTTGCCAAACAGAGAGGAGTACGCCAAAAGCTCCAGTGCGCACTACAGCCCCCCCCTTGACAAGGACTTCCGCTGGGACGCCCTCGGCCGCCAGCTGGACACAGCATTGGGCAACTTCCTGACCGACCCCGCGCTGCCTGTGGTCGTTTTCCTGGTCGCCGGGCCCCACCCCCACAAGTACAACTTGGAAAGTGCCCCCTCCGCCCCCGCCCAGTTCGACAGGAAAGCCTGGAGCCACTTCGAAACCCGTTCGACGTGGAGCTCGGCATGGACGCCGGCAACCTGGTGTACACCATGACATGGGCCACCTTGGTCTGGGCGATTGGCCCAGGCACCCCCTGGGAGGCACCTAGGTGCCAAACATGCCCCAACGAGCTCCCCCCGCGGCCACCAGTCCAAGGCAGAACCACACGGCGGCCGCACATCAAAGGGCGCTGCACCCCCGCTGAGCTCCTGCACCAGGCCCCCCAAGCATGGTCAGCTGGCACCAGGAACTGCCCCCGCCACCTCGTCTACCCCGACTTCGACACCTTGGCCGCTTCACTGAAGGGCCATGACCAGTTCGCCCGGCACCGGGTCGACATGCTGGACCCCAGCGGCTACACCACGACGTCGGAGAAGGCCCGCTGCGCATTCATCATCATGATGCTCATGAAGCGCGAGCCGCGGGCACACATGTGGCCCTTCCCAGACCCCTCCGGGTCAGGAGACATTATGGAAGCCATCTTCGGGTTCTGCTGCTGTTGGCAGAACGACCGACCGCGTCCGCTTTTTCGGACCCGACTCGCGGAATCCTGGGGCCTTGACCTCGCCGACTTTCGCCAGTTGCACAGCTGGTTGGAAGCCCTCGTCGCTCTCATGCGCAAGCTGGTTGTGGTTGCCCACCACCGCGCGGCCGCCTTCGACGCTGGTTGCCCCACAAAATACCAGCATGGAGAGGTTCCCGTTCAAACTGACAGCCCCGATGTTGGTGCTCGAGGAGATCGCGAAGCCCGCCGACCTGGGCACCCTTTCCCGGTCGTCGCGCAGCATCTGCGCCTTACACCGCGACCTCGTGGGCAGCGACAGCGGCCTAGGGTCCGACGACGCCCCCTCGGAACTGGCCTTCCTCGGCGGCGGCTTCTCGTTCGCCAAAATGCCCCTAGACAGGGCACTGCCCCCTAGACCGAGATCCCTAGCAACCTGGCCCCCGGTGACACTCGGTCTAGCCTGGACCGGATGGTGGCATGATTTCGGCGCTACCTGCGCCTCCAGTTCGGCCTCAGGCATACCGATGGGCACCTGGCTCAACGACACCATCCGTTCGTACCTGGCGCAGAACCGCCTACAGGCGCACGCCGACAGGATGGATTGCCCATGGCTCCGCGGCCCCTTCTGGATTCGCGAGACGGAGAGGCGGGGCCCCCAAGTCCCCCACACGGACACCCTGCGCGAGCAGGTACACGCCTTCACGCTGTTAAAGAGCCTCACCAGGGCTCCACCCACAGACACCTTGCCTCCCACCGCTGGCCTTCACATGCACGCGGCCCTGCCACCCCTGCACCCCCATGCGAGCTCGGGGACTACCTACTTGAACCGTCGGGCCTCCAAGTCCCGAAGAACGCCAACACCATTCCCCCGCCGCGCGGTTGGACGCCGACAGTTTCGACAACGCAGCCCAGGAGACCGAGCGTTACACTGCGAAGTGCGACGGCTGCCCCCCTGGATCCCCAGCCCTCGTCTGGAAGGCTGGCCCCCCCGCATCGGGCTGCTAGAGGCACGCGACGCCAGCGCTGGAGGGCCCCCCGCCTGGGAAGAGCGCGCGGTCGCTCGGCGCCCCCGCAGGTGGAACGCCGCGTGGATGCGCCGCCGGCGCCTCGCCAATGCATGGGGCGCCCGCCCCGGCACCGTCGACGCCCTCCTAGACCGTGACACCCGCCTGGTCTACCCAGGCTGCCCAACGTCAAGGCCGCCCCCAGCCCCCGCCGCGCCTGGCGAGCCCTCCCTGGCACGCGAGCTGGCGCCCAACCGTGACTCCGCAACAAGGACTGACGCGTACAACAGGGACGACGGCGCCCCCGTCCCCTTCCCCCCTGACCAGCACAGAAGGCCCCCCCCCCCCATCCGTGGGTTAGTGGAGATACGCAACCTGCAACCCTGCGCCGACACATCCGCCGCCCCGGCCCTCGAACGCGTCGACATCGACCACCTACGGGCAGCCCCTGTTGCAGCGCAGGACCACAGGGAATCAACGTCCATCGAGGCGAGGCTGGTCGAGTTCCCGCGAGACCTCGACCCAACCTTGGGCGATCTCTGGAAGGACTTTGCCGACAAGCACGTCAGAGACGTCCGGGGCGCCGAGCCCCGAGACCAGCGGGGGCCCCATTCACTCCGCCCCTTCTTGAAGACGGTCTACGGCGACAGAGTTGCTCCGAACTTCCGCCCCGCAGAACTCCACCGGCAGGGCATGCGGCGCGCTGCCGCCCGCGCGGTCGCACACCTCTGCGTCAACCCCCCGGCAGCCCGCCACGCGCCAAGTGGGCCCAGCACGCCAGCCAATCAGGCCCCGTTGCACGGTCTCTCCCCGCTCCGTCACACACTGGACGTACTCGTGGGATATATGGCCAAGTCGACTCCGACCTGCTCGCCACTGGGTCGATCCGCGAGCTGGCCAGAGACAGCCCCTTCGCAGACACCCAGGACTTATGCAGGCAGTTGGATGATGCCCCTACCAGGGGGCGCCGTACGAACGAATGGTGGCAGCGCATCAACACTCGCTCACCACCCGCCGAGTTCCACGCTTTTGCAGGCCCCTCATCGGACCCTCCTGACTGGGCCACCCCAGCACGCCCCCCCTCGCCGCCCGCGCGGCACGGGATCAGCCGGCCCCACGCAGACGAGCCCAGCCCACACTCCCCGACAGGGAGCCGCTTGCCGCTGCCCCGCCTCCAAGGCACTGTCCCAGGGCACCTCTCCCCCGCGCAAGGTCACCGCAGCGGAACATTCACCCACCGACTGCGGCGCCGCTCCGGCGGCGCTCCGGCGGCGCACAGCGACGCCATCTCCGACACCTCCGTGGCCGAGACGGTAAGAAAGGTGGCCGTGGTCGCCCGGCCCCCGCCCCTAGCTCGGGTCCGCCCATCCCTCCCGTCGTCGCCTCAGCCCCGCCGTGGACTCCAGCCTCTGCAGCCCCACCTCACCAGCGGATGACCCAAGGGGAAGTCCCGCGCCACGCGAGCAGGGTGACAGGGAAGCGGGCAGCCCCACCGACCGCATGGCTTCCCCCTCGAGCCCAAGCGCCCCCGCCCTGGGGCGGCCCCAGAACGACACCGCCACGCGGGACGAGCGCAGTTGGGGCGAGTTACCGGTCGCGACGGAAGCATGAATCCAGCCGGAGTGAGCCATGCAGGGGCAGTTGGACCGGGTGGACGGGCCGGTCCAGCTGGGCGGCCGATGAGCGTTGGAATCGCCCCCCTCACGCACGAACACCCCGTTATGCAGACGACAGCCCGACCCCTCTGTCGGCCCCGTGGCCCCCTTATGAAGACGCTCATTCCGACCCCTCGCAGGACCTGAACGACCTGCACACCGGCCAATACATGTATAAACCCCGCTGGAGCGGGCCCAGCGCTCCCCCCTCCGCGGCGAGGACCACGCCGAGACAGCGAAACGCCTTCATAAGGAGCTCGCTTGGGGAGTACTTCCGCGGGATTTGGCACCAGTGGACGCATAAGAACGCCATCAGGACGGGCCATGTCTGCGCAGATCCCACCAGGAAGGAGCTTGGGTCCTGCGAGCGCTTCCTCCGGCCGCGGCACCGCCACATTTGCCACCCAATGAGAATAGATGAAATTCTGCAGCTCGACTGGTCGGATGTCCGCGGCGAGTTCGCTGGCCGGACTAAGGGGGAAGGCGCCCTGGTTAGAGGCAAAGGCAAGGGGCAATGGGAGGACGGAGCCTCTCGTCGGGCAAGTCCAGGGGAGTCCAGACGGGCCGCGAGCCCCCACCAGCCCTGCGCACACCCCTAGGACCCCTCCCACACACACCCGCCCTCTCAGGACCCCATCCACGACATCGGGCGCCCCTCGTCCCCCAGGGCACGTTCCCGATGCCCCGACGGAGGCGCCCGCCTCACGCTCCGCGGTCGCTGCCGACACCAATCCGGCGCCAACCACGACGCACCCCACGAAGAAGCCGACCCTGGCGCTCCACGAGCGGCCTTCCTTTCACCAGGGCCAGCCCCAGGCGGGGCCCCACGGCGCGCCACCTTGGCTCCGCGCCTGATACCGCCTCGGGCGCGTCTTGCTTGGGTTGCCGGCTCGCCCCTGGCCCCCAGGACTCTTGCCCTTGGCCCCCCCTTGCGGCCTCTCGCTTCCTGGGCGACCGCCACCCCCCCTGGCCCGCCTCAGGCGCTGTCCCAGGGGCTCTGTTTCCCTCTTCCAAGGATTGACCCGTACTGATAGTTTCCTTGCGGCGACAGATCTGACCGCCCCGGCACTCACCGCCCACGTGCAAGACGGACGCTTCACAGCTGTTCTATTCCGCAACGGTCAGTCGCCCCCCACCGACCCCCTTCCCCCCGCTGTCTCTGCCTTCGTTCCCCCGCGGCTGTCAGTCGCCCCCCTCCGACTCCCACAACCGACCACGCGGCTGTCAGCCGCCGTCCCCCCCCCTTTGCCGTAGCCCGCACTGCGGTCGCTACGGCCATGTCCCTACTCCCGACCCGGTGCTCGTTTGCTCGGGCCTCCCGCGGCGTTGCGCCCTCAGTGCCACGTCGCCCGCCCCCGGCGCCCGCCCGCCGCGGGCACCCTCGGCCCCCCCCGCCGCCTCCTGCGCAAAACCACCGGGCCGGTTGGGGCCGGGTCGCTGGGGCTGCGCGCGCCGCCCCCGCGTGCCCTGCTGCTTCCCGGCGCACCCGCCGCGGGCCACGCCATGCAGCCACCCGTATCACTCTGCTGCCGCCGGTGCCCCCCCCCGGTCTTCGACGACACCCTGGATCGTCGCAGCCTGCGCCGGCGGCACCGCTCTGGCGCGCGACGCCTCTGGGCCCCTTCGGCCCTTCGCGCCCTGGCCCCCGTCTGGTCGCAGGGCTGCAACTTGTCCCCCCTCTTCCGGCCACTCTGGTCACCCTGAGGATGGTTTGCCTGCACCTTCCATTCGGGGTGCCCCTGGGCGCTCGGGCCTGCTAGTCGCGCTCGCAAACAAAAAGTATCCCCACCAGTTTAGGTTTGGCTCGTAGCCCGGGCTGACTTCGGACGCCGCCTGCAGCTCCGCTTGCGGCCGCGACAGAAAAGTACCTCCACAAGCCCATAAGAGCTGACGGGGGGAGAGAGGAAAAGGCACGAAGTGTCACACAGCGAGGGAGGTTCGGGAGGCTCCGTGGCCATTTCGAGCCGTCTTGGATCGGTCTTGGGGTCGTTGGGGGCATTTTGGGGACCATTTGGAGCCAGCTTAGGCTATTTGAACCATCTTGGAGGTCATGTTGTGGGCTGATTGAGGCCCTTTTGGGAGCTTGTTGGGGCGCTTGGGCTTCTTAGGGCTCTCTTGGGAACCCTGGAGGCCCTGTTGGGGCCATCTTAGTAGCTGTCGATCAAAAGAAGCGGTTAATTTATCTCCGCCCCACCTTCGGCGGCCACGATCCTCATGGGGTAGGGAGGGGGGGGGGGGAAATCCCAAAGGCCGAGAAAGGACGCTCTAATTCGTCGCGCCCCTTTTCCGAAGTGGAAAGGAGTTGTGGAAGACAAAAGAGACCCCGTTAGACCACTTGACGCCCAATGGGCTGGTGGGATTTCAAGGATGCCGTAAATCTCTCTCTCTCTCTCTCTCTCTCTCTCTCTCTCTCTCTCTCTATATATATATATATATATAATATATGTATATATATATATATATATATATATATATATATATATATATATATAATATATATATATATATTATATATTATATATATATATTATATATATAATACATACAGACATACATACATACATACATATAATACACATAAATACACATATAAACAAATGCATACATACATGTATTGATGTGTGTTGTTTGTGTACATATATATATATATATATATATATATATATAATATATATATATATATACACACATATATATACATATACATAGCATACACGCACATACATACATACATATACAGATTATTTGCTCTATGTGCGAAGTTATATATATATATATATATATATATTAATATATATATATATATATATATATATATATATATAATATATATATATAATGTGTGTGTGTGTGTGTGTGTGTGTGTGTGTATATATATATATGTATATGTGTGTGTGTGTGTGTGTGTGCGTCGTGCGTGTGTGTATGGTTTTCTGCGTGTATGTATGTGTATATTTCAGGAGATTACGAGATCACATGCACACGCACGTCGAGATATACGCGTATTCGTCATTAGGCAGCGAAAAATGTTTCAAATGTGAGCCTCCAAGTAACTGGAATGTTGTATGAAAATGTATTTCGAATAAATTTTCTATTACGTAACAGATCAGCATAGTTGTTCGGCACGGCATTGAAGAAAACATCATTGAAAGTAGCTGGAATCTCATTTCGATTCCTTTGAAAGCCTCGAATCAATTGATTTGGTCGTATGCGCGAATCCCCTGAAGCCAGAAAGAAAGAGGTCCGATAGCACGTTCTTGTGCCCGCACACAGACGCGGGCGGGAACATTAGTTCAGACCATTGTGCACAATCGAGGGCGGAAGCAGTTTCTCATTAATATCAGGATAAAATGTTTGGTGATTCAAACCATAAGATGAATCCAACGAGATTCACGTCAGATCGAGAAAAATCTCAATTTGAAGACAAAAAAATTGAAATTATAATATTGAGTTGTCGGGTAGAATCCGCGTTAGTTTTTTGAACATACGTAATGAGTGTTTTTTTTTTTTTTAAAGGTTGGTTGTGCATATATTTTTTAACATGTAATTCGGTCTTTATAGAACAGTTTTTTTAGTGTTGTTATTTTTGTGTATTGCAAAGAATCACGAACATCGCTTTGCCACCGTCGCCCTATTCATAAAAAACCGATTAACAATACCGGAAAACGTGTTTTTGTTCCAATAAAAATAAAATTGCAAACAAATATGCAAACCGAGATTATTTGGAAAAAAAAAAAAAAAAAAAAAAAAAAAAAAAAAAAAAAAACGTCTATACAAACACAAATAGTTATTAAAATTTCATATCGACATTAGCATGTTTCGAAATTCACGAAAACAATGTCAATCGTCAAAAAACAAACGGGAAACAGTTAGCTGATCAATTTCCGATTTCTAACTAAACACACTCAACTCAAGAAAAGAAAACACTGTGAACCCAGAGCGCCGGTTTTGTTTCTTTTTAATATTATTGTTTTAACCAATATTTTTGAACTAGTAAACTGCCGAAAGACGATAATTTGAGATGTTCGGATGTAGTTTTCGATTTTGTTTTTATGTGCGATGTTGTATAGATTTGTATAACACTTGCCGATGTTCTGCAGAGTTACGTAGCAGATATTTTGTGCAGAATACTATTGGAGGCCGCCCGCCGAACGTTCAGGCCGGAGTTTCGACCCGCTTTAGACCGCCGAGTGTTCAGGATGAAGTTTCGACTCGCCTTAGGCCGCCAAGCGTTGAGGGCGACCGGCCTTAGGCCGCCGAGTGCTCAGAATAGTTCTTCGGCCAGCTTCACGTCAGCGAGCTGTGCGCCGGACGATTCTCTAGATGGATTTTCGAGAAGGCTACATCCGTTGATACATCCTCCCTTTCGCCCTGTTTCTCTGTTTTTCTTTTTTCCTCGTTTTCTTTTGGGCCAACGGAGTTTGCATGAATTTTGCACTAGATTTCACAGTTTTTTGCTTCAGGATGGTGGTCGCGGCGAATCCCAGCTGAGCCATCTTTCGATTGGGCTAGCCTCACAGTTTGATTTCAAGCATTCAGCGTTTGTAGTGCACAAGGGCGAATTATTTGCTATATTTCCTTTCTCCCGTCGTTTCCTTCTTTAATTTGTTAACCGAGCTTTGGCTTGATGACTGCGTCGCCCATCCAGTTCTTCCCCGATATTCTTTTGTGTCACGGCGAGACCAGGACGGTTCGGGTGGTAGAGTTTGGCTATTCGTTGTTTACACGGCGATTGACGCTTCTGTTTTTGTCTTTCGTTCTCCCTTTGTTGAGCGAGTTTGGATTCTAATGCAGAATGAGTCTGGGCCGATTCGTGTTTGTTGTTGGTATTGTCGACCGTGTCACGATGAAGTGGATCCGATGCAATCTTTAAGCGGCGAATGGAATTCGTGGGTAGATCAATGTGTAGAAACAATTATAACAGGGAATATGAATGTGCATCATAAGCACTGGCTCACTCTCTCTAGTCATGTTTTTCCTCAGAGCACTTGCTTGAAAAAATGGTGCTTGCAGAGGGTTTTCGTGAATGTATTCGTGCCCCACACGGGCTCTCATTTCCTTGATTTGTTTTTGTTGATGTCCCAGACATGGTTATTTCTAAGGTTTTAACACAAGTAGTTGATCATCCTGCAATTTTATGCTCGGTTTGCATGCCGCCGGTTATATTTGAGCACATCGAGCGGCGATTGTGGTGTTTCAAAGGTGCTGATTCGCATTCAATCGAGCGTCGATTGTGTGAGCAGGATTGGTGATCGTGGTATCAAGTTTAACCCAAATTATTTTATTCTTTATGAATATGTATATTTCGTCGTCTGAAGCTGCCTTAGTTGGTTCGCACCCTTGGATTAATCAGCAGTGTTTGGACGCGGTTCGAGCGAAACCCTAGGCCGCCGCTACTTCTTTTCCGGCTGCTGCTGCCGCTTGTAGCGCTGTTATGCTGGAGGCATTCCGCGTCCACACGCAACGCATTCGCCATAAGCTCGGTCTTTCGGCCGTGGAAGCAAGAAATGTTGTTGCACGTTCATAAACTTTTTTTCTCTCCACTGAAGCGTTTTGATGGTTCGTGGGCTCTTTTTGCTTCTGTTAAAGCCGATCTGTTTGCACAGTCCTTTAGCAGCAAGTGACGTCTTTCCGCCCCAGTTTCAAATGAGTCTATCCCGCTTATAGCACCGGATCGCTGGGGAGCTTGCGTTATTCGGACGAGATCCGCTCGTGCTGTTCTCGTCGGCCTCCGTCACGAAACCGGTCTTGATCTTTTCCCGGCCTGCGTTTTGAAACGATGTGCCAGCAGCCTGGCTGTGCTTGTCACGAAGCTCGCTCGTTTGGTTTTGTGGTCAGGCGCGTGGTTCTGTACTGTTCAGACGTGAGCGGCGCTTTCGATAGAGTCGATGCGCCCCGTTTGCTTGCTAAGCTCCGCGGGTTTTCTGTCCCGGAGCCTGTGCTCGCAGTGCTCGCCAGCTGGCTGCGTCGCCGCTCCGCCCGCGTCATTGTTGAAGGTGAATAACTCGTAGAGCTTCCCTTAGCTAGTTATAGCTGGAAGCTAAGAGTAATTCCGGCGCGTTCCAGAGCTAGTTGGTAAGAAAAATCTCGACGGAACTTTTGACAAGTTTTGCTCGGTTGAAAATTTCGTTCTCGAAATTTGACAATTCGTTAGAGCTCTAGTATTTTTTCCCGTGATATTCGATCTTATTCCCGCTCGCCATCTTGATCTCAGCTCGATCGGGTAACTTTGAAGGCCAAAAAGCACTCTGGCGGGATCGGCCGTTTCGAGTGATCTTGATATGCGCTGACGCTTTTATGAACATAACTCGAGCTCTAGGGCAGCTACAGAGCTGGTAAGCACAGCTAACGCATGCAGAATGATCAGGCGCGTTCGCCTGTTCAATCCAGAGGTCTGAACTCGGTCTGTCAGCCGAGCTAGGTCCGCAAACCTGTTTGTATTATTCGAGTCAACTTGATTCGCGTTGTCGGTATTTTCTACTTAACTCGAGCTGTAGGGCACCTACAGTGCTGGTAAGCACTCCTATTGCACTCAGAATGATCAGACGCGTTCGCCTGTTGAATCCATAGGTCTAAACTCGGTCTGCGAGCCGAGCTAGGTCCGCACACCTATTCGTATTATTCGAGTCAACTTGATACGCGTTGTCGGTATTTTCTACTTAACTCGAGCTGTAGGGCAGATACTGTGCTGGTAAGCACACCTACCGCACTTAGAATCATCAGGCGCGTTCGCCTGTTGAATCCAGAGCTCTCAACTCGGTTTGTTGCGCGATCCAGAATCACGAAACTGTTCGTATTCTTCAGTCATCTTGAGAGCTATTGTCGGCGTTCTGCACTTAATTCGGGCTGTAGGGAGGCTGCAGGGCGGGTAATCACAGGAATCGATTCGGCGAGATCAGACGCGTCCGTCTGTCGCATTCAGATGTCTGAACTCGGTCTGATACTCGAAATCGGCTGAAAAACTATTCGTTCTCTGCAATTTTTTCCGACAGTATATGTTGTCAGGAAGCTCTACGAGTCCCCCGGCGGTAACCAAGGTTGACGGTTTACCGCCGGCGCCCAGTTGTCGCGGTCCGTCTGCATGAAAATATGATTTACCAAGGCGCTGTCTTGGGGCCTCCGCTCTGGAACGCTTTCTTTTCTGACTCTTGCATGGCCGTTCGGGCCACTGGTTTTGAAGAGCTCGTTTATGCGGATGACCTCAATGCCCTCCGAGTGGTCGAAAACAGTGTTACAGACGACCAGGGTCACCGCATGCTTGACGAGTGTCAAGCTTCTCTGCACAGGTGGGGCGCTGCCAACCGGGTCGTTTTTGATCCTGGCAAGGAAAGCATGCATATCATTTCTCGCAGCCGTCCGTGTGGAGCATCATTTAAGCTGTTGGGAATCGTCTTTGACCCTCGCTTGTTAATGCACGAAGCCATTCAGACCTGTATCTGTGATTGTGGATGGAAACTACGTAGTTTGTTGCGATGCCGTTATTTTTATAATTCTGCTGATATTGTCTTGTTGTACAAAGCCCAGATTCTGTCATATATTGAATACCGAACTTGCGCTTTTCACTTCGCCTCTTCTTCCTCTCTTGCTCCTCTTGACGCTGTTCAATCTAGCTTTCTTCGTTCTGTCGCGATAACGGAAAAAGAAGCGTTATATCATTTCTCGCTGGCCCCTCTGGCCTGCCGGCGAGACATTGCGATGCTCGGCGTTATCCACCGCGCCGTGCTTGGCCATGGCCCCGCCCACTTCTCCTCCTTCTTCTCTCCTTCCGGTCCTCCTCCTCCTCGCTCTCCTCGGCGTCACGCCCGGCACCTGGCTGATCCGCTTCAGCTTCGTGCTCCAGATTTTGCTCGCCGCTCTGTTCTTGGCTCCGTAGGAGTATATAACCTCCTACCAGACAGCGTTGCGGCTGCCCAAAGTGTCCACGACTTTCAAGCGCTTCTCCAAGCTTTGCTTAGGGATATGGCTGATTCGTAGCCCGACTGGACAAATACTTTAAGCTGCCGCGTTCCGTTTGCGAACCACCCTTTGCGCCGGTGCCGGGATTGGCAACCGCCCGGCTAGCTCTCCCTCTTGTTTCTCTCCCTCTCCCTTCTTTTTTTGTTCTTGTCTTCTTTCTCTCTTCTCCTGCTTGCTGCTGTCGTTGCCGTCGTCCGCCGTCTCCCTCCTCTCCTCTGCTCCTCCCCCCCGCGCGGGTTCTGAGCGGTGCTCGGTCCGCAGGCGTTTTTTTTCCTCGCCCGGCGCGTCCGGCGCCGTCCCTCTCCTTCTCTTCCTCGCTCCCCCCATGCTTGCTTGCCTGCTTGCCGCTCCCTCTTCCCTCCCTTCCTCCCTCTCGTTCGTCTTCCTCTTGTCCTCCTTCTTTCTTCCTCGTTCGCTTTCTCTCTCCGTCTCTTCCTTTTTTGTTCCTTAATTTTTTAGTGCACTTGACGCTGGTGTGACCCGTGTGTGGTTTGGTTCATCCCCGCGAGGCTGCGTAGAAAAAAAAATATTGTGAAATAGAACGTGTGAAGGTGTGGAAGTCTCACGTTTTGTTTATCAATATCGCACGTTTGTGATTTATTGTTTTCTTTGATTTTTTTGTGCTGAATTCTTTACAAAGGTTTTTTTTTTTTTTTTTTTTTTTTTTTTTTTTTTTTTTTTTTTTTTTTCGCGCGATGCTTTCGAGCATATGAGTCTCGCATCAGTCAGCAGCGCAGAACATTAGCATTTTCGGCGTAATTGACCGCACCGGCTCCCTTTTACGTCTTTTTGCTTCTGAGTGTGGCATTTAGATGACAATTTCATGTGTTTTTTCTGTTCGACAACGATGCCAGCATGCAGCGTGCTTGTTTTGTTTGTGGTGAGAGTTTTGAATCACGGGGCAGTAAAAAAAAACACGATGCACGAGTTGGATTTTTTTTTTTTTTTTTTTTTTTTTTTGTTTTCCTCTCTTTTTCTGCTGCATGTTCGAATTCGTTTGCCGTTGTGTGTAGCACAGATGGATCGAGTCACACGATCACCGATGAGATGGCGAAGCATTTTTTGAGTAAACATAAAAAAGAAACCAAAACTATGTTCAATACTGAAAATATATCTACACACAAAAGTGATGAAAACCAAAAAAATAAGCAAGAACAGAAAAAAAACAAAAACAACATAAATGTATATAACGAACAACATATTGTCTCTTTCGAAAAGTGTGGGTTTGGAGACAGACATGAGTCCGTGACCGTCTCTTGTTTTTGGTGTTTTCCTGGTTTTTCGGTTTTTTTTTGAGTCATAGTCTCTACGTTTCTGATGCTTCAGGTTGTTTTGTGGGCGTGAAACTTACCCCAAGCGTGTTCCTCTCATTTCTGTAAATGATATTCTTCACTTGTGTCATTCCGTACTATTGCATCAAATTCAGCCTTACAGTAAAAGCGCGTTTACATTTGCTAGAGTTTGCTAGTCATTGTATTCTCACTCAGGGTAGTCAATTCCCCATTGTGGCTTGCAGCTGTGGGGTCTGGGTGCATTTTCCTGAATGTCGATTTTCGGAACCCTTTCGGAAATAATTTCCGAAAGGTTTCCCGAATCCATAATGAGCCAGGTTGTGCATTTCTCGAGTTCATTGTAGGTGAGTGTTTCGGGCATGGGGCCCATGATCGAACGGGACAGGTCCCACAGTTTAGGTCTGTCCTAGTCTGAGCCCTGTAGGTGCACTACAGCCCGCCGACAGACCATTTGAGCACATGTGCGCAAATGGTTCTTTGCCATTTGAATGTCCATTGTAGTGTAGCAGAGCATTCGCGCATGCGCGAGCGTAGGGCGCAGCAGGTGCACGAGAGGACTGTGGACTGTAACCACTTTGGCTCAAGACCGAGACAAAATAATTATTGTCATCGAACCGCCCATCGATTCGTCACTGTCAGTATTGTTCTAATACCTTTCCAACCAGTATTGCTTGGAATATTGGGCAAATTTGGTGGACACACTGGGGTGCATTTCATCAGTCGAGGTGCTCTCCAGAGGAATGAATCCAGACAGGGCCCCTGCCGGAGCAGCGGGATCAGGGCCTGCGCGAGCGGGATCGGCGTCCAGGCGCCGGGAGCCGTACCGAATCGGCTCGCCGGCGCGGTTGGCCTTGCCAAGTCCCGGGCGGCCGATGGACGTCGCCAGCCTGGCCGTCGCAGCTCAGGGCGATCCAGGTTCGCGTGACCCGTTGGCCAGAGGCGAGGGAAGCGCTGGGCTGGCAGCGCCGCCGGTTTTCGGCGGCGAGCCAGCAGAGAGATGGCGTTTCGCCGAGATCCAGACCGTGGAGCGCCGAATCGTGCAGGTTGGCGTCGAGCGCCGCAACGATGTGGAGCTCCAGCAGCAGATCAGCACCTATGTGGCCGGCATCGTTGACCTCCAGCAGGGCAGGCACGAGCTGGAGACCGTAGGTATGCGCTTGAGGGTCACTGAGGCGGAGCTCGAGACGGCGAGGGACGGCCTCAGGGTCGAGTACGACGAGGCCAAGCAGTACTTGAACCACGAGAAGAGCGAGTACGAGCAGCAGATCCGTCGTGCTCGGCAGGCGGCTACCACCCACATCCAGCAAGAGTTGCAGCAGTGCGTCGAGGAGCGCGACGCTGCGATGGTGCGTCCAGGGATGTCCACAATGCCGAGATGCGGGTCTTGGATGCCGAGGCCAATCGCGTCTTGGTTGCAGGTCGTGCTGAGAACGAGCTGCGGTCTGAAGTCGGAGCGATCAAGAGGGCGCGAGACACGCTTCAGACCGAGTGGACCGAGGCGATCGAGCAGGTCCAGAGCGCCGAGGCGAAGGTGCAGCAGAGAGGCATCGCAAAGGACCAGGACTTCGAGCGTCTCAAGGCGGAGGCGAGCGACTTGAATTTCAAGTTGCAGGAGGAGTCCGAGATCGCGCAGTTGGCGCGTGGGCGGCTGACTACACGTGCCCAGTCGTCGGACGCCCAGCTGCGCGGGGAGCTCAACGACGCGGCCATGAAGTGCGAGATGGTGGAGGCCGAGGCGTCCAGGCAGATCGCGGCTGCGTGGGCTGAGTGCGACATGAAGGTCGAATCAGCTCAGCACGAGGAGCGGGAACACAAGCGAGGCGCAGATTCGGCCAGGGTAAATTTCTACGCAAGCCAGGCTTTGCACAACACCGAGAAGGAATACTACGAGCACGAGGTCGATGAGTTGCGCGCCGAGTCCCGCGAGCTGAGGGACGAGAAGGCGGCCTTGGCGAGGGCGGCCCAGGAGCTGATGGACATCCAAGCTCCAGGACCGCATGAGCATGAGTACGCCGAAAGCCATTGGGAGCAGCAGGACGACATGGATTTCGGCAGTCGGACTGGACCAGTCGATCCAGGACCTGCGGTCCCACCAGGGCTCTCGAGGCAGTCGGCGGCAATGCCGGGTGCATCGTCCCAGGACGCCGGCATCGCCGCGGCCATGATGGAGTTCATGCGCCAGACGGCCGACCAGCAGCGTGCTGGGGTCGAGGAGCAGAGCGCGCTGCTGAAGGGGCTTACGCGCGCCCAGGAGAGCTTGGCCGAGGCGCAGCGCGAATCCCAGTCGAAGCTGAAGCCAGCGAAGCCTTCGCTCACGGGCAAGGATGCGAGCACCTTGAAAGTCGAGCTTGAGAAGTTCCGCACCTACCAGAACGAAGCGCGCCAGAACAGCAAGGCGATCTGGTTCGAGGGCGCGAGGGCCATCGCTGAGGGCACCGCGAAGATCGAGCTCGAAGACATGATCGTTACCGAGATGGGTGGCGAGGAGGCCTTCCAGAAGCTGGTTCGTGTTCGGGACGATCCGCGATGGGACCTCTACTGGTCTCGCTACGAGCGTAGGCTGAAGCGGGCCGTCCACCTCGACGACGAACACGAGTCCAACGAGGCGGTCCGGCGCTACAGCAGGTTGTCCTTGCCCAAGGACGCGAACCCGGAGGGCGTTGCCAAGTTCTTGAACGAGTACACGGGCGTCAGGACCGACATGCTGAGGTACGGCCTCCTGACCGATGACGCGGAGAGCCCGATGTTGATGAGGGAGATCGAAGAGTTCAAGACGAAGATCGAAGGCAGCGCTCTGTTGATCTACTTGATGGACCTCCCTACCTTCCCGAGGCGCATGGCCATCCGCGAGGACGAGGACAGCAGCGTGACCATCCTGGGCCGGTGCCGCCAGTACGTCAGGGCACGAGCTCGAGTGGGGCTCCAGTCGTCCGAGACGAAGCCGGGGCAGCTGCTGAACACTTCGGCAGAGCCGAACGCGAAGCAGTCGGCCGCGGCCAAGAAGGAGGCCAAGAAGCAGGAGGAGGCGAAGGTGGCGAAGGCCAAACAGATCATCGAGAGCCTGCAAGGTGCTTCAGCGGCTTCGTCAGGTTTCCTGCTCCCGCCGACTCCGACGGCGCAGCAGCTGGACAGCCGGTGGAGGGCGGCCCGCGAGCCAGACGAGGGCAGGTCGAAGGCCGAGGCCGCGCCGCGGGCCGGCACAGGCGACTGCCCGCGTTGCAAGGGCACGCACCCCGAGTGCTCGGTCTGCCCGAATCAGAAGGCCAGCGAGGAGCAGGGCTGGGACGTGACCAAGGCGGTGAAGGACGCCATCCCATGCTGGTACAAGCATTTGAACAAGGGCCAGGCTTGCGGAGGCATGGGTCACCTCAGTCGCCACCACGCCCTCTGCTACACCGAGAAGGGCGCCAAGGAGGCGGAGGAGTACCTCAAGCAGAAGGCCGACAAGGGTGGTGGCAAAGGACGAGGTAAAGGTGGCGAGCAGGGCGGTGGTAAAGCGAAGTCCAAGGGCAGAGGCGGAAATGCCCGCTTGCTCACGTTCGAGGGCTCGCACGCCACTGACCAACAAGAGCGGACGGACCGTGCCGCGAGGCTCCTGGCGTCGTTGATGACGACGGAGACCGACAACGACATCGACAGCATCGGGGGCGAGGCCAAGTCCAAGAAGATGTCTGATATGAATCTTAATTCGAGCGAGACCTTCGACTCGGACTTGTGGGGCCCAGCTCGCGCAGCTGGCTTAGGCGTACTTTGTCTCAGGTGCGCTATTTTACGGGGAAGGCCGTCATGTTCCTCCTTGGGTTCGCAGCCCTCCTGATGGTGATCGGGGTCATCGCTTGCGGCATTGAGAGCAGAGTTGCCAATTCGCCCTCTCCGCTGATGGCAGCAGCGGCGAACCACGAGCTCGTTCGCAAGGTCGGTCATCTTTCAAGCGGCGGCTCCAAGCATATGGTCTTGCAGGTGTCGGGCGGATACAATTGTCGAGCCTTCACGTGGATAGGGGAAGCGAGAACTGAAACAGTTTTCGATACCGGAGCTACTCGCAACTCCATAGACCGCGACTTCCTGAAGGCACTGCTCGAGGAGCCCCGGACGTCCAACTTCGTCGAGGACGTGGAGGCCATCGAGCCAATCACCTGCCGCTCTTTCGAGCGCGGCCAGACGGTGGTGGTGAACCGACTCGCTACATTGAAGGTTTCTTTTCGCGAGAACGGTGCAGTCGCCTGCGAGACGGTCAGCATGGGGTTCCTTGTCGTGCCGAATTGCACCGAGGACTTGCTCATCGGGAAGCCATCCTTGGACAGGTGCGGGTTCGTCTCCGACCGTGACTCCATCGAGCTCAGGTCGCTCGGGGTTCGCTTTCCGACCGTGCTGCCAGGCGAGCAGGACGACCCGAATACGCATACCTTCCTGCGGTGCTCGGACCACATTGTCGTGGAGGCGCCGCCTGGCCAGAGCATCGTGAAGACGATCTCGATGCGCGCGCCGCAGGAGGCTCGCTCGAGCAGCCTTTGGATCGAGCCAGGTCCTGATCTACCCGACCATTGCCAGGTCATCGAGGGGCCGCTGATAGTCCAGAACGGCACCTACAACGTGGACCTGATCGTGCACGATCGCGTGCATCTTGGCCCTGGTCAACGACTACTTCGCGCCCGTGATGCCACCCAGCGCGACTTGGACGTCCTCAACGCTCTCGGCAGGGAGGAGTCCAGACGGGCGGCGGAGATTTACTCATTGTGGCAGGCTCGAAACGTGGCCTATTGCGACTCAGAGGTCGAGACAACTGCCAATTCTGCTACGTCGGCAAGTACTTCGACAGAGGCCCAGATGCTGAAGACGTCCTACAAGACTCGTGGAAAGAAGGAGCGCCACGAGGTCCTCTTCCCCGACCTGGTGAAAGAAATCGAGGAGGACAAGAAGAAGCGCGCGTCGGAGGTCAGCTGGCCGAACCAGGAGTCCGAGGCCTACAAGGACGAGGCTGAGAGGCAGGCAGGCCCTCTCCTGGGGCCGCAGCTCACGGGGAAGCAGAAACGCCGCTTCCTCACCAAGGTCGTGCGTGCATTTACGTGCTGTCTGTGGCTGCCCGGCTGCAACCCGCCGAGGGTCAAAGACTTCGTGGCCGACATCAAGGTCAGGCCAGATGCGGTGCCGAAGGTCACGCAGCCGTTCCCCCTCAGCAAGTTCGACGAGCTCCGTTTGCGCTACCACGAGGACGTCGAGGTCGAGGAGGGCAAGGCACGTTGGCTACTTCCAGGTGAGCGTTCAGAGTGGGGATCTCCTTCGTTCGTAGTGGACCAAGACAGCAAGGGTCTTCTCGGGCGCCCTGTCAGGGACTACCGGTACCCCAACAGCTGCACCGAGGAGGAGGCGTGGCCGAGCTCGCGCGCCGACGAGTGCCTCGCACGAGCTCAACAAGGAGCTCTACATACGCAGCTGGACTGCATCTGGGGCTTCACGCAGATCGAGCTCGCCCCCGAGGCGCAGAGGGCTTTTACGTTGCTTACCAAGCGCGGAATGCTCCGACCTTTGGTTTTGTTCTTCGGCGCCAAGCAGGGGCCCGCGATTTTCCAGAAGTTGATGGACTGGACGTTCGGGGACCTTCGCGGCAAGGACGACGAGGAGTTCCACTCGGTGTTCATGGACGACTGCACCTTGTCTACCGAGGCGTACGAGCACGACGCCGACGACGACGTGGTGGACCGCCACATCGACCATTGCATTCGTTTCTTGCAGGCGGCCAAGGGCAGGAACATTCAGTTCAAACTCGCGAAGTCCAAGTTCGCGCACGAGTTCATCCATCTCTTGGGTTTCAAGCTTGGGCGTGGCCTTCGTTATGTGGACCCAGGCAAGGCTGACAAGATCGAGAAGTGGCCGGAGCCCAAAAGCATCGACGATCTGGTCAGTTTCAGGGCTTACTGCAACTTCGTGCGCGAGTTTATCCCGAACTTCAGCTCGTTAGAGACGCCGCTCAAGAAGTTTATGAAGAAAGGGGCTAAGTTCGTGGACTACCAGAAGGACGCAGAGGCACAGAAGGCTTTCAACGTGCTCAAGCGCTCGCTCGCCCGTGAGGTGGGTCTTGCCACGCTGGATTACTCCGCGGCAGCCGACCCGAGTTCCGGTCGCCCCATCGAGCTGTACGTCGACGCCTCGGACATCGCATGGGCGGCTACCCTAGCTCAGCGGCGCGAGAAGGATGGTCCCTTGCGCCCAGTGGCCGTAGTCGGCCGCGGCTTCAACGCCACCGAGCAGGGCTGGAGCACGTTCGAGCGAGAGCCCTGTGGCCTCAGGGAGGCTTTGTCTGCCACCCATCATTTGACAAAAGGGTTCGTTGTAATAGTCTACACGGACCATCGGAATAATATCTTCACCGACTCGCTGTTCGCCAACAAGCGTATCTCCAAGAAGCTGTTGCGCTGGGCCCTCGACCTGGAGGACTTGGGCTCGCGGGTCGTTCGAGTTTGGCTGCGAGGTGAAGACAACGTTCTGGGCGACGCCCCTAGTCGCAACCCCGAGGACAGGGACATATTGCATACTCTCCGAGTTCCTGGTGGACCTGTTCGTCGAGTCATAGAACAGATGTTCACGGCGCCCACGAGCGCAGAGGAGCAGGCGCAGATGGATCGGTTTCTCGAGGAGATCGATGGCGCCCCAGTCAAGCCGAAGTCCGGCAAGGTCGACGACGAGACCCAGAAGGCGAAGTTCGCCAAGGTAAAGCCTGCCGAGACCGATGACGCGGTCCCAGCCACAGAACGGATGGCTGCTCCCTCTACTTCCTCTTCTACCAGGTCGAAGTACCATGTCGGTACAGCGGGCCCGATGTCGCGTGGCACCGCTCCAGAGTATCCTGATCGAGCTGCAGACGTCGCTGGCATGGGGGATGCCGAGGCTGATGATCAAGTCACGTGGCCTTCCTCGCTCGATCAGATTGGCACCGACGGCGCGGACTTGGAGTACTCTGATTCTGAGCCGGAGGCTTACGCCGGCCTTCGGCAGTCCGTGCGCGCCTACGCGGAGGGCGACCCCCAGGTCGAGGCGAACCTCTGCAAGTTGGTGGCCAGCGTCGTGGACCCCGAGCGCGACCCGCTCGAGGTTCGCCCTGTCTTTGTCGACACGCACTCGTGGGACGGGTCTTATCCGCGCCACCCCCTGGTGACATTCCTGCCAGCGGCCTCGTCCGCCGCGGCCGGGCCTGAGGAGGATCCTCGACTCCCACGAAACCCGCGAGTTCTACCTTACCGCATCACCTATGTCAAGGACGAGCGCGGCGAGAATTTCACCGTCCAGTACCGGGCGCCGCAGGTCTGCAATGACGGAGTGTGCAGGAAGACCATCTGGTACAGGTGCAAGCCGAACGGGGTCGCCGACGGCTCCGAAGAGGCGCTTGCTGGGCGGAAGAAGGCAGAGAACCAAGCATGGGCTCATGTCGAGGCTGTGCTTGCGCGTCCCACCGAGTCCGTGGAGGTGGAGCCCGCTGTCGGTTCAGGGCCGTTGTCCGGGACGGGTTTCTTCCGGCGGCACGGCGATCCTTTCGAGGGCTTCCAGTTCCACGTCCACCCGCGCAGGCCGGACTTCCTGACTCGCACCGTCTGGAGGCCGCTGCGCGACACTTTGCGGCCGTCTCACGAGTTCTGCCACGCCGCCGAGTTCGTGAGGCGCTTACCCAACGGCACCGAGGTCTACAGGTGCAAGGGCCACGAGATTCTCGGGAGTGGAGGTGAGGTGCTACCTGCCGAACTCCGCGACCGCCCTCTGAAGGGCAAGAGGTTGTGCGAGGTGTTCAGCGGCGTGGAGTCCGAGAAGGAGGCCGGTGCGATGCTATCCAGAGTTTGGGAGGCAGCTGGGGGATCAGCGGAGCGCTACGACAGGCGGCTCGACGAGCGGATGGACTTCCGCGGCCCTCACACACGCCAGTGGATGCAGGGCCACCTGGACGACCCTTGCGACGTCTACCACTTCGCATAACCGTGCACGAACTTCAGCATCGCCAAGACAACCCCGGTCAAGACCCGCAGCTTAGACAACCCGTACGGCGACGAGACCGACGAGGAGGTCGTGTATTTCAACAAGTTGGCGCAGTCTGTCTTTATCTTCGCATTGGGGTTGCTGCAGAGAGGCGTAGTGGTCATGTTCGAGAACCCCCTGATGAGTTACCTTTTCTTCCTGATGGAGTGCTCCTGTATTCTGGGCTTCGACGGTTTCCACGTGGCCAGGAGCGATCACTGTCAGGACGGCGCGCCTTATCAGAAGCCGCAGGTCTTCGCAGGGAACACCGACGCGCTGACGGACATCGGGAGGTTGTGCAACCACGTCAAGCACCAGGTGATGCTGACCGGCGCAGCAACGCGACGTTCAGCTCCGTACCCGAGGGCGCTGTGCGAGAGGATTGTCGCAGGCTTCGCGACTGTCTTGAAAGCCACTGGCAGGCTGGGCAACGACTGCTCGAAGCAGGCCGGCGACTGCTTGGACAGGAACGCCATGAAAGTCAGCGTCGACACTTTCCTTTCAGGGCCGAGCTTTACCTCGCGCGTTGCGGAGGGCATCCAAAGAATCACTCAGCTGCGACATGGGGCTGCTCGGGCGACGCCAGCGTCGTCGGACCCTCCAGCACCAGCCCCAGTACCCGAAGGTCGCGAGCAGGCGCCGCATCTTCGAGTGGAGGTTAAGCGCGCCGAGGAGTTCTTCGTTCCAGACGACAAACGGCTCATGAAGAAGCGTCGCACCAGGGACGCCAGGACCGGCGAGATCTTGGAGGATATAGATATCGACCAGGACACTACTACCAAGTACCTGCAGCGCGGCCTTGACAAGCGCCGCGACCTCGTGGTGGAGGTGTGGTTTGATGACACGGAGGTGTCTGCCGAGGAGCCAGCGGCTGCCCCGCCAGTACCAAAGGCTTTCGACGAGTTGACTGAGCTGATCCCGTCCAGTCCTTCATCGATCCAGAGGGCACAGGTCGTCAACCTCCTGCAGCAGGACGAGGACTTCTCCGACATCTACGCGGCACATGTACTCCTACGGCGGTTTGAGGACACGAACCAGAGCATCCAGAACGAGCAGATGTACAAGGGCTTGAAGACCGAGCTCGCTGCACGCGGAGTCGGAGGACGCCAGGCTTCGCGACGTGCTTCGGTGGCGTTGAGGATGATGGGAGGCTACAGCTATCGTGAGGGACTGCTCTATAAGGACGAGTGGGACCCGATCGCATTGAGTTTCGCGCCGAAGGTGGTGGTCCCGAAGGGCGGCCTTCGCGCGTTTCGGTACAATGGTCGCATGTACCGGCTGCCTCTCAGGCGCCAGCTGCTCCTGTACTACCACGACTCCGAGTCGATGGGCATGCACAGCAGCGCCGAGGACACCTTGAGCAAGTTGAGCAAGCAGTTCTTCTGGCCGGGCATGGAGCACGATGTCCAGAAGTGGGTCAGTTCATGCAGTGTCTGCAGGTTGGTCAAGGCGGCCCGCGGCCTCACGGCCGACGCCCGCATGGAGCTTTACGGTCGACCATTTCGAGTTCTGGGCATCGACGATCTCGGACCTATCTCGCCTGAGAGTGCGGGCTGCTCCTACATCTTGCACGCCGAGTGCGCGTTCTCCCACTACGCGTGGCCCAAGGCTGCTCCAGACAATTCTGCGGCTACCTGGGCCAAGTTCCTGCTTGAGGACGTGATGTTCGACTTGGCTGGTTTTCCTCCAGTACTTCGCAGTGATCGAGGTGCGGCTTTCACCAGCGAGATCGTGGCGCAGATCAACCAGCTCCTGAATGTCACCCACAGCCTCGGCTCCGCCTACCATCCGGAGTCGCAGGGCTTCGTGGAGGCGAGGCACCAGAAGGTGAACAGGATCCTGGCAAGCTACTGCAGCGCGCACCCCGAGAACTGGGCGCGCTGGGTGCCCTTGTGCCAGTGGTGCCTGCGAGCGACTCCGATGCCATATCGTTCGGGTCGCAGTGCTTTCGAGATCGTGACGGGCATGCTGCCGCAGGGCCCGATCGAAGAGGTCTTCAGGCGTCTCGAGCCCGGGAAGATGCTGGACCCCGGGCACTACGTCAAGGACTTAGTTGAGCACCTGGAGGCGACGCACAAGACCGTGGCGAACGAGCTCAAGGCGCAGCACGACGAGGAGGCGCACGCCAGGGCTTTGCAGGAGCCAGGCGAACGGGCATTTCAGGCAGGAGACGTTGTCTTTCTTCGTGCTCCTCCTCAGCAGGTCGCTCGTGCAGTCGGCGCCGTAGACGGCACCAGCACGAGGCTCTTGCCACGCTTTCGCCCGCAGATTTTCAAGATCCACAAGATGGCGGGGCCCCAGTCGGCGATCCTCGCCGACCCTGACAGCGGCTCGACTACGTTGGGCTTCAGCCAGCCAGTGCACGTGAGCCGGCTTCGCCTTTTCGACCTTGGCCGAGCTCGACGTGCCGATCAAGGACGAGTCCTTGCAGCTGGAGCTGATGCGCGGCTCGTCGTGGGTCAAGGCGGACATCGTCAGCCAGTCTGCGACAGGCAGGGTGGAGGTCGTTTTCGCCGACACGCCGAACGAGAGCACGTGGCTGGACTTGGCCAGCGAGGAGTACCGCTGGCTCTACCCTTTGAGCGGAGCGGCAGCAGGCCAGGCACGCCGGCGCGTGCGACTTGCTTGATCGGTCACAGGATGAAGGCTAGGGGGATGCTGGGCGTGAAACTTACCCCAAGCGTGTTCCCCTCACTTCTGTAAATGATATCCTTCACCTGTGTCATTCCGTACTATTGCACCAAATTCAGCCTTACAGTAAAAGCGCGTTTGCATCTGCTAGAGCTTGCTAGTCATTGTATTCTCACTCAGGGTAGTCAACTTCCCATTGTGGCTTGCAGCTGTGGGCCCTGGGTGTCTTTTCCTGAATGTCGATTTTCGGAACCCTTTCGGAAATAATTTCCGAAAGGTTTCCCGAATCCATAATGAGCCAGGTTGTGCATCTCTCGAGTTCATTGTAGGTGAGTGTTTCGGGCAGTCTAGTGAGCCATGGGGCCCATGATCGAACGGGACAGGTCCCACAGTTTAGGTCTGTTCTAGTCTGAGCCCTGTAGGTCCACTACAGCCCGCCGACAGACCATTTGAGCACATGTGCGCAAATGGTTCTTTGCCTTTTGAATGTCCATTGTAGTGTAGCAGAGCATTCGCGCATGCGCGAGCGTAGGGCGCAGCAGGTGCACGAGAGGACTGTGGACTGTAACCACTTTGGCTCAAGACCGAGGCAAAATAATTATTGTCATCGAACCGCCCATCGATTCGTCACTGTCAGTATTGTTCTAATACCTTTCCAACCAGTATTGCTTGGAATATTGGGCATTTGATCATGGATTTTTCGGAGTGCAGAGACAATTCGTTGAGTTCATAGCCAGCTGGCTTCGTCCTCGCACCGTTCGGATGGCAGTCGGTGGTCAGAAATCTCATCCCATTCCCATGCGCGACATGGTGTATAAAGGGTTTTTTTTTTTTTTCCAGCCGTTGTTTTGGAACACCTTTTTTCAGATTCTTTCTTCGCTACACAGAGTGTTTCGAGGAAGTGTTGTATGCAGACGATTCGAATGCTTGGAAGGCCATTGCCAGCGACGCTACCGATGATGATGCATAATTGCCGGGCTTCTCTGCGCGTTTCGGGCGAGGCAAATCAGGTGCGCTTTGATGCGACGAAAGAGAGCATTCGTATCCTTTTTAGAACACGACTTTCTGAGTTTTAAGATTCTCGGCACATTGATGTCAAGCTCGTGATGTCCGAAGTTGTGGCAAAATGCGTTTTTGATGCGTATTGACGCGTTTGTAGCCTTGTGCGCACGCGGCGCTTCTACACCGACTCAGAACTTGTTGGTTTGTCAAAGCGCACGTTCTGTTATATATCGAGTATCGCACGTGTCAGTGTATCATGTTTCATCGTTGGTTTTGTCTCCTCATGATGCCGTGCAGACGCGTTTCATGAATTCGTTAGGCATTTCCGATATAGATTCGTTGATGCATTTTCATTTTGCACGTCAAGACGTGTAATCCACATGTGTCCTCGGTTTCGGCCCTTGCTGTTTCTCCCGCTTTTTTCGTTCCCCTGTCCCCCCCTCCCGCTCTCCCTTCCGTCACTGCCGTCACTTGAAGGAACCGGCTTTTGATTTACTTGATTATATACTTCATTGTTCTCTTGGTGCTATCCATTTATCATTTATTGCCCGATTTTGTCATAGCCGAGGCTGCAACGCCTCCTTCGCGCCCGTGCTCTTCGCTGCGCCGACTGGAAGCGCGCTTTTTCACCGCCGCTCCCCCTTGCCGCGCACCCGCTGCGGGCATCTCGCGCATGGCGCGGTTAGTCGCTCGTCTCGCCTCTCCCCCCTTCTCCTCCTCCTCCCTTCCCCCCGTCCCTTGCCCCTTCGTCCCCCTCCTTTCCCTCTTTCTTGCTTGCTGTTGTCGTGTCCCGCCGGCGTTTTTGTTCGTCGTCGTGCTTGTTGTCCGTCTGTCGTTCCCCTTCCTTCTCGCCTTCCCCTCCTCCCCTTGCGCTTCGTGGTGTATGGACTGCAGCCGGGGTGCGTTTGTTTGCGCGGCGCGTCCGGCGCTTCCCGCTCTTCCTCCTCCTATCTTCCTCCTCTTCTTTGTCGTTTGCTTGCTCTCCCTTCCCTTTCCCTTTCTCTCCCCCTCCTCCCCCCTCTCCCCCCTCCTCTCCTTCCCTGCTCCTCTCCCTCTCCTTTCCCTTTCCTAGTGGTTGGATACCGCGCAGGGCCGGGCAGGCCTTTTTCTCGCTTTCTGGACGTTTGATGGGAAAATCCATCCTGTCTTTCGGTCTCCTGCTCTCGTGGTATCTCTGAGAGACATCGCACGCGCAGTTTTTTAAGTTCACGTGTGGTGAGGTCATATGTTCGTGCTGCAGCGAGGTTAGTAAAACAATATATATATATATGTAACCATTTTTTAAATCAAGAAACAAAACATAAAAGTAAACCGTGACAACATAAGTCAAAAATGGAAAGGTGAAAACCAAGTAAAAACAATGAAGCAACACGCAACACATAAAAACCAGTAAAACAAATTTAAATAAAACATATAAAAAACGGAACGTATATCAGCATTATGTATTTGTATATATATATATGTATTTATAAAAAAAACAACATACAAAACATCAAAGCACCTAAGAGCCATATCAATTTACAGCGGGATTGGTGCCTCCGCAAGGCTGCCAATTGGATTAAATCACGCAGCAGCATCCAGGTGCCGTGCGCGCCGACATGAAAAGCACGGAAGGTCATTGTGGGAGACGCAGTTGCTTTCATTCAGAATCCTGGCGATTTCGAGGGCGAGTTCGACAGGTTCGCCGACTTTCGCTCCCCCTAGGGATGCGGGGGGACTGTTCATTTTGTATGTTTTAACTCTTTTGTCCTTGCCCGCAGTTCAGTTGCTTGTGTGCTGTCCCCGGGCAATGTTGCACATGATTCCTCTGTCTCTCTCCGACGCAAAGATTGCGCCGTCTTAGACGGCGCGGTCCTCGATCATTTGATGCTTTGCAGCGTCGTTCTCTCAGAATTCAACTTGGTTCTGCAAGCGAATCGTCGAGGCCATGTTTGACGTCTCCGATTGAGTTGCCTATGGAGCCTAATGCATCTTTTACGTTGGACTCGAGCGAAGCCGAGTTCCCGCATCGCCTTATTCAGCCGATTTCCAGATAATCCGGATTTTCGAGCCGCCTTGCCCCGCCGATCTCCGGAGGAGAATTTTCGAGCCGCCTTGCCCCGCCGACCTCCCGAGCATAATTATCGAGCCGCCTTGCCCGGCCGTCCTCCAGAGCAGGATTTTCGAGCCGCCTTGCCCGGCCGTCCTCTGGAGTAGAATCCTTTTTAGTTCTGCTGAACATTTTTCCCGGTCGTCCTCTGGAAGAGGATTTTCGAGCCGCCTGAGCTCTGGTTCTCAGCGCCAGTTGAGTTTGCACGAGCGTTTACTGGAGCGAGCCTTTCTCTGATGCGCAGCCTTCACCTCGGGGAGGGGACCTTGGCGAATCCAGGTCTCGCCCTCCTCAATTCAGTGCGAATTTCACAGATTGGCATATCAATATTCAGGGTTTCTCCTCGTCCCAGTCCGAGCTGGAATCTCGTGTTCCTTTCTTTTCTGCGCCTCCTGCTCTAGTTTGTTCAGACGAAACTCGGTTTGACCGGGCTTCAGTCCCGAGTTTGCATGGATATACGTGCGTTTGTCGACGAGATCGGATCAGCAGCGGCGGCGGAGTTGCCGTTTTTGCGCTTGGTCAGTATTGTTCGCTCATTTCCCTTCTTGTTACTTCTGTTTCCGCTGAGTGTTCTTGGTGTGTATTTCATTTCGATTGTGGGCCTCTTGTGTTTGGCAATTTTTACCGCCCCCCCCATTGCGATGACGTAGTTTCCATGCAAAGTGTGTTAGCAGAGATGGAAACACACATATCTTCTGCCATAGGCGTATTTCTAATTTGCGATTTTAACGTTCACAACCCCATTTGGCTTAGCCGTTCTAACAGACAGACTCCAGAGGGAATCCACGCTGCACGACTGTCTGCTTATCGTGGTCTTGAACAATTCGTGCGCGAACCTACCAGGGAGCAATATTTAATTGATTTAATTTTAACATATGTGCAGGAGTTTGCCGAAGTGTCAGCTCTACCGAGAATTGCGGATCATCGGGTCGTCTTTTTATCTCTCCTTTCCCCCCCTTTGTCCGTCTTCCTATGCGCGAGAATGTGTTGGCAGTTTAATGCTTCGAATTTGAAGTGCGTCTCTCGCGAGCTCGATTCTAAGGATTGGAGTTGCCTTCGCGGAGACCCGGACTTTGGAGCGCAGTTTCTCGCGGAGAATATATTGCATGCTGCCGAGCGTCACGTTCGTAAAGTCTCTATGCCGGTCCGGTGGAGCCACCCCTGGCTGACGCAGGAATGTTTCGACGCTGTCGCTCGTAAAGCCGCGGCTGCAGATTCTCTAGAGTTTCCGCTTGCAGTGCAGCATTGCAGCCTAATTCTTTTAGATTCTTCTAATTCGTATTGTAACAGTATTCGTTTGATGCTTCGTTCTTTGCAGCGTGGCTCGAAAGCTCGGTGGAGGCTTTCAAACCAGCTGTTCGGCAGAACCGTCGAGTCATCTTCGCCTGCACTTCGCCGTGCCAATGGCGCTCGGGTCTTCAGAGCTGACGGGAAGGCGGACTTTTTCGCGGATTCGTTTTCTGATCGCTGGGCCATTCCAGCTGTGGAGAGGAATTGTTTTTTCTGACATTCCCCAGCGCCTTCCTGTAGGGCAGACTGATTTTTTTCCCGTCCGGGTGAGACAAGTCTTTAACGTGCTCACGCAGCTCAAACGCGATTCCGCTACAGGGTCTGACGAGATTCCTGTTCGCATTCTTGTCGCCTGTTCTGCTTCTCTCGTTTTGCCGCTTGCTATTTTGATTAGGTCTATCATTCGCACAGGCAGACGGCCGGAGTCTTGGCGTTTGCATCATATCTGTCCCCTCCACAGGAGGAGTCTTTGCGCGATCCTGTAAATTATCGTGGAATTCATATTACTTCTCAGCTGTCCAAGTGCGCCGAACGTGTTCTTCTTTCTTTCTTGTCTCCTCGTGTGTCCCGCTCCTTGTGTTTTGGATCCTTTCTTTTTGCGTGCTGCCCTGGGCGCGGCGCCAGAGATGCGATAACATATTTCTCGCTTTCTTGGCTCGGCCTTCTCGCTGAGGGAGCGCGGATCGGTTTGTGCTGTTCCGACGTGTCCGGCGCCCTTGACCGTGTGAATTTGGCCCGCCTGCTTGCGAAGCTACGCGGTTGGGGTTTCCCCTCCGTTCTGTGCGCAGTCTTTTCTAGCTGGCTGGAGACCCAGAAGGCCCGCGTTGCAGTTGGCGGAGCGTTCTCGCGTCTCATTAGCATGACCAACATGGTGTTTCAAGGGGCTGTTTTGGGCCCGCCTTTCGGGGGCATCTTTTTCGGCGATGCCAGCGAAGCAATTGCCAGAGTACACTTTCAAGAGGTAGTATATGCCGACGGTCTCAACGCCTTCCGTCCTTTCCACCCTTCCTCCTCTGACGACGAGATTTTTGCCAATATTGGGCAGTGCCAGTCGTGTCTGCACGAATGGGGCCGCGCCGACGCTGGTTTGTTTGAAGCTTCGAAGGAGAGCCAGCACATTATTTCACGTGGCCGCCCTTCTGGTGGCAATTTTAAAATTCTCGGTGTAACTTTTGATTGCAAGCTTGTCATGTCTGATGCTGTATCTGAGTGTGTGCGCGAATATGGTTGGCGACTGCAGGCCTTGCTTCGCTCGCGGCGCTACCGCGCTGTCGCCGAGCTTGTTGTCTTATATAAAGCGCATATTCTTTCGTTCATATAATACCGCGCGCCAGCTTTTTCATGCTTCGAATTCTGTATTGTTGCCGCTTGACCGTGTCCAGACGGTTTTTTTTACGAGCCCTGGGCATAACTGAGTGCGAAACTTTGCGCAACTTTAATCTTACCCCCCTTTCTGCCCGCAGAGATATAGCCAACTTGGGCCTTATTCGCCGCGCTGTGCTCGGTTTCAGCCCTCCGTGCTTCGGAGCTTTTTTCTCCGTGGACTCCTCCCCTCCTCTTCCCCGCTCCCCTCGTCGCCACTTCCGTCACTTGCGTGGCCCGTGTCCTCTCCGTGCCCCGGACTACCTTGTGCGTTCCGCATTGGGTGGCACGAGAGTGCACAACCTACTTCCTGACTCAATCATCTCCGCTGACAATGTCAAATTGTTCCAACGCCTTCTCTCCGAATTGCTTCGCGTCGATTCTGCCGCAAGGTCGTCTTGGCCACAGCTTTCAGCTGGCGTGCGCCGCTGGCTTCGCGCAGCCTTCGTAATTATTTTTCTTGGCAGCCCGATGAATGAATTGATCCCTCTCCTTTTTCTTCGTTCTCCTCTGTCTCTCTCCTTTCTCGTCTTCTCGTCCCGTTCTTTTCCTCTCGTCTTCTTTCCCTCTCTCCCTCTTTGCTTGCTGCTGTCGCTGCCGTCGTCTGCCGCCCCCTCTTCTCCCTGGCCCCCTCGCCCCGTGCGGGTTCTGAGCGGTGCTCGGCCCTCGCCGGGCGCGTCCGGCGCTTCTCGCTCCTTCTCCTCCTCGCCCTCCTCCTGCCTGCCTGCCTGCCCCCTCTCCCTGTTCCCTCCCTCCCTTGTTTGTTTCTGTCTTTGTTTCTTCTTCGTTCTCCCTGCCCCCCCTCCGGCAGGGTGCCGCCTGCCGGCCTGCTGCGCTGGCTGCGGCGACCGCCGTTCCGCCATCTATCCTGTCTTGCCCCCTGAATTTTAATGTTTCACTTGCCGAGTGGCGCCGTGGTGTACTGCAGAGGTCCGATAGAACAAAACAAAAAATAATTCATTTTGAGGTCGTTAATGCATGCCTGTCTTTCCTCGTAGCAAAGCGTTTTTCAGTTTCGCAATAAATGGCAGGTCAATTATTCTCAAATGCAGTGCACACCTTGCGGCATGCATCGAATTTCTCGGCATTTTGTCAGACTGCATGTTTTGAGCTTCCCTGGATGCCCCCGGCTGTCAGCCTCCCCCGCTGCTGCTTGGTGAGTGGGCCGGCCGGCTTGCGGCGCGTCTTGTAGCTAATTTGCTTTGTTCGCTGCCCCGGACAATGGCTTTCGCCGCGTGCGGTTTTCGCTCGCGGCCGCGACCAACTATTCTATTTGCAGGTGCCGGTATTGAAATTGCTGTGCAGAGTGCAGCGATATTTCTCTACTGTAGTACCAGATTCAGAGTATGATCATGATTTAGAGGGCTGTGCTACTACTACTACTACTACTACTACTACTACTACTATTTTAACTACTACTAGTACAGCAACTACTATTACTGCTACTACTACTACTACGACTACTACTAGTACTAGTAATAGCACTTAGACTACCCCTACTACTACTACTACTAAAAGTACTAGTACTACTAGTACTACTACTATGTACTACTATTTGATATCACGAAAACTATTTCTACATATATTAGTATTGTTTCAACTGGCCAGGGTAGGAAAAGTTTTAACTTGCGAGTTAATACTTTCTGTCTCGTTGGGCAGCGAAAGAATTACCTCGCAAGTTAATACTTTTTCTTGTCGGTGGGAAATGAGCAGAATTAATCCGCAAGTTAATGCTTTTTCTGTCGGTGGAAGCATGAGAAGGTATTAACTCGCGAGTTCAGATTTTCTGGAGGTGGATGTGCATACCCGAGATGAAAAGTATGAACTCACGAGTTAATTCTTTCGTAACTCGTGACTCGAGTGGTGTCGATGTGTGTGTGTGTGTATAAAGATATACGCGTGACAAGTCTCAGGAGGAGTTGTTCGTATCAAAAAAATACAAAAAAGCAGTAGTTCGAAGAAGAGAGTACGATTGTTCCTTGGACCATGCGTTACGATGGATTTTTAGTTTCCAATAAACTTGGGGTCTAAATTTGAACGATATGTTCTTATCGCTGAAAGATTTTGAATTCAGTGCATGGATACTTTTTGGCCATTACAATTTTTATGATGTGTTTTTGCATAATGATTATTGGAGTGATTATTTTTAAATTTGTGTGGCGTTGCTTCCCGCGGTCTCGAGTGCTCGACGACAGGTCTCGATCGAAGGCAATTTCCTTGTTTTTGCATGAGATTTGTCGCGTGTTTGCACCCCATTATAAGCATTCCAGCATTGCACCGGTTGTGTAGGTGAGCTTATGCGCCCAGTTTGCAGAGAGTCGTTTTAGGTAGTTTTTTTTTTTTTTTTTTTTTTTTTTGTTGTTGTTGTTTTTCCCTTCTCTCCTGCATTTGTTCATTTTGTAACTGCTATGTGTGTTGGTCGTGTAGTGATTGCGATTTCAGTTTGCAGTCTGACGGTTCAGATGGTTCGTTTGTTTTTCAAATTTAGAGTGCTTAGTTGCTTTTGTTTTAGTGTGTATGCATTCAAGTTATGATAGGTTTAGTAAGTTCGTGTGTTGTTCCAGGTTTCATATCGTCTGATTTTTGTGTGTGTTTTTTTTGCATTTATTTCATATATTTTTTGTTTTCTTATTGACTTTGGTGTTCGTTCTTTGACTTTGTTTTGTTTGGTATTGTTCGGCCATGCATTTTTTGGGGGTTCGCGTTCGCGTAAGGCAAAGGCCGCATGGCGTCTTAGTCATTTCTTTCTTTATTCGTCTTTTCTTCGATGGTTGTTTGTGGTCATTTTTTTTTTTTTTTTTTTTTTTTTTTTTTGATTCTTTCATATATATATATTATATATATACGGGATTGATTAAGCCGATCGCTATTTGAAGCAGACGCAGTTGATGATAGCAGTATGTTCGGCTTTGTTTCTTTCCGTTTGCGCGTGCTGTTGGTGTTCGTGACGAAGAAAGTATGGGCATATAATCAATCTGAAAAATTGATCACAATGAACGTTTCTATTGTTTGGGTTATTTTTGATAAGATCTCCCATGTTTTGTTGTGTTTCATAAGAGCGCATTGATTTGCAAACGCGTAGTGCGGGTTTGCAAATCCACCTTCAATTTGACAGGAACCTTGCGAACGTGTCTTTGGGAATTCTCAAAGGAGCAACGTCCGCCAAAAGACGGGGTCGCCCCTGGCCCCGCAGAGGTAAGATGGCAACGTTGCCAGTTTCGTTTTCAGCGTTCTCATTCCCGGATAGCTCCCTGAAGGCTATAGGGTTTTAGAAAAGAAGCAGATGCGGGTGGTGCCCGCCAGCAGCTCCTCCACGCCGGTCCAGAATCCTCGCGGCGGCTCGTTTGAGGTTGCAGCGGGTCCCGGAAGTGCCCCATGTAAGCCATCCCGTGTTGAAGAGGCGGTGCATGTGGAAAATGCCTGTCATGGGTAATCGACGGTGCGTACCTGGAGAATTTCCGTCGTAACCTGCCGCTGTCCCGGGTTTCAAATTTGCCCTTGCTTGCAGTGTACCCCATGGTTCCAATTTCATTCCCGCCCGTTCAAGATGTCACTTTTCGCTTCGGACCCGAATTTTTAAAATCGAACGCGTTGGATGGTTGGTGAATCCCCTTCGCGCCCCAATCTGCACGCAAGGAAAACGAAGGCTTTCTAAATTCGTTCCCCATTATCGTAAGAAACGTTGCGGATCCATTTCAGAACGAATAGCGGCCCGCGCGCGTTCCAAATATTCTTGGCAGTCCGCGCGAGAAGATGTTCCGTTGTAGGAACGATCCATGTCGTAGAATCATTGCAGTTTGTTTCACGGCAACAAAACCACAGCTTGAAAATGCATAACCCTCGTCCCCACTTTCTGGAAACCATGCGAACCCTTTCGTCCATTCTGTTCTTGTTTGGTGAATCCCAGCGGTCTGAGCTTCAACCTTCGCGTTCTGTTCCACGGACCACGTCGAAGCTTTTTGGTCGCACTTTGGGCAGAAGTTGGCTTTGGATTCCGATTGCCCGACGAAGGCGTCTGGGGGGCATTGGCATTGATGCAGCCTCGTTCACCATGCAGTGTGGTGCGACAGCCTCTTTCCCGTCGCAGGTTGCGGCATGATGATGCAGAAGATGATTGATTATTTAAACAGTATGTTTTCAGTTGTTTCGGAAAGCAACTGGTGAGCAGTATCTTGCATGGAAGACCGAGTCGCTCGAACTCATGATGTCGAATGCGGCTTGGCGCGCCGATGCCGGATCAAGCGTTCTCGGGGCTGGCGGATACCGAATTGTGTGCAGGTGCAAAGGCGTCGAACTATTGGCGATTTCCTGGACAGCGCGGGTTCGACGCCAGCCAGTATGGAACGCGAGTTTGCGAACGCCGAGGGGCAGTATTATAAACGTCAGAGTATACTCGGGAATTCGCTGGTTCATGAATCCCCAAACGTTTGTTGGTCTGGAGTGCATCTACAGCTTCCGTGGCAGAGTGTAACGCGGGCGGCTGGCATTTGACTCCGACTTTGCTACGACGCGGGTTCAAATTCGTTTATTGCCGGATCTTGCAGTCGGTCCATGATTCGGCGTCTCAGCACGTCTCTGTGTGATGCTCTTTTTACCCAGCTAACCCCCGCGAGGCCGAAAGGGAATTTTGCCGTGCGTCGTTGTGGGTGCAGACTGACAACGAACAGGTCGCTGAACTCTCTGCCGGCCGGGCTGCCTTGAAAGGGCAGTTCTTGCGCCCGGCGTGTCTTCGCATCGCGCGTTGTTCGGAAGGCTTGCTCTCCAGAGTTGCGAAGCCTCTCGCTGGCATTTCCGATTGCCTTTTTGTCGGGCCCATTTCAGTAGTTTTGCCGATCGCGCGGCGAACCTTCCACTGGGCAAGGGAGGCCCGTGGGAGGATGCACGCCGTGTTTTTTTTTTGTCGCGGGCGGTAGCCGGGAAAGCTGATATCCGCCAATGTCCGCGTCTGCGTGGACGTAGCCAGGCGAGGTTCTGGCCGCAGATCGGCCGGCATCACTATCCTGGCATACCTTCCAGATGGTCCCACCATGTCGTGTATAGAGCAGGAGTGACGTTGGGTGTAGTGCTGTCGGCATTTGTGGCCGAAGCGCTGGCTTTAGAATGGGGTTTGCAATGGTACTGCGCTTTATGTAAGGCAATGTGAGACTGTGGGGCGTGTAGGTGTGAACGCCTTGAGCCATGCCGAAAGAAAGAAAGAGGTGCGGCAAATAGCGGCCGCGCGATATTCGATGCGTGACAAATCGCGCGCTCCGCAAAAGCCCATGGGGTCCGCGTCTGGGTGAAACCGCCCAGCCGTATGTACATTTTACGAGCAGGCCGATCAGCATTTATCCGCACAGACGCACGAGTTTTGGGGCTCAAGATCTTGCGCTGATCGCCGACCGGCCGCGTGCGAGATAGCGCGCGCGCTTTCTTTTCCTGGATCGAACCGCGCGCGAATGGCTCGGACCGACGCATGGGGCGAGGTTCGACATTGATAACGAAGTCCAGGCAACACTCGTCGAGAACATCTGCCCGCAGGAGAGCGCCATGCATTCAAGTCGCCATCCTGCTAGATATATTCATCTCAGGTTGATCGCGTGGACATTACTATGAAAAGCATGTGGGCGGGATTGTTCTTGAGTGTTGACGGTTTTATCAATTTGCATTCAGGTGCAAATAAGCTTCGAAATTTGCCAGCACAGCGAACACAAGATAATCATCAGCAGTAGACAAGTTAGACGCCGTCCAAGAGCTCACCATCAGGCATTGTCGCGTGCAGTATATAGACGTTCGAGATTGGTTTATTCCAGCGTCGCAATTGAAAAAATAGTCGCTTGCATTTGTGAGTTCGAAGATTTTTCATTCAATTCGACTTCTAGACATATTCAAACAATGTTATTACATATTATATGCATGTGAAAACATATGGATGTTATGTGTCGTCCTTAAAAATTAGCCGTTTTATTCCGTGTGGTTTGGGATAAGCGATTATATATTGACTACATTTGGATCGCAAAAATAATGAATATTTATTAGTCTGTTTTTTTTTTCATGCTTTCTGTCTACTCGAGCATGACCTGGCCATCTGCTCTCTAAAACGATACAACATTTTCAATGTAAAATTGGAGAATTATGTATATATCCAGATCGACGACACTCGTGTCCCGCAGCAGGCCTTGTTCTATCAGCCTCGTCAGCCCAATTCTCTCACCATATGACACAAATGCCATGCGAATCTGCACGGGGCGTAGCAATCGGGCACAGGCACGTACCGGACATATCATGCACGACGCGAGGGAGCTGGAAGGAGAGGAGAGAGAAGGGCGGGAATTTCAGAAACACAGAACGATTTTTTCCATTGCACGAGAATGTGTGCGACAACATCGTTCTCTTCGCAGATAGTGGCATGATGATGCAGAAGATTATTGATAATTTCAACCGTGTGTTTTCAGTTTTCTGAAAGCGAATGGTGAGCAGTATTTTGCATGGAAGACCGAGCCACTTTAATGCATGGTGTCTGATGCGGCTTGGCGCGCCGACGCCAGATCAAGCATTCTCGGGGCGGGGGGGAGGGGGGGCCGAAGTCAGTGCAGATGTAAAGAAGGCATCGAACTATTGGGCGACTTCCTGGATAGCGCGGGTTCGATTCCAGCCAGTATGGAACGCGACTTTGCGAAGGCAGAGGGCATTATTGTATGCGGCAGAATATGCTCGGGAATCCGCTGGTACCAATCCCCGTACGTTTGTTGGCCTGGAGTGCATCTGCAGCTTCCGTGGCAGCGTGCAACGCGGCCGCTGACATTTGACTCCGACTTTGCTACGAAAGGTTCGCGCGTGGGAAGTCAAGATGCTCCGGAGATCTCTGCGACTCAGTCGGCGACCCGGTGAAGCGTCACGTGAATGCAACCGCGGGACAGCCGTGCCGATTTCGAAATGGGGTACCTCGTGTGGGTTCAAGTTCGTCTATTACCGGATCTTGAAGTCGGTCTAACATCGGCGTGGCTTGAAACTCGAGGCTGCCTCGACGTGAAGACGTGCCCGCTGCAGGTGGTGCGGTCTTTTTGGGCGCAAGTTTGGTGGGGCGCAGTGAAGGCTATTGCTCCGGCGCGCAAAAGACGGAAGCTTGGGTTGGTTCGCGGGCGCAGTGGTCCCCAGCGGCCCGGTTGGGAACGTCCCTTCGTAGATGTCTGGGGCATCCACTGGAGAATCCGACGCGGCGGCTGCGACGCCATAGAACAGTGGATGGACGGTTCACCGAAGTTCTGCATGGATTTGCGCCGTCTTTGGTCGATGCCTTCTCCTGATTTGAGCGCCCCGAGCGACGAGATTGCCCGTGCGCCCTGCGCAGTGAAACTCAGTGCGTCTCTGTGTGATGCTCCTGTTTTCCCAGCTACCCCCCGCGAGGCCGAAAGGGAATTTTGCCATGCGTCCTCGTGGGTGCAGACTGACAACAAACAGGTCGCTGAACTGTCTGCCAGCAGGGCTGCCTTGAAAGGGCAGTTCTTGTGCCCAGTGGTTCTTCGCATCGCGCGTTGTTTGGGAGGCTTGTTCTCCAGAGTTGCGAAGCCGCTTGCCGGCATTTCCGATTGCATTTTGTGGGCCCCCCGCCATGTTAATAGTCTTGCCGATCGCGCGGCGAACCTTGCACTGGGCAAGGGGGGCCCGTGGGAGGATGCACGCTGTGGTTTTTTGGCGCGCGCGGTAGCCGAGAAAGCAAATGTCCGCCAATGTCCGCCTCTGTGTGGACGGAGCCAGGCGAGGCTCTGGCCACGGATCGGTCGGCATCACTATCTTAGCGTGCCTTCCAGATGGTTCCCACCATGTCGTGTATACAGCAGGAATGACGTTTGGTGTAGTGCAATCGGCATTTGTGGCCGAAGCGCTGGCTTTAAAATGGGGTTTGCAACGGTGCTGTGCTTTATATAAGGCAGTGTGAGACTGTGGGGCGCGCGGGTGTGAACGCCTTGCACTATGCAGAAAGAAAGAAAGAGGCGCGGCAAATAGCGGCCGCGCGATATTCGATACATGACAAAACATGCGCTCTGCAAAAGCCAACGGGGTCCGCGTCTGCATGAAACCGCCCAGCCGCATGTATATTTTGCGAGCAGGCCGCTGAGCATTTATCCGCGCAGACGCATAAGCTTTGGGGCCCATAATCTTGCGCTGATCGCCGACAGGCCGCGTGCGAGATAGTGCGCGCACGCTTTCTTTGCCTGTATCGAACTGCGCGCGACTGGCTCGGCCCGACGCATGGAGCGAGGTTCGACATTGATAACGAAGTCTGGGCAACGCTCGTCGACAACATCTACCGCAGGAGAGCGCCATGCATTCAAGTCGCCATCACAAACATCTTCCTCGAAAACCAGTTGGACGAAGAGTATCCACTTGTTGTGCGCTGCGAAACTAACGATGTGATCGGTGATGCCAGCAATCTTTTGTTCCGTTTATGGGAGTTGTTTGGCCATCTTTGTTGCTCACCCCACTGGCCGTCTTCTTTTGTTCGGGTTGATTTATCATTTGTGTCGTCATATTTTCCTCATCTGTTGATGTAGCATGGTGCGCTACATGGCCTCATTCAACGTTTCTGGTACAACAATAGTTGATGCTCGTAATACAAGTTGATGCCAGGGGACATCATATGACCGTGGTCCTTTTTTGAATCACGTTTGGTTCGAGCCGCGCCCCATACATTTGTTTAAACACGTCTGTATGTATATATGTATATATATATACACACATGCATGACCTGTTGCTGGGTAAGTATTATCACGCGCACTTTTCCGAGGGACCTCCAAGGAGGAATCGCGCGGCGTCAGTCTTTCACACAAGCGGCAGTTTCGGAGAGGATATTCTGTACATTTGGAGACCACATCTGGTCCAACAACTCCATCTTCTTTGAGGACCCCCGTCAAGTAGGTCTTCTCGGGCAGATAGGTGAGAGCCGAGCGTCCACGCAGGATATTGCGTACAACCTGACGCGTGTGAGCGTCATTATCGGCAATGACGCCAGTATCCTTGATGTCGCACTTCACCACTATGTACCGACCAGGCCCGTCATCGATATGGGGTTGATATGCTGGGTTGATCTTCGTACGCCTGGCGGTGCGTAGACATTCCCAATATTATGCACTCAACCGGCATTTCGAGAGTAAGAGCAGGTTGCCCCGGGGAACTTTGATCTGGCTTATCAGTCCGTCCTGCAGAATTGGCTGCTGCCGATGCTGCAGGTGCGCGGGCACCTGCTGATGATGAGGCGGCGCCCGCTGATCCTCTTGGAGTCCGAGGGGTGCTCCGAAGGGTACTGATGTCGAAGTCCTGACGTTTCCTTTCACTGATGTTGTAATACTCGCACCTTTTGTCTTTAGGAGCTGCCCCTGATGCCTTTGATGTAGTTTCCTGCAGTTTCTTTTCGGCACCGCGCCTCGATGAAGAAGCATCCTTCGATGATCCCTCCAGTGTCGGCGTCCAGCCAGTCCTGTATGTATACATGTATGTATGAATTACATGTCCACTGCTGATTTGAATCGCAACAGCATTTACGTTAGACGTAGTTTGTTGGCAACCGAACTTATGCTTAAGGTTTGTCTCTTGTGATGCAGGAGCTAATGCGGTTTCTCGTGACGCGCAATTCGTGTGTTGATTCCAGAAGTAGCATGTGTATTTTGTTGCAAGTGCCGGCCGTGCAATTGCATTACCCGGGTTCTGCCTTTCTTTATTGCCGATCTGTTTCGTCCCGCCGTGCCTTCGATCGTTCTTGGTCCTGGCGTTGCCTTCCGTTGATGGCATTTTTTCGTTCGGCCCTGTTCGCGAGTGCTTCGGGCCTTGGTGCGTCACTTCCCTTGCCGCCCTTCGCCTTCGTTCGGCTTTGTTCCCGATCGTTCGGGCTTCATTCCCTCTTTGATTTTTTTCATGTTGCCCCCGATTTCCCTCATCTCGGACTTGTCCTCGACTGTCCGTGGCCGAACTCCTTCACGCCGCCGTGTCCCTGGCTGTCGCTGGCCCTGGTTTTGCCGACGGTCCTCGACCCTGGCCCCGGTGCTGCCCTCCGCTGCCCCGAATCTTTTTTGCCTGCTGTGTCCCAAGCTGTTCCCCAACATTCGCAGTGCTGCTTTTTTCCTTCTGCTCCCCTGCGGCCATCTCGTGTCTGATCGCTGCATTTTGCAGGCTCTTGGCGCGGTCTGGAGGCCGTTCTGGAAGTCGTCTTGGACTGTTCCAGGGAGGTCCTGGGCACGCTTTGGGAGGGATCGGCGCGTCGGAGAGATACTTTTGACACGCTTCGAGGTCGTTTGGGCCCGTCTTCGGATCGCTTTGGTCCACTTTAGGTTAGTTACTTTGATGCCATTGCGCTTCGTTTTGTATGCGTATTTATCTTGTCCTTGTGGTCTATGTTTTTTCATGCAGTCGTTTTGTGTGGCAGCAGCGTCACCTGCGCCCGTATCCGAAGCACAACGAGCACCATCAACAATATCAACATGAAGCTATGAGCAATACCAGTTGACGCAGCTATAGGACTGGACGAAGCTGCGACCGCTGCACCTTCAAGCCATTTCCGCCATTACGAGTCGTCGCAGCCTGCATAATCACGACATTCATCCGCAAACCACATGCAATGCCCGTCTTGCGTCACAAGTACAGTCGTCCTCCCTGGCATAGCATTGATTGATAGGGTGCATCATTGCATCGCACAGTGTATAATAGTGTATCATACCAGTTTGTGGCATAGCAATGCTGTTCGTGTTTCTCGCCTGGCGTAGCGCATCGCGCATCGGTGAGATATCGTGCTATTTCGAGGTTTCGTGGATGATGTGATGGTGAGTGCCATTGTATAGCAAATTCTATAACATGTCGGTACACCATTCGATATTAGGGTGGCAGTGCATAGTTGTAACATTGCATACCGAAACACACCATGCGTTATTGTGACGTGGTATGGCGTATGATAGCATAGCATGGCATTGCATTTGCACAACATTACGTTACGTTGCAGTGCTCCCTGTAGCATGGTGCAGCAACGCGTGGCGTAGCACATCATATCGGAGTCATATGATATCATGGCGTATCATGGCCCTTGGTATATCATGACAATCATAGTGCGGTACACCATGTCATTGCATCAGGGTCGCGTGGTACAACATGGCCAAGTAGATCATTGTGTATACCCGCACTGCGTATGATGAACCTGTGTTGTGTATACTGCTATTGTACGTCTATATCACAGGCCTCTGCAGCATCACATTGCAGATCTTAGCATGCAATTGCATATCACAGTATTGCATACAATAGTTTTTAAAGAGGGTGTCTCACGTAGTGGCACGGCATCTCATGGTATTGCATTCATTGCCATAGTATATCATGGCATCGCCGCATAGAGTGCAACACGTAAACGACTGTCACGATGCTCCATTCATCAGGTTCTGAGGGCCTGGTGCTCCGTACATCAGGTTCTGAGGGCCCAGAACAAATCGGGATTTGGCCCAACCGCACCTGTTCACCAACGGAGTTTGGACCCATTGGCCACAGCCAGTTTGTGGACAAGTCAAGAGGACACTTGAGCCAACACTGACTCTTGCTGTTTTTTTCTCCCAAGGACCATTCGTCAGGGCTCCCAGGGCAATCACACACTTATTATTTCATTGACGTGTTTTGAGTGCTGGGTGCCACGTACTGCGAGATGTGCGCGGTGTCGTATGTGGTGTGGGCTGTAGCGTGGTGACTGGTGTCCAGTGCGTAGTGTTTGGTTTGGCAGGCGATGGACAGAGGTGATGCGTTATGTATGTTGCACGGTTGTGCGGTGGGTGTGCGGTGCGGGATGTAGAGTCGCGTCTAGTACCTCGTGTCTGGTGTGTCGTGTTCTGGTATTGCGTGATTTGTGGTTCGTTGTGCGTGGCGTGGCGTGGGGCCCCTTTGTGGTGCCTGGTGTCCGACCGCTGGGAGTGATGCGCGTGCGGGGTCATGTGGTGTGCCGTGCGGTGCGTGGCCTGGGGTCCCAGGAGCAAAGCCCTTATGTGTGGAAGGAGGGTAAGGGAGGATCGAGAACCTGCCACTTACAGATGCGGATAATCTGAGGCTCAACGCAGATACAGAGGAGCGTGTTTTCTCATTATTTCGCGACCGACCCCACGAACATGCCAGATCCAAATGGACAGGTGTGTCACTTGTATTCGTCACAATCTCAGCTCATTTCGTTCGCGGGAGTGACATCGTCCCAATGCAATGTTGGTGGTCCGTCGTCATGTATTTCATTGTTATCGTCAGCCGTCCAGGGTCAAACCATTCTGTTGAAGCCGGTTGGCACAAGGCTCCTCGATCTCGAGGGCTACCTCTCAGGTAGCTTGTGAAATTCTATACTCATGCTGCAGTCTCCGCTACGCACAGCATTCACGCTGGTGGGCGTTCTTATTCCTTCGGCGTCAACACGCGTGAACCATGGTGTTGTCTTGGATATGAATAAGACGCAATCGCTTGGGGGTGGGCAGGTGATACGGTCGAGCTGCTATTCATTTGGAAACGATGATCTCACGTGCGGGAAATGTGTGGCTGAGAAGACTTATTGGGGCGGCGAGGACTGTGTGTGGTGTGTTAACCGCGATAATTATCTCCAGAATCCGGCATCTGCGGTCTCAGGAGGCACGTGCCAGACAAGGGGCTCATGCACGCGCCTCGGTAGTAGCTGGACGGAGCTAGTCCCCTCAGACTGTCTTGGCATAGGAGCAGACGGAGAGGTCGGGTTTGGCCTCGGAAGTGGCTTAGACATGTGCAGCTCCGCAAGCAATGGCGACCCTCGTGTCAAGTTGGGCACGTTACGTTGGCCTGTCCAGTTCACATACGGCGATTCTTCGATGGCGTACGACTTGATGGGAGCAATGGCAGGGTCTCAGATCCCACACGGGCATGATGCAACGGGTCGCTTGATTGGCACCGTTGTCAAGTTCAGTCTTCAAGCTTTCAATCATCAAATGAAGAAGTGGTCGGAAGAGGGAGATGAAGCAGATGAGGGCACAAAGGAGGTCCGCTTCTTACCCAAGATCTTAAATAGTATCCAGTTGCGCTGGTGCGCATAATTAATACCGCTCTCGGGGAGTCTGCTAAGCACTGCACTAATGTGGAAGGGTGGTGGCGTTGCATGGTTATCGTGATTCATCTCGTGGGTGTTTGCGGGGCCTTGGGGGGCCTCTTGGGGGCTATTTGTTTTTTTGGCTGGGGGGCTCTCGGGGGGTCTTTGGGCCGCATAGGGGTCTCGAGTATGCTTTGGGCCGTCCTACACTTATCCTGGAGGGGGTCTTGGAGTCTTTGGCCGTCTTCACTCGTCATGAGGCCATCTTGGGCTAGTCGAGGTGCTTTCTGGGCTGAGGTTCCGCCCTGAGCGGGCCGAAGCCAGATTGTAGGCCATCGAAGGCCCTCTCGATCCCGCCGCAGTGAAACCGTACATGTTCGGTAGTTGGTTTCAATCGGCCTTTTGAGGGTAGTCTTAGATTGGCCATTTTGAGTCCTTGGGGCGTCTTGGGCGGTCTTGCTGGCGTCGCCAGTGTTTGGGTCCGAACCCAATGTGAGGAAAGCTTGGGGACCATCCCATGACGGCCGTAGGCCCTCCCGGCCCTCCAGAGTCGGTGTTGGATCGTCTTGGGACCGTTGTATGCCTCCCAGAGTGCTCCAGGAGCTTAGGGTCTTATTGTGGTCTGCCATTCACAGCACTGTAAAATGAGCATATTTAGTTCGAGAAGGCCACATTTCCAACTGCAGTATAATATGTTCGGATCAGTTTCGGGGGGCGCCTAGCTTTTGCTTCGCAAGAAGCGGTACTTGGTCACGCTTGAACGCATCCGATTTAAATTATGATCGAACTTTGCAATATCAACATAGCATCAGGGCTTCGCGCATCTGACGCGCTGCGGTCGCGAAGGCGGATTCCCGTCTTGCTGTCTGAAGGTGATGGAATGTACCGAGCGGACCCGACAGAATTCAAGCCAGATTCTCTGGCTTTGGGGTATCGGAACAGTAAAAATTTAGACGACTTCGACCCGCGCCCAGGAGTGATCTGGGGCAACGCGGTTCAAGGTGTGGACGAAGGTGACGGCTGGGTGAAGGTGGAAGTTTGGCCCATGGACTCAAAGATGGATAAACGTGCTGCTGTCGCTGCAAAGCTGCAAAAGAGGCCAGAGGTGGCGCACAACCTTTTAGTTTATGCAATAGCTTCGCTCATTCCGTCGGCCCGATAGTAGCATCACTGGCACTTACCTGCGTGCTCGCGGGGGATGTTTGAAACTTCCTGGGGCCTCCTGGGGGCCTCCTGGGGCCTCGTTGGGGCCTCTTTTTTGGGGGGGCGACCGTGGGGCCTCTTAACGGCCTCTTGAGGGCCTCGTGGCAGTTTCGGAGGCCATCTTTGGGGGAAAGGCTGGGATTCTAAGTTCGGGGTCCCCCTTGTGGGCCCCTCTTGGGAGCCTCTTGAGCTCTCTTGGGGGGCCTCTTGGCTTTCTTGGGACCCTCTTGGGCCGTCTTGGGGCCCTCTTGGGGGCCCTTTGGGCCGTCTTGGGGCGATTTCGGGAGCCTCTTGAGCAGTCTTGGAGCATTGGAAGCCCAAGAAGGCGAGATCATAAAATCTTTCTGGGTCCTCTGAGGTGTCCTCTTTTGGCGCTCTTGAGGTGTTTGCGGGCTTCTTGGACCGTCAAGAAACCATCTTGGACGTCTTGGAGCGCTCTTGGACCCTCTTGGGCTCTCCTGCAGGCCCTCTGGAACGCTCCTGGCACGATCTTGGGGTCCGTGAAGGACGTGGCCGGGATGAGAACCATCTTTGAACCGATTCGGGCGGGGGTCTCTCAGGGTACTTCTTGTTCGGGAACCTCCAGGGGCCGCCGCGAAGTAAAAATCTTCTGAACCTGCTACCAAGGATTCTGGCAGGCCTCTTGCCCGTTGGGCCCGCGAATTCAGCGCGTGCTCCGATCGCCGAGCAGTTGGGCTACGAGGCACTTCACATGCGCGAATGCTCAGACAGCTCCGGCAAGGTGACGACAAATTCTGCTTGGGATGGGGGCAGCGAAATCTTTGGCGAGTTGGACGATCGAACGATCGTCACTCCACGCGGCGAGCGGCACTACTTCGAAACACGCTTGATACCAGAGGTCATAAAGCACGTCAGGAAGAAATGGGACGACGGCACCGCTTGGACGAGGAAGAAGCGGAATGGGGCTAATAGTGAGCTTGTGGAGTGGTGGATGAAGGCGCTAGGAAAGGAAACAGATTTGGAATGGTGCGCTGAAGGAAAGGACGTCCCTAAAGAAGCCGTCAGCAAGGCCATGATTTATTATGCTGACAGCGTGGAGACGCGGGCCAAGAACCAAGACAAGAGAGTATCGATCTGGCAGCAGTCGGAGGAGTACAGGCAGACGTGGGCAGCAGTCAAGGGTTATCTCGATACCATAACATTGCCTGCTGATCCTCCACATGTCATGGCGAAGCGGTTCTATACAAATACTAACGATGTCTATCCTTACCGGCCCTATGACAGGGTGACGCGAGCGTGGCCTATATCCGACTACGAGACGACAAGCACGCATCCGACACAAACTTTTCGCATGACATCGAGCGGAAAGGCGGTCATGCGCCTCTCTGCTGGCGACCTCGGCGTTCTCACCACAGTGCCCATGGATTGGAACCTGAATCTTGTTGGACTGGCAGAGGACTCCACCGGCAGAGTGTATCCAAATCCGCTGCTTAGGAGTCGTGCCCTGTGACCTCGAGGAGTGGCGGATATGAATACCTTCCCGCCCCTGAGGGCGGGAGTAGGTCACCTCCCACCACTCCCTAAGGGACCCAGAGTATGACTCCATAAGTTGTGGACGCGGATGTTTCTTGGCGGTGGAAGGACTTGCTGCTCGCAATGGGCAGTGCGTGCTGCCCGGGACCCAAACCGTGCCCCTCCGAGTGAGATGTCCAGCGACCGCGACCGCTCAGCAAACAGGGCATCGGTCAGCGTCGGAAGGATCATCACGATCATCATCCCAGGCTCGACGTCTTTCGTGCATTGAGCCCGCGGTCCCAGACCTCTCCGTTCTGTTTTTGGTTACCATCGTCGACACATGTTTCGAGCGATCTCGGCTGCTAGTTGTTGTTGTATTTCTCTGGACGTGCAAGATCGCTGATTTCTCATCGGATCATGGAGCCGCCTGCTCCACCTTTCTCAGTACCTCCAACGCGTCAGCATCCTGCACCATGCCTCGGAGCTCCTCGAGCCGAGGTCACGCCAGTGCAAGAATGCCCGGGCCCATCGGGTATCCAGGGTCATGTCGTGTCCCCCCGGGAAGGACAGACAATTTTTCCGGGCTTTGTCATGGTCGACTTGATTTTGCGTTCCAGGCTCCACGTGCGCATGCGCGCTGAATCAACCGTGTCGGCTCCCCCACGGTCCGATGGTAGGTTCATGTCCATGTATGCCTATCATTTTCGATCGGATAACCATGCTCACAACAGGCCGCCAGTAGCACCAGCGACACACTCAAGAAACACGACACGAGTATCGGATCTCCTGGAGGCTCTTTTGTGCCATGGTGTCAAGATCCGAGCTGATCAAGTATTTCAGATCTTAGGTATCGTCGCTCAACCTAGTGCAGACCAGGTCCCAGCCCATTCCAGCCGAATCCCAGCAAGCAGGTCCAGCCCAGACCAATCCAGCCCTCCCAGGGGCGTCTAACCTGTCTCAGTTCAGATGTTCCTTCTCAGTTTTATCTTCGTTGTGCTTCTTACTTGATTCATCTTGCGGGCCGGCAGAAATTTCGTCTACGATGTGGTTCCTTCCGTGTTGCGCATTCTTTTTCTCCGACCTGTTCCCCGTCTTCCTTCCTGTACGGTCCAGTTTCCGCCCGATTCCTCCTCTGTTCTCTCTTTCTCTTTCTCTTGTGCTTTTCCTCTCATTCTCTCTGCAATCATCCCTTCAGCCCTCTCTCGCGAAACCCTTCGACTCCCAGAGACCGCTCGCTGGTCTACAATCACCTCTTGCTCCGACGCGATGCCCCCCCACACATCGGAGGAAAGAGGTGCGGCACCGCGACCGCCGGGGCGAACCTCGCCCCCCCCCCCCCCCCGATGAGGTCCACGATGCCTCCCCGAGCTGGAGATGTTGCAGACGCCTCCCCCCCCACAGCGAGGAGGTCCACCATGCCTCCCCGAGCTGGAGATGTTGCACGTGCCCTTCCCCACCAGCGACGAGGTCCACGATGCCTCCCCGAGCTGGAGATGTTGCAGATGCCCTCCCCCCCCACAGCGAGGAGGTCCACGATGCCTCCCCGAGCTGGAGGTGTTGCAGACGCCCTCTCCCCCCCGAGCTGGAGATGTACTGCAGACGCCTCGAGGGGCGGGTCGGCGAGGAGCGGCGGCGCCACACGCCGCCTCGTGGGCCCCCCCCCTTCGCTCTTGGCCGCGGCAGCGGGGACGTCGCCTCGGCGTGACCCCAAGAAACTAATACCATGTGTGCGTCGCCTTCGGGCTGGCCGCGCCACGCGCTCGAGGCGTGACCCGTCCCCCTGAGCGGCTCGCTTCTCCCGCCCCCTCTTTGGGCCGCGCCCTCCTCCTCCTCCTCCTCCTCCTCCTCCTCCTCCTCCTTCTGCACGGTGGCACGATTCGCTTTCACGGCACCCTCGGTTAGGCCTTTCCGCCGACGCAACAAATATGCGTCGCCACCCATGGGCGACGCGCGCACCGAGAAGTTTCACATAATATGCGTCGTGGCAGGCGCTTCCCGGCCACACCGCTGGGGAAAGGAGCTACTACAAGATGGGTCTACTATGTGTTCGGGTCGGGGCCGCGCCTACAAGGAGGACATAGAGTACTAGTATGTCTCAGTGCGGCCCACTCCCCGCTCTTGCCCACACTTCTCGCAGTTCCTGCGCCTTTTTTTGTTTTGTTTTGTTGTTGTTGTTGTTGTTGTTGTTGTTGTTGTTGTTGTTGTTGTTGTTGTTGTTGTTGTTGTTGTTGTTGTTGTTGTTGTTGTTGTTGTTTTTTCTTGTTTCAGTCCATCGGTGTTGCTCTCGCCTCGCGGCCACGTCCGTGCCGGCGGCCGCCGTTCTCCGCGCGGCTTGTTGCCCAGGGCGGTGGGCTTGCCCTGCGCGTCGCGGCTCTCTCTTGGCCTCCTGGGGCGGAGAGGTGCGGTGGTCGGGTTCCAGTGCTCCAGGTCACCCGCGGTGGCGCGAAGATCGGGGGCGGCAAAGAGGGGGGTGATGACTAGGGGGAGGTGGACATCATGGCGTGGGCCATGATATCTCCCCAGATCTCATGGCGCCTCGTCTTGTTTCGGAAGAGGCTCGCTCTCGACCCGCAGACAAAAAAACGAAGAAGAAAAAACCTCTTGGACGCCCCCCTCTCGGCCGCCCCCGAGAAGGCAGTGGCCCTTGGAGGGTCGCGGCATGGGCCGGAGCGGCTGCCCTGCTCCGGGAGGGCGGCGCGAGGGCGCGAGGGCGCGAGGGCGCGAGGGCGCGCGGAAGTCCGGTGTTTCCGGCTCTCGGGTAGCCTTATGTCGGGCCTGTCTCCCTACAGGGGGATTTTCGACGAAAAATAAAAGTTATTCTAAAAATATTTTCAAATGATGAAACAATACTCAAAAAATAGTTCCCAGACTATTTTTGGTTTATTGTTTGATTATTTTTGTGGTATCATTCTATTATTCGTCGAAAATTCCCCTGTAGGGGGACACGCTCGACAAAAGGGTAGCCCCCGAAGAGGTGTGCACCGCCGCCAGGCCTGCACGTGCCCACGTCGGGCCCTGAATGGGTTTGCGCACCCTCCTGGGCCGCGCCAGACGGGGGTGCGCGTCATTTCTGGGCCCAAGCCCGGCTCGAGCTGCCCCGGCGGTGGTGTATGGGTGTTCTTCGTTGCTGGTGCAGATTCTGAGCTTGGGTGAGTTCTTCCTCACAGAGACTTGCCGCGACCTTCGGGAAGTGGGCCCTCAAAACATCTGGCAGGCTCTGCATTCAGCTCACTTTTCAGTTGGCTTTCGTTGTCTGGGCTATTGTTCGGCTTCAGAAGGCTGCGGCTTCAGAAGGCCGCTTGGGGCAAAACAGACGCACCAAGGGAGAACCGTCGATCTCGAGCAGCTGGCTTGGCTAATCCGTGCCGACCTCTTTACCCTGCTCCTCCTAGTCGTCCTTCCCCTCCTGCTCCTCGTGCCCGCTCTTCGCTCTGTCCTCCCCCTCCTCCCCCTCCTTCTTCTCTTCCTCCTCCTCCTCCTCCTCCTCCTCCTCCTCCTCCTCCTCCTCCTCCTCCTCTTGCTCCTCCTCACCACCGAGATTACGGCCGGGAGCTCCTGGTCAGCGTGTCGCGCAGCTGGTTTTGGCCCACCGTGCTTCGGCGCGACGCGCCAACCACTTCGGGCCCCCCGATCGTCGGCGTCCCGAGCCTCTCCAGGCATCTCGCGCCGCGGAGCGGGCCGACGCTCGCAGGGCACAGCGTGTCGCCAGGGCTGTCGCCGCGACACGCTAAGCAAAAGTTCCTGACCGTATCCTCCTCCTCCTCTTCCTCCTCCTCCTCCTCCTCCTCCTCTTGCTCCTCCTCCTCCTCCTCCTCCTCTTCCCCCTCCTCAGGACTTAAGAGGCCTGTTGTCCCCAGTTGGCCCATGCCTCCAGCGACTGGCCTCCGACAAGGGAGCGAGGGAGGGAAGGGTGGGGAGCGAGAGGTGACAGATACGGGGAGGTGACGGGAGGGTGGGGGGAGGGCAAGGCAAGGACCGCAAGGTGATGTGTTCCAGGATGTCCCAGTAGACGATCTGACGCGAAGGCGCTGGGATGACCAAGCTGAGCAGCCGAACTTCTGAATCCAGCAATCTGAACGCGAGTGCGCCCAAACTGGGCAATCCCAGCGCGCAGGCGCCCAAATCGGCAGTCGGAGAACCAGGGCGCCCGAGTGAGTCACCTGAGAATCAGGGCGTGTGCGTGGGGACAGGAGGCCGGAAGGGGGAGGGAACAGGGAGGTACCCTTTCTGCAGGAGGAAAAAGTGGGGCGAGGCGAGCGGAGGTCTCTGGGAGGTCTCTGGAGGTCCCCAGTTGTTGTTGTTGTTGTTGTTGCCTCGGGAGGCCTCCAGAAATGCCAAGAGCCACAAAAGCGCCCAAGTGCCTCTCTCCTTCTGCCGCTCCCCCCCAGGCGTCTGACGTCGTTTTTTTTTTTTTTTTTTGTTTTTTTGTTTTTTTTGTTGTTGTTGTGTTGTTGTTGTTGTTGTTGTTGTTGTTGTTGTTGTTGTTGTTGTTGTTGTTGTTGTTGTTGTTGTTGTTGTTGTTGTTGTTGTTGTTGTTGTTGTTGTTGTTGTTGTTGTTTGTTGTTGTTGTTGTTGTTGTTGTTGTTGTTGTTGTTGTTGTTGTTGTTGTTGTTGTTGTTGTTGTTGTTGTTGTTGTTGTTGTTGTTGTTGTTGTTGTTGTTGTTGTTGTTGTTGTTGTTTGTTTTTTGTGCTGTTTTTATTGTTTTGTGCTGTTTTTATTGCTTTGTTTTTTGTTCAGTACGGACCCCTGGAAGACTCGACCCCATCCCGTCGGACATTTGCTCAAGCCTAGGCTGCTTATTGATGATCCCAGGGCCCGGGAACAGGTTTGCAGATGCCGAAAGAACATCGTGAAAGCTGGCCGTCACGATTTTGTCCAGACGTTTGAGGTCTGAGTCCTTCCATCCTCCTCCTCCTCTTGCTCCTCCGGGAGGAGCAGGCAGTCTGCCCTCCTCCTCTGCTTCCATGTCCCCCTCACCCTCCTCCTTCTCTGTTTCCATCCTTCTTCCTCATGGATAGCTCCTCGTTGCGTGCCGGTAGCGCGGGCCAGGTGTTTCGCTTGAATTTTCCTCACCGGTTGCGATCTTCAAGTTTTAAGTCTAAATGCTGATTACAAGGCGGGAGGGTGGATGGTGTTCAAAATGTGGATCTCGCTAGAGCGTCGCGCACGCTCGCTTGATAAGTGTCCAACAGCTACAAGGGAGGATGGCGACTTGTCGTCAAAATGCGGCCCTCGCCCTACCGCCGTGCACATTCGTCTTCGAGGTTTCCAACGGAAAGAGGGATGTAGGGCTGATCTTTTCCGGAGTGTCTCTCTCGCCCCAGCGCCGCGCACAATCGTCTCATATGGTGCCAACAAGGACAATGATGTAGGTTTAGGGAAGCCAAAACGGTTCCAAGAGTGCCCCACCACTGGCCAAGAGGGCCAAGGGAGTGCCGAGTCGCCCAAACATCGTTCTTCCGAGACGCCCAGCGTGGTCCGAAGCTGGCTAAAGAGGCACGCAAGACGATCCAAGAGAGCCCCACCCCTAATGTGTGGCTCTCGACCCAGCGGCGCGCAGAGTCGTCTCAAAAGGTTTCCATCGCGAGTCGTTTCCACGGTGCGGCTCCCGCCCGAGCGCCGCCCGCGCACGCTCGCCTGACGAGCTCTCAACGGTTACAGGGAAGGAGGGCGGTTCCTTTGCAAGACACGGCTATCGCCTGCGACGACCTCGAACACTACGATTGGAAGTGTAGCCTTGTGCGAGAGGTGCAAGGATGGAGGGCGGCCTCTCTTCGAGCTGGGGCCCTCGCTTGAGACTTCCTGGGCAAGTCAGGCTACGCTTCGCGTATCCCTGCCAGCCCTCCAGATACGGTGCCCATGACAGTCGTTTGGACGAGGAGGTTGGAGGAGTGTATTAGTACGAGGAGCAGGATGGGGAGTAGGAACGGCAGAACAATGAGGAGCGGGAGGAGGAAGAGGACCAGGATGAGGAGGATGAACAAGGATGAGGAAGGAGGGAGAATGAGGAGAAAGATGAGGAGGAGGAGGAAGAAGAGGAGGAGGAGGGGGAGGAGGAGTAGGCCTTCGCGGATCTTGTGTCGTGAGGGCCTCTTGGAGGCCGCTCGGGGTTGTTTTGAGATCTTCTCGGGGTCCTCTCGGGGTCGTCTCGGAGCCCTCTTGGGGCCCACTTGGGGCTACCTCTGGGTGTCTTGACCCCCTTTGGGGCCCTCGGGGGGGGGGCCTTGCGGCCTTCTTGGGGCGATCGTGTGCCCAATTGCTTACAGGGGGGGCACAGGGGGGGGTGGGGGCTTCTTCCCCCCCCCCCCCCCCTCGGAAGCCGAAGCAGGTCTCATCTTGGAGCGCTCTTGGGGGCCTCTGGGGGCCGTCGTGGACCCTCTTGGGCTCCTCCTGACCATCTTGGGCCATCTTAGGGCCTCAGAGGCGAGCGTGCGAGAAGGCACACGTGATTGATTATCCAAAGAACTTGCCTCTTGGGGGGTCCCTTCGGGGGCTTCAGTACCACGCGGCTCTCAGCATGGGCAGGGGCCGCAATCGACAACCACCGGGGCATCCCTATCATCCTTGCCAGATAATAATGCAATGTGATCGTGGGGCGCCCGTTTATTGTTAAAACAATTCGCTGCAACATGCGTTTTGCATTTTTCAAACAGGGATGGTGGGCTTGCGCACACCAGGCAATGTGATGGCGCATCCGCCTTTCCTGTAAAGGACTAGTATAAAGTGATTGCGGAGCGCACGAGGATTGTTCAAAAATCTTGCAAGGTGCTCTCTGGCTATTGTTTTTTGCAAGGACGGTGGGGTTTGTCTGCATTGACTTTCGTTTATCCGAAGTCGGGTCGTGGGGAGGGTGCTTATCAATAGAGCGCAGAGATAGCCCTTCCCTGAATAGCTGAAGGGGTTTTGGAAGATTGAGGACAAGGGCCGTTATGCCACCTGCGCGCAGAGGGCCGGTGGGTGCAACCGCTGCACGGGGGTTCGGCAACTACGTTTCGACAGGGGTTGCCGCTGTTCGCTTCCTTTCGTTCGTGACCCTACCTTTTTGCATTCTTTTTCTTTGAAAGGATGCAGGGGTAACTCCTGTGCAAAACGGGACCCTCGCGTGAGTGGCAGGCCGTTCTGGCCCTCATCTTTCAGGGTGCGCTTCCCGTAGTGAAAAGGAATGCCTGTAGGGACTTATGAGGAGGGGATTTTGGGTGGGAGGGTGTCTTGCAGCATCGTTGACGCCGCTAGAGTTTACTCTGGTCCTTCTTCTCTCCTTCGTTCGAAGACCCCCTCGTTCGAAGACCTCCTTGTTGGAGGACCCCCTTGTTTCACACCGTGGACTCCCAGAGGTCTCGACCCCATCGCAGAGACCAGTTTCTCATGCCAGGTCATTTTCGATTGTTCAGTGACCCAGAAGTGGGTCTCGAGATGCCGAGACGGCGAACACTGTCCGTACTTGTTTGTTTCGTGACGTTGGAGGTTTGCGTCGTTGCTGCTCCTCCTCCACCTCTTCTTCCCAGAGGGGAAGACCCTCCTCCTTCTCCTCCTCTTCCCCTACTCCTCCACCTTCACGTCCTCCACTTCCGCATCCTCCCCTCCCCTCCTCAATCCTCGATCCTCGATCCTCGATCCCTCTCCGGAGGATCCTCGAGCCTCGACCCGCGTCCTCCTCTCCTCGATCCTCGAGCCTCCTCGATACTCGACCCTCCTAGAGAGGGGAGGACGCTGGGCGCGGGGAGAGACGCCCGGTGAGGGGGGGCCCAGGCCGGCGCCCAGCGCGGATGGCCAAGAAGGGCCGCCGCAGGCATGGAGGCGCGAGTGCGCGGGCGGCCACCCTCTGCGGGGGGTGGCCCCCGGGGAGGGCCGCGGGTGGGGAGGAGGAAGAGGTACCCACACGCAGGAGGCACCCGTGCACCACCGCCGTGCCTGGCCAGGGCCATCCTGGGCCCTTGCACGGTGCATACGCCTCCTGGCCGAGGCCAGGACGGTCTATACACCATCTTGGGGCCCAGTGTGGCCCTCGCCAGTCGCGGTGGTGGTGTAGAACTGCCGTCTGCGGAACCCATGCCGCTGCCGTTCCCTCGTTGTCGCCTTTTTTGGGGCCTCCCGGGAGGCCCTCGTCGCCACCGCCGTATTCGCTTCGAAATCCTGGTCAGGACGCACCCTGGGAGAGGTCCAGGGAGCAGCGGTATCATTGCCGTTCGATTTCCCCAGGTGGGGGGCTAGGGCGGCCCAAGAGGGCCCCACGGGACGCTGCTGCTGACGAGCACGAAGGACATGGAGCCGTGCCCTCTGGCCACGGCCAAGAGAGTCAAAGTGATTGATCCGTTTTCCCTGAGGCACGATCCTGTGTCGGCCACGCGCAGGAGGGGGGAGGGGGGAGTGGAGAAGGCTCCTTAGAATCACCCCTGCTTAGAAAGCGCGGGCCTTCTCTGTAGATGTCAGGCCGCCGCCTTCTAAGAAGCAGCCTCCTACCAAGAAGCCTTCCTACCTCCCCCGAGAAAGAGGGAGAGGAGGAGGAGGAGGAGGAGGAGGAGGAGGACGAGGAGGAGGAGGAGGAGGAGGAGGAGGAGGAGTAAGGAGGAGGAAGATGAGGAGGAGGAGGAGGAGGAGGAGTAGGAGGATGATGATGATGAGGAGGAGGAGGATGATGAGTACGACTAGTATTATGAGGACGAATAATAATGATATTAAGCGTAATCGTGATAATAAGAAAACTATTACACCAGAGAAAAACCCCAATCAGTGGATGGTTTTCGCTGACGAGATCGACCGGGAACCCAGGCGCCCGGGAACCCAGAGCCCACCGAAATTGGCCTGGAACCAATCAGCGGGAACCCTGAAACCCAGAACCGGGAACCCGGGAACCCAGCCTGCTACCAAAATCGGCGGGAAACCCTTCGCCAAATCTTTCAACTTCCGCTAGGACCCCTTCAGTGCAAGCGCTGATTGGGGAATACTAGTCGTAGCAATCATATAAGCGAGCATATTAATACGAGTCGTAGTACTAGTAACAATACTACGAGGCATACTAAGCTTAATCATTATACTAAGAAGACGAAGATCAGTACGACTAGTAATTCAAGTAGTATTACTACGGATATCATTAATCATACGAATACCACGGGTAATATTAATACGACGAATCACAGTACTCGCAATACTAATACGACGCCAGAAGTAATAATAAGACGATCGATGAGAGCACTACGAATACTAAGGCGAATACTCATGATACGAATAATAACTGTCCATACTAGTCATCAGGATATTACTATTCGTGATGCACATACTATTAATAGGACGAAGGTGGATCCGAATATAATATTGCTGTGATCAATAGCGCGACTAGTGTTGTTTACATGGAGGATGATAGTGGCAAGCATAGTATTAGTATTTACAGTAATAGTATTACTACCACTAATACTTTCAAATTAAGTGATACTGGCAATACTATTATTACTGATACCGATAACGATGCTACTACTAGTAGTAACGTGGCTATCAAATTTATATGGTATAAACATTGAGAATATTATGATGCCACTACCAATACCAATACTTATCATGATGGTAAGACTGATGTTTTAGTGAGAAGTAAAGAAGAAGTAGAGGAGGAGGAGGAGGAGGAGGAGGACGAGGAGGAGGAGGCGGATGAGGCGGAGGCGGAGGCGCAGACGGATGAGGTTGAGGAGGAGGAGGAGGAGAAGGAGGGAGGAGGAGGAGGAGGAGAAGGAGGAGGAGGAGGAGAAGGAGGAGGAGGAGGAGGACGAGGAGGAGGAGGAGGAGGAGGAGGGAGGAGGAGGAGGAGGAGGAGGAGGAGGAGGAGGAGGAGGAGGAGGAGGAGGAGGAGGATGAGAAGGAGGAGGAGGAGGAGGAGGAGTACACCCCTGTGCGGGCCGCCACCTAAGGCACGATTCTTCGGCCCAGGACATTCCAAAGAGAGCCCCAAGCTGGCCCAGGAATCATCAGAAAAAAAGGGCCCAGAACGGCCTCAGAGACGCGCTTGCCCCGTCGAGGAGGAGATGGGAGGGGAGGGGCGAGAGGAGGGAGGGTGGGGAGGATGTAGCGTGTGGAGGAGAAGGATGGTCTGAGCGGGCTCCTCCCTGCCCCTCCCTCGAGCTCCGTCGTGTTCGCCTTCGGGCCTCAATTCCCCTCTGGTGGACCCCACTGCTTGCTGACGGCGCTTGTCTGTCCCTGATCACTTGGCTCCCGCGGACTTAGAAAGTTGACGAGAAGCAAGATCGGGGGCAACGTCAGGGGGGATGTACCCAATGGGGAGATGCACCAACCCCCCATCGCCCATTCAACGTCGATAGGGGCCCAATAGCCCACCCCGCCCAGGACCGTGCGGATTTGCGAACGAGGGCCTATCGCCGATCAATCGGCGATGTGTCGCCGATCCCAGCTCGACGTTCCCCCCCCGCCCCCCACCCCCCCTTGAGCTGGTCCCCCCAAACCAGTTCTGGCAGTATTTATATGCCGTCCTGCCCGGCGTCGAAAGAGACACCGTGGCCCCCACCAACCACCCAGGCTCACTAAGTCCGCCCCCGTGTTGAAGTCGAGGAGTGAGGATGGAGGATGAGGAGAATGAGGAGGTTGAAGAGAATGAGGAGGATGAGCAGGAGGAGGATGAGCAGGAGGAGGAGGAGGATGAAGAGGACGAGGAGGAGGAGGAGAGCCAGAGTAATCTCAGGATGCATCGTAATATACACCCTCCTCAGAAGCACCTGAAAGTACTCTCCACGCTAGAACTCGCACCACCTTTTTCCTCCCTCCTCCTCCGCCCCCCTTTCTCTGTGCGGGACTCAACAACATGCACCACCTCCACCTCCAATTCCCCCCTTCCCTCCTTTACCCTCGTCTTCCTCTCCCTCTCTCCTGGGAGAGGTGCGGGACGAGGGACGTGTATCTTGGGGCCCCGTCAATCCTCTGCCCCTCGGTGCGACGCCGCCGTCAGCGTCGCCGGCGGCTGCGTCGACTGCCGCGCTCGGTCTCGCTGCTGCAGCGGGCGGCCCCCGCGGGCGGCCGCCAGGCGACCAGGCCGCTGCGCAGGCGGCGGCGCCTGACGCGCCAGCGGCTGGGGCGGCGCAGCCAGGAACGCGATGCCGCCGCCGCTTACGTCGTCTTGGAGGGTTTTTCGGGGCGCGGCTGGAGTTTCCTTGTCGCCACGGCTGGGCGCAGCCCCAGAACCCAGAGGTCCGGTGCTCCGACAACACTTGGAGCGGCCCGTTTTCGGCGAGGTTCGGCCTCGGGGGGCCCCTGCACGGGCCCCTATAGGACCGTCAAGAAGTGATGCTGGATGGCCCCAGGGAAGTGGTCCAGACCTCAAGGGGTCCACGCCTCGAAAAGGTGGGAGCGCCGGATATTTGGGAGCCTGGGCAGGGTGGGCCCCTGGAGGGATCTGGGGACTGGCTTTGAGCAGGTTTTGGTCGGTCGGCGCCGACGCCGACGACGGAGGCGGCGGCGGCGAGGGGGTGGGGAGCCACCACCGGGCCACCGCTGCCACCACGGGCCTCCTTTGCGACAGAGGTTGCAGCTGCCAGCGTTCTTCCGCATCTCGTGTCTCCACAGGCTCGTCTTGGGCCCGGGACGAAACAGTGATCCGTGCCGACGAGCCGGGTCACGAAGAATCCGTGCCCTCGCCGACTACACGTAAGAGTGACCTTTCGCCAGAGTGACCTGGTGCGGGCTCATCGGGGTCCCTCCGATTGCCGAGCGCGATGCGATAGCGGCTGCCTGCGTGCCCCGCGCCCCCCTCATCCTCGCACTAAAGGTGCTGTGCCCCCTTCATCCTGCGCCCCCTTCATCTGCGCCCCGCGCCGCCCCCTTCATCCTTTGCCGCGGCCTACGGTGCCGCAGCCTGCGGCCTGACCTGACCTGACCTGAAAGGTCATTCTTTCCCAGGGTCACTCTTGCGTGTAGCCGATGGGCCGCCACGGGAGGAAGTGCACGCCGCCACTGGGCATCCAGAGGCCCACCCTGGGCCGGACCTTGGTGCGCTCGTCCTCTGGGCCTGGGCCAGAGTGGGCTGGCGGAGGCCCGGTGGTGGTGGTGTTGCTGGCGTGCTCTCCCTCCCTCCCCTGTTCGGCGGCGAGGCCGGGGGGAAGTGAGCAGGGGCGGGCCTCCTCGGAGGGTTCGGAGCCTCCCGAGAGGTGCTCTGAGCCTTCCCCGCAGGCGCAGGAGACCTCCCAGGAGGCGCGAGGGCTGCCGAGCAGGCCCCGACGCCTTCCGAGAAGGCCTCCTCCTCGCTCCCCCCCGCCCGTCGCTCGCCGCGGGTGGCCCAGACCCTCGCACCCCGCTGGCGTGGAGCAGGCGAGTCCTGGGCTCCAGAGCCTCTCTCCCTCGGGACCGAGCGCATGCACGAGTCCCGGTGCCCGCGGCCGCCGCCCAGGCCGCGCCGCGCGGGGCGCGATGGTCTTCGCGCCCCCGCGGGTGGCCTGGACCCTCGCGCCTCCTTGCGGCGCCACCCACGTGCACTCACGATGATGTGCGCGTCGCCCCCGGAGGGGCGACGCGCGCGCGGCGACGCGCGCGCCGAGAAGCCCTGGAGTATGTGCTCCGTGGCGGATGCCTTCCGGCCACGCCGCTCCGGAAGCACCATTGTGCCACAAGATGGGTACACTGGATGTTCAGGTCGGTCGCACGCCTCCGATGAGGACACACAGTCCTAGTATGTCCTCGTGCGCCCCGTCACTGGCAGGAAGCAAACGGGTCCTGGACTCCAGAGCCTTTCCCCCGGGGACTGGGTGTACACCGGTTTCCGATGCCTGAGGCCGCCCGCGCGCTCCCCTTCCCGCAGACTCTCAGCGGTCGCTCCCTCCCTCCCTGCCTTCGCGGCCGCCCTCCTCTTCTCCACCTGCACAGGTCTGCTCTGGCGCGGGTCGCGCCCCGCCGGCTTGCAGATGCGTCAGCGACCGCCAGCGCTGCCGACAAAATTTCGTGCCTTTGCAGCGACATGACGTCGGCCGGAAGGGGAGCGCGATCACTGGTTCATCACTGATGCTGCAAAACGCCCTCCAGATCGTCCTGGTGCCCGCGCTGCCGGCATCTACCACCGCGTTCCGGCACCACGCCGCGCGAGGCGCAAGACGCATGAGAGGCGGAGGCGGAGAAGGACGATTAGGTCAGGGAGGATGAGGAGGCGGAGGAGGAGGATGAGGAAAAGGAGGAGGAGGAGGAGGGATAGATGGAGGGAGGGAGGGAGGAAGGGAGGAAGGGAGGAGGAGGAGGAGGGGGAGGGGGATGACGTTGCAGTGACGAGTGCCCGCACGGAGCAGAGGAGCGGCCAGCGGGGACGCGGGCGCCGCGGCCGGTGGTGCCGAGCGGAGCGCGCACGTCCTGTCGGCCAACATCGGAAAGATGCGGTTCATGCACAGCGCCCGCGAGGAGGAGGAGCGCCGGCAGCAGGAGACCCCGCGGGCCGGCGGCGTGGGGTCCTCTGCGGAAGGCCGTGAAGCACCGCCAACATGCTCGGAGGAGGAGAGGATACCGATACCGCGATACTTGCTCATCCCTGGTCTTCGCCCTTTTCGGGCCTCCTGGGACGTCCCCGTCGCTAGCGCTGGATTCGCCTCGAAGCTCTGGTCAGAGCGCCTCGCGGGAGAGGTCCGGGGAGCAGCGGCATCAGTATCTTCTGTTTCCCCCACACGCGCGGCCCTGGGCCAGGAAGGAGGGTCTGTGCACCATCCCAGGGACCGGGAGGGCCCCGGCCAGGCGTGGTGGGTGGTGGTGGTGGTGCACGGCTGCCGTCTGCGCAGGTTCGGGCAGGGAGGGGTCGAGGGAATGCGGTGGAGATGATGAGTCGAGTAGGGGATCGACTACAGAATTGGTTTTACCCCCGATTTTCTCGTCGACGGAAGAAGAATACGCAGGATGCTCGTGGATCATTCCACGTATCTGTCGCAGATTCGACGAGAACCAATTGTTGGGGTAAACCAATTTTGTAGTCCATCCCCTACTCGAGGGAGCTGGGACGGGGGGTTGGCAGGGGAAAGCGGGAAGCAGGCGAGGAAAATGCCGCAGGCGAGGCGCGGGGGGAGGAGGGCCCCGTCTCGCCGCTTGACCGCCCCGCTTCCTCTCGCGCCGCAGGTGCGCCCGGCCGCCCCCTCACTGGAGGCAGGCGTCGAGGAGTCAGCGTGTCAGGGGGAGGTTCGGGACTGGAAGGGTCTCGGACAGAGGAGGAGGAGGAGGAGGAGGAGGAGGGGGAGGAGGAGGAGGAGGAGGAGGAGGAGGAGGAGGAGGAGGAGAAGGAGGAGGAGGAGGAGGAGGAGGAGGAGAGGGACCAGAGTACACCCACTATTTCTAGGCCTCCCAGATGGGGTCCGAGTAGATGGGGTCGGAGGATCGCGCCGCATCGCCGATGCACCGGCGATGCGGCTCGATGTGGAGCCCGTGATTCCCCACGCCGACGTCGGCGATGCAT
>CAUYUJ010014272.1:12500-35000 GCA_963575745.1 Prorocentrum cordatum | reverse complement strand
ATTCCAGGATGCCACAGGATGCCACAGGAGGCTCCAGGAGAGCCCGGGAAACCCTAGGAGGTTGAAGGAGTCTCACTCGTATTCAGCCGCGCAAATTGAGTCTCTCATATCCAGACCCCCTCATACGAAAACCCACTCACTCGCTGACTCCATCACCCATGCCCACGAATATCCGTATCCGCGCATACCCAGATTTACATGAAGCTATACCACTGTTTTCGGACCGATTCATGCGCAGACTACGCATGCTAAGCCACTTACACCCATACTTACATTCGTAGTCTTTGCTGTTCGGTCGTTCGTATCCAGCCTCAATCACTCGCTCAAGCCCAGCTTCTCATACGAGGAAGGCGCCAGAAAGCATATCTGCACACATGAGGACCTCCGTTTCGAATGAGATTAAGGCTGGTGGGGGTGTCGGCATCTCGCTCGAGGCGTGCTGCCACGTGCACTGGCGCAACCAGCGCCCTCTTCGCGCGTCGTGCCCGTGTCGCACTCGACGGGCCTGGACCGCGCGGCACACTCGGCACATCATGCGCGCGAGGCACATCTGGCGCACCAGGCGCACCTGGCGTTCTTTGGCACTTGAATTAAGTCGGGCCTGTTCCTCTACAGGAGGGAAATTCAAAAAATAGTCAAACAATAGCCTGGGGACCATTTTTGGAATATTTTTGACAATTTTGGAGCCTTTTTGGGGTATTTTTCATTTTTCGTCGAAAATCCCCCTGTAGGGGGACTCGCCCGACTTAACACTTGAAGCGCCTTGAATCATAAACAGCTGCATGAACATAAACTTTTGAGCGCTCCGCGTGGATTTCTTGGATCTGCGGTGGGCTCCCCCGGGCGGCGCCGCTGGCGCCGCCCCTGGCGCGCGGGGTCCAGCCTCGTGTCCCCGGCGCAGGTTGGGGAATAGTTCAACCTGCCTCCTGAGCGAGTCGGAGGCTGCGTCGGGCACTTCACTGGAACTCTAACACGCTCCAAGGTGCCGACGCCCCGGTGGCGGATCTCGTTCCTTCGTCTAAAGCCGAAGCATATCAGCATTTCTCTTCCCCCCTCTTCTTTTCCCTCTTCCTCTCTGTGTGCACTGGGACTCAGCGTGGGCATTTTTTTTTCGTTTTGGCTGCGATCGTCTCTGCCTCGCGTGCCATCGGGAGTGGAACAGCGAAGCCCCGAACCGTGCTCCGGAATCCAGTAGATATCGTTTCCCGCGGCAAGGTGAAGCACCGCCCTTCCCGCGTGAGTACGTAATCAGACTGATGTGTCTCAGGAGAGGAAATAACACACAGACACAATGAATCGTCGATTCCCCGGAAAATATGGGAAACTATTGGAAGTGGGGGGGAGACGAAAACCTCAAAGTATAGGAAAATATGGGGAACATTTTTCTTTGTGTGTATTTATTTGTGTGTCCTGGGACCCCTTCAGTGTCCACGGTGCCCCGCTCGACCGCATCTCTTGCCTCTGGAGGGCAAGGTCTACGCCTCGAGTTCTTTCCCTGGGCAGAAGAGCGCGCACCTGGATCCGCAGAGCGCGTGGGTTTCGTGGCGCTCCCGTCGACCCCGCCCGACAGCACCCTCGGGAAGGGGGGGGAGGCACGGATGAGGACGGGCCGGGAGGCGGGAGGCGGAGGAGGGCGGGATGGGGGAGAGGACGCGGTCTCCGTCGGGAGGCCGGCGGAGGAGGCGGTGGGGGGCCTCTCGACCCGTTGTGAGGGGTGCCGCCTCGTTTGCCCTCGCCGCCGCGACGAGCCGCCGCACGCGCGGCGCGTCCTGCGGCGCCCGCGGCTCGTCGTGCTCCCTTCCCGTCCTGCGGCCCCTGCGGCTCGAGGGCCGGAGGGTCGTTATTTTAGTCGGGTCGGCTGCCCGTGCCGGTCGCGCGGCGCCATGCACAACGACGAGACACTCTGGCACGTGCTCAATCACGACTACTGCTCGTACAAGGTTGCTCGGCAGCAGATTGTGGGAGCCTGGTGTGCCCTCCTGAGTCCGTCTTTAGAGCGTCGACTGGCGTCGATCGGCGCCCGGGAGTCGACGACATAGCGCCGATTTGGCATCGGTTAGCGTCGATCAGCGTCGATTTAGCGTCGGTTAGCGTCGATTTAGCGGCGATTCGCAATAGCCGACACGATGGTATGGGAGGCTCCCATGAGTTGCCACCGAACAAGGTAAAGTTGGGACAGGCCAACATCAAGCAGAACTTCTGCAGGAACCCCCACAATGTGACGGGCCTGTGCAACAAGGTGTCGTGCCCGCTGGCAAACAGTCAGTACGCCACCGTCATGGAGGAGGAGGGCGTCAGCTACCTGTACATGAAGACAGTGGAGCGTGCACACTCGCCGAAGAACCTGTGGGAGAAGGTTAAGCTGTCCAGAAACTACCTGCAGGCGCTCGAGCAGATAAGCAAGCACCTCGAGTACTGGCCCGACCATATGATTAACCGCTGCAAGCAGCGGCTGACCAAGATCCGGCAGATGCTGATCAGAATGCGGAAGCTCTCTCTGCGCGAGGGGCCAAGACTTGTGCCGATCAAGAAGAAGACGGAGAGAAGAGAAAAGGTCCGCGAAGAGAAGGCCGAGGCCGCGGCGAAGGTCGACCTGGCGATAGAGAAGGAACTTCTGGAGAGGCTGAAGCAGGGCACATACGGGGATATCTACAACTTCCCCCAGAAACGGTTTGATAGCGTCATGGACAAGCAGAAACAGAAGGAGGAGGAAGAGGAGCTCGAGGACGAGTCCGAGACGGAGTTCGTGGAGGACCTGGGCGAGGACGACGACGACCTAGACGGAGAGGAGGAGGAGGAGGACGAGCAGGTGGAGCAGGTGGAGCTAGAAGACCTGGAGGCGGACGGGGACCTCCTTCGCGATCTGGAGGACCTGGGCGACGATATTCGGGGGATGCCCCCGAAGAAGAAGAGGCGCGACAACGCGCCTCGCGTGGAGCTGGAGTACGAGAACGAGATGGAGACCAGGCTCCTGGGAACGCAGAACCGCGGCCGCAGCAAGCTGCCCGCTCCTGCTCCGCTCGCTCGGCCTCTCCCTCCCGCTCCCGCTTGTGCTCTGGAGGAGGGGGAGGAGGGGCCGGCCCCGCCTGCTCGCCCTCGCCCCCCTCCGCCGTGTCCTGGTCTGGCTGCTGCTTCCCCCTGCAGGGGGGGAGGGCCCGCTTGATCGAACCTGCCCCACGGGGTCCGTTGCGATCCGACCGGTCCGCTTCGACGTCGACTCTGCCCGGCTCGATCCGATGCGGCTCCGGTGTGCCGACGATCCGATGCGGCCGGATGCTCGCATGGCCTCGCTATGCGTGCTGGCGCGGCCGGTTCGACTCGATGCCGACTCCGCGTCGATGCGGCCCGAGTCGGCTCACATTTCGATCCGACCCGATTTTCCGATGGATGCCGGCTGATCCTGCCCCATCCCCGGAGACGTTTCAGGGGCAACCCCCTCCCCGGAATGGAAGGAGGGGTTGCAAGAAAGGACTTCCTGAGCCACCCACACCGGAGGCCAGACCTCCGACGTTGTGCTTGTTTTTGTTTTTTGCAGCGTGGAGCCCCGGAGGCCTGAGCCTCGTGCCTGGGACCGGCGTCTTATCCCGAGCCGTCTTCTTGGCATCGCTCGGATGTGTGCATTCTTCTCGGCAAGGACCATCGAGGACCACTTTGGGTCCTCCTGCGAACGACAATGCACGCGCGAGGCCGAAACTTGCACGGGGAATGGACGTCCGAGCGATGGCGAGTCTTCGACGGCCTCGAAAACTGGTGAGGGCCCCCCGAGGCCCGAAAAAGAAAAGCGGGCAACTTTTCGTCGTGCTTTTTATCTTCTCGCAGCGCCAGGGGGGCTGGGGCTCGGGGATGAAACGTCGACTCCCGAGCCTGTCCCCGGGTGCGCTTCGTTCAGGCTCCCGATGGGGAGCCTAGCTATGGCGACGAGCCTCCCAGAGGCCCACAAGGGGGCGAACAGCGCCCACAGACCTCGACCCTCCGGGGTTCATCGCGAGTCCTCCGATGCGATTGGGTTGGAGTTCGGTGGCCTCCGATTCCGATTCGGTTCCACTTGGGATTCCGATCTGGATTCCGAGGAGGAGGAGGAGGAAGAAGAGGAGGAGTAGGAGGAGGAGGAGGAGGAGGAGGAGTAGGAGGAGTTGGAGCAGGAGGAGGAGCAGGAGGAGGAGGAGGAGGAGGAGGAGGAGGAGGAGGCCTCACTGGCCTGCCGATATTTCCGCCGATCCGGCTCCTCCCCACTTGGCTGTCGACGCCCGCCGCCGATCCGACGCCCCTTCGATCGCCGGCCCGATTCGTCGATTCGGCCCTGGGCTCTCCTGCCCTCGAGGCTCGATCCTCGATCCTCAACCTGGACTCTCTTCGATCCTTTCCTTCGGTCGGGCGCGTCCTTCTACAGGCGGATTTTGGACGAAGAACAACAAATCGTCAGAACATAATGGAGAGATGCTCAGAAGTACCCCCAAAATCGTGCCCAGACTATTTCTGACTGTTTTTGAATCTTCCTCCTCTACAGGGACACGCCCGACTGAACCCTTTCTTTGTGTTCCTTCAGGTGACCCGCCGTGGCCCTCGGCCCGCGAGCGTGACCGCTGTAAGCCTCGCGCGGCTGGGCCTCGCCAGCGCTGGGGGCGCCGGTGGGCGGCTCCGAGCGCCCCTCCCTGGCGCACTGTCCCGTCCTCGGAGAGGAGGGAGGATGGATGGATGGATGGAGGGAGGGAGGGAGGGAGGGAGGGAGGGGGAGGGGGAGGGGGAGGGGGAGGGGGGAGGGGAGGCGGAGGGGGAGGGGAGGCGGAGGAGGAGAAGAGGAGGGAGGAGGAGGAGGAGGAGGAGGAGGAGGAGGAGAGGGGGGGAGGTGGAGGCGGAGGCGGAGAGGAGGAGGAGGAGGAGGAGGAGGAGGAGGAAGGAGGGAGGAGGAGGAGGAGGAGGAGGAGGAGGAGGAGGTGAATGAGGAGGAGGTGGAGGTGGAGGCGGAGGCGGAGGCGGAGGAGGAGGAGGAGGAGGAGGACCAGTGGAAACCCAAGAGTCATCAACGATGTTGGAATTAACCCTCCCTCCAAGCTCCCTCTTCATAGGCCCCTACAACGGTTCATTTCCATTGATGGAACTGCCTCGTTGGAAGACAACAGTTTGAAGATCGTGAAGCGTGCCGAAGCATTGTTCTTGGGATTTCAACGCCACGTATTAACCTGACTGCTGCGTCTTGACGATTCAGAATCGTGCCATAACTTCATTTTTGGACTCCAACACAGCGAATTAACATAACTGTTGCGCCCGCCTAATCCAGAATCCTTCTCAAACGCAATTTCTGGTACGTTGATCATGGGAATCCGTGAAACTCTTGCAAATTTGATAAAACTAAATGTGCGCGGCGCTGCGGCGAGAACCACATTTTGAAAAGGAACCGCCCTCAATCTGTGAATCTCTTGCAAATTTAATAGAACTAATGTGCGCGGCGCCAAGGCGAGAGCCACATTTTGAAAAGGAACCGGCCTCAGTCCGTGAAGCTCTTGCCAATTAAAAAACGAATGTGCGTGGCGCTAAGGCGAGAGCCACATTTTGAAAAGGAACCGGCCTCAATCCGTGAAGCTCTTGCCAATTAAAAAACGGATGTGCGCGGCGCGAAGGCGAGAGCCACATTTGGAAAACGACTCTCCCTCAATCAGCGAAGCTCTTACACATTGTTATAACGAGTGTGCGCGGCGCTAAGGCGAGAGCCACATTTTGAAAAGCATCCGGCCTCAATCCGTGAAGCTCTTGCTAGTTTTTAGAACGAATGTGCGTGGCTCTAAGGCGAGAGCCACATTTTGAAAATGACCCGCCCTCCATCTGTGAAGCTGTTGTCACTTTTTAAGCTCCAGGGTCATAAATGGTGAGGAATTCTCAGGCGAAACGCCCGGCCCAACCTAAAAACTGGCCTCGGGGTGCGACAGGGAGGAGTTACCTATAAGGAGAAGGATTGGAGGAGGAGGAGGAGGAGCAGGAGGAGGAAGAGCTGGAGGAGGAGGAGGAGGACGAGGAGGAGGAGGAGGAGGTGGAGGAGGAACAGGAGGAGGAGGAGGAGGAGGAGGAGGAGGAGGAGGAGGAGGAGGAGGAGGAGGAGAAGGAGGAGGAGGAGGAGGAGGAGGAGGAGGAGGAGGAGGAGGAGAAGGAGAAGGATTAGGAAGAGAAGGAGGAGGAGCGAGCAGGCTCTGCGCCGCTTCTCTCAAGAGGGTTGGCGACCGGAGAGACCAGCCGGTCCGCCGGAGGTCATGCCGAGGGTCCAGCCGGCCCGATCCGGCCTTCGAGGTTCGAGGTTTGTAGGCGCTCTGCGCCCTTTTCGGGCCTCTCGGGGGCCTCCCCTGGGCCCTGGCAGCGATAGGGCCGTTTTTTTGACCTGTTCCGTTTTGCCGTTTTTTGCCGATTCCGACGCCGTTTTCTTACCCGTTCCGTCGCCGTCTTTTTGCCTGTTCCGGGTCCGGCTCCAATCCTGGAGCCGTTTTATTGTCTTTTCCCGTCGCCGTTTTTTTGCCGCTTCCGTTTTCAAGAAACATTTTTTCGGAAACGGAGAAAGAACGGCCCTGCCGTTTCCGGGGCCCACCAACCTGTTGCCGCGCTGGAGTCCCTTCGAGATTCTGGTCGGAGCGCACCTTGGGACAGGTCCAGGCGTCAGTTGTTGATCCCCGAGCCCAGACCCTCTGGCGTTGCGACCACATCAGGGGGGCTTCTCCAGGGTATTTTTCTGGTTCCTGGAAGCGCTTGCCAGGTCTTGGATCCGTCAAAGACGGATCGGGATGAGGAACACATCCCAGATAAGCGGGTGGTCCAGACTTGCCAGGGTCCACGGTGCGAACAAATGAGGGCTTCTGGGGTCTTTGGAGGATGATTGAGTAGGAGGATGGAAAGGAGGAGGAGGAGGAGGAGGAGGAGGAGGAGGAGGAGGAGGAGGAGGAGGACAACGACGGAGGCCTCTTTTCACCTTGTCCATACACTTCAGCGCGCCTGACGCGGCGCGGCCTTGCATTGTGGTGGGCGGCGACGGGAGCTATACAAAGCAGCTCCGTCGGAACCTGCGTTCAAGAGACGTGGATCAGCCACCCAAGAGAAATGATCTTCTGCTCCCTCTCCCTCCCAGCACTGCGGAATACAAGGACAGAGCGAGGGAGAGGATGGCGAGGGTAAGGGAGTATTGAGTTTCAAAGCAGGAGGGAGGGAGGGCGGAGGGGGGCGGAGCACGGGGAGGGGGGGGTGGCGGGTGGACGGTTGGAGTGATGACTGGGAGGAGGACGTGCGTCACGAGCTGGCTGTGCAGCGCCATCAGGGCAGCAGCCGCAGGAACAGCAGCATCAGCAGCTGCCCGGCAGTTCTACACCACCCTTGCTCGCGCGCGCGCTGCTGACGTCTCGCGCACACAGCTCGAGCCATCAGCGCGAACGCAGCATCACGCCGCAGCACCACACCGAGCAGCGCGAGCGCAGCGTCGAGCACACGCACTCGAGCTGGGCGGTGCACGGCAGTGCGAGAGAGACGGCAACGGGGGCGGACGGCTGGGCGCCAACAGATCTCGAGCGGAGGGGCCGGGCGCCGCGCCCGGGCGAGCAGCCAGGGCGAGGGGGGCACGCACTTCGCCGGACCGTAGGGGGCCAGGAGCCTCGAGCGCCGCTGCCAGGCCAGGCCGCGCGAGCGCGGGAGGCAGGGGGCGGCGCACGAAACGAAGCGCACGCACGCGCACGCGCGCGCCCTCAGCCGCGCTTCCAAACGTGAGCGGGGAAACACTTTTTTGATCCGCGGGTCGAGAGCGCACCTCTTCCGGTCGAAGCTAAGCGGGCCGCGCACAGCTTTAATTAACAAGGGGGGGGGCAGAAGGAGGGAGCGGGGAAACACACGAGCCGCCAGTGGACGCCCGCGCCCGCGCCCGCGCGCGAGGGCCGCACTCTAGGCCGCTCGAAACTCGCCCGCCACCGCCACAGTGGAACGCCTTTTGGGCCGCCCGCGCGACATTGCAACCGCAGCTGCCCCCGCAATCGCACCGCCAACCGTGGGGCGCCTTTTGGGCCGCCCGCGGGCGATCGCAACCGCTGTCACGCTCGCAGCCGCAACCGGGGAGCACGTTTGCGGCTGCCCACGGGCGCCCGCGCTCGCAGCGGCACTTGGGCCGCCAGTGGTTGACTGCCTCTGCAACAGTTGTTCCTAGTCCCGTCGCGAGGGCAGTTGGTTGAACTGCCCTCGCGACGGGACTAGGAACCATGGCGGGGGATTTCGTTTTGAACCGCCAGCTGGTGCACCCACGCCCGCCACACAACTGCATCCGCCGCGCAACCGCCGCCAGGGAGCCCACTATGGGCCGGCCGCGGGCGCTGGCAACGGCGCCCGCGCCCGCGTCCGCACCCGCGACTGGGGAGGGCATGTCGGGCCGCCCGCAGGTGCCCGCGCCCGCAAGTGCACTCGCAGCCGCGACCGCCACCTGGCAGCGCCTGCTGGGCAGCCCGCGCGCGATTGCCACGCAGCTGCGTTCGCGCGCCCGCAGTGGCGCCCGCAGCTGCCGCCGGGGAGCGCCTGCCCCGCTGGGTGACCGCGCCCGCAGCCGCGCCCGCGCTCGCCACCGAGGAGCACGTGTGGTGCCGCCCACGGGCGGCCGCCACCGCAACTGCACCCACGCCCGTGCCCGCGGCCAGGGGAAGAGATCTGGGCCGCCCGCAGGTGGTTCCACCCTCGGCCGCAGTCGCAACCGAGACGCGGGAGCGCAGGTCGGGTCGCCCGCGGGCGCCAGCACCCGCGTCGGCATCCTCACCCGCAGCCGCACCCGCAGCCGCACCCTGCGCACTTCTTGTGCAGCATTTCGAGCAATATTTTGTACGCTGGATCGAGACGTCATGGTAGCCATCATCGTCACCGTCGGCATAATCATCATCAACAGCAGCATTATCATCACCATCATCACCATCATCATCATCATCATCAGCAGCAGCAGCAGCAGCAGAAGCAGCATCAGCATCACCGTCGTCATCATCATCACCATCATTATTATTATTATCACTATTATTACGACTACTATTATTATTATTATTATTATTATTATTATTATTATTTTTTATTTATTTATTATTATTAGTATTATTATTATTAGTATTATCATTATTATTATTATCATTATTAGTATTAGTATTACTATTAGTTTCATTATTATTATTATTACTATTATTCGTATTAGTATTATTATTAGGGTGATTATTATTATTATTATTAGTTTTATTTTTATTGTCATCGTCGTCGCCATCATCATCAGCATCATAATCAGTATCGTTATCATCATCAGCATCACCATCATCATCACCGTCATCATCATCATTATCATCATCATCATCATCATCATCATCACCATCACCATCACCATCACCATCACCATCACCATCACCATCACCATCACCATCACCATCACCATCACCATCACCATCACCATCACCATCACCATCACCATCACCATCACCATCACCATCACCATCACCATCACCATCACCATCACCATCAGCACCATCATCACCATCATCACTATCATCACCATCATCACCATCATCAGCATCAGCATCAGCATCAGCACCAGCATCAGCATCAGCATCAGCACCAGCATCAACATCAGCATCAGCATCAGCATCAGCATCAACATCAGCATCAGCACCACCATTACCATCAGCATCACCATCATCGTCACCGTCGACCACATCCGTACTGACATCATCCCTATAGTGGCCTTTAAAGACGCTATCGCCACCATCACTTAACTTCTCACTACTGAATCTTTACTGCTCCTCATTGCCAGTCGTGGCCCTGGTTGCTCCGCCAGGAAGCTGTAGCTGGGAATTCCCCATTGCATTGTGGTGATTTTGACTCCTTCCCAGGACCCCCTATTTCAGCCCGGATTGTAATCGGAGGCCGAAGCGGGCTTCTGGAGGCCAGAACCGCGGAATGACCGCCGGGACTGAACAAATCGCAACGTCAAAGGTCTCCAGAGGAGGTCTCTGGGCGTTCCGATGGTCTTTGGTCATGTTGGGAGGCCCCCGGGGGGTCTCCCGGAGGCCCCGGCGATGCCTCAGGAGCCTCCTGGCGGGGACCAGACCCTTGCTGGGACCAGACCCCAGCTAGGACCCCTCGGAGCCGAGTGCAGGCCGTGCGGAGGTCGTGTGGGATCCGCGCGGGCGGAGCCGAGGAACCCGAGGGCAGCAGAGGCCGCGGGAGACTCCGCCCGCCGCCGCCGCCGCAGGTCGACGGCGCCGACACGGAGGCCGAGAAGCGGCCCCGGGAGCAGGGCGCGGCCGCGCCGCGCGGGGCTCGGCGCCCGCGGCGGGGGGGCGCAGATCCGCTTCTGGTGCTCGCCGTCGGATGCTCGATCGACAGGCCCAGGCGCCGGCGAGGACCCAGGCCTGCGACGGACTTTAGTTGTTGTTGTTGTTGTTGTTGTTGTTGTTGTTGTTGTTGTTGTTGTAGAAATTCCGGGGGCTTCAGTACAACATCGTTTGACCCACCCCTGTCCCCATCCCCACCCCTAGTTATCCAGACCCCCACCATTTCAGCACCCCACCTAGGGATACCCCCCCCCGAAACCCTCAGGAAGCAGTCTAGATCTCCATCTTGGGGGGTAATATCGGCCAATGGGGCCCAGGCCACGCCGTTGGGGATAGGGGTCGGATAAGCGATGCTCAGCGCTGTCCCCCAATCTCGGCCTCGGGAGGCAGCTCTCGGGTCCCTGGGCCAGCAAAAATTGATCCACCATGGAGCGCTGTCCCTGCGGATGGGGTCGGGGGCCCTGGGCCGTGGGTTGAAAGCGCAACGCCGGATGTCTCGGGATGGAGGCTGTTGGGGAGTTTCATCCGAGGAGGAACAGGCACCGCTGCTGCTGCCCATGACTCGTTTTCCCCTTTCTGGGCCTCCTGGGAGGCCCTCGTCACCACGGCTGGATTCGCCCCGAAGTTCTGGTCAGAACGCACCCCAGGAATGGTCCTGGGAGTAGCGGTATCGGTACTTTGTTAGTGTGAATTTATTGGTTTTAGGGTTTTAACACATGGTCGCAGCCACGCAGAGGGCGTGCGTAGCGACGCCCCAAATGCTCGGTCTCCAGCACTTCTACGTGGCGGCGCCCCCGCAGGCACGCAGAGGGCACGCGTGGCGACGGGGGCGTCGCCACGCAGAGCTTCTAAAGACCAAACATTTTGAAAACCAATTGTTCCCACTACTAAAGTACCCGTTGGTTTCCGAATTCCTGGATCTCCGGGAGGCCCCTCGTCGCCACGGCAGGATTCCCCGTACCGGTTGCAACGCACCGCGGGAGAGCTCTAATCGGGCGTCGATTTTTGACCCCCGAGCCCGGCCTTCCGTCTCTGACAGCTGAGGACGTTGTGGTTTTCCTTCGCATCTTCAGTGGTGTTCTTCTTCTCTCGTTTTCTCTGGACACTCCGCGCAGTCCTCACACCTCACCCCACACAATTTCCTTTCTTCGCTCTCACATAGCCGTCGTGATCAGTCGTCTATTTCTTTCATTACCACCATCATCATTTCCACGTCAACGTAGTGATTTTCACTTGGAAGTCGCCTGCACTCCTATTGAGGAAGTCTTGAGCGGGGGCCTTGTCTGTGACTGAGTTGAGGACGTCTCAGGCAGGAACCCCATCCCTACTGGGCCCCCATTTCATGTTGCTAATCCGAGGCGGCCATCGGCAAACCCTATACAATCAAACGTTTTGTGATCATCGAGCCGCCAGAATTCCATTCCCAGTCCTGGCTGACTCAGTGGGAGGAAGTCTCAGGCGGTAGCCCCTTTTTCATTTCATGTTACTTATCCGAGGCGGCGCAATCCAGAGCACAGGTTTTGTGATCATCGAGTGTCTAGAGCTTCATTTTTAGCTTTGACTGTGAATGAGCTCGGAAGGACTCTCAGGCGGGAGCTATCTCTTTATGTGCCCTCCACTCCATGCTATCAATACAAGGCGGCCATCGGCAAACCATGCAGGAACACAGGATCAAATCGCCAGAGCTCCATTCCCACCGCGGAGTTCGAGTGTCTGGAGCCAACGGCAGCCCCCTTCGTGCCCCTCGTGTTCTGAGACTGCAGTTCCAGGCCGATGTAGAGAGTCCGACTCTCGCAGGTCCCTCCGGCCTCGCAGGGCGCACATGCCCCGCAGGTCGCACAGATCTCGCACACCTCACAGGTAGCACGGGCCGTACACGTCCCGCAGACATCACGAGCCCCATGCGCCCCACTGGTGGCACTGGCCCCACAGGTTGCACAAGTCCCACACGTTCCACAGGCCCCAGTTTCACACAGGTCGTACGGGTCCCAGATGCCCCAGGTCCCGCACATCCCACAGGCCGGACCGGCCGCACAGGCCGCACGGGCATCCTGGGATCTTGCGACGCTGTATCCGGGCATGCCTGGCATCCTGGCATCCTGGGATCTTGCCGCGCTGGCCTCCTGGCCTCCTGGCCGCCTGGTATCCTGACACCCAGGCATTACTGCATCTCCGACATCGTGGCATCCTGGCATCTTGGTGTCCTGGCATCCTGGCATCCTGGCGTCCTTGCATCCTGGCATCCTGGCATCCTAGTACAATCTCTATTAGCAGTCGTAGATGGTCACGCACATGTGCACCAAGACGAGGGTCCTGCCGTCGGAGTTTTTCTTGTTTACTGTCGTTGTCTCCTTCGTCGTTGGGAGGTCGTCTCCTCGCTCGGGAGCCATCAACGGATCCATGATGAACAGCCGGCTCTTGGGAGGGGGTGAGTCGGAGTATGAGGCCGAGTAGGGAAGAGGGGGACGTGAGTGAGTCTGAGTGTGGGTGAGTCTGAGTGCGAGTGGGCCTGCGTATGAGCGAGTGTGAGTATGGCTGAGTCTGAGTGTGAGTGAGTCTGAGTATGAGTGAGTCTGAGTGCGGAAGAGGAGGAGTGGGGTGGAGAATATTTGGTGGTCACGTGTTGAGCGGATCACGACGTCCGGGGGCCTGGGGACGAACTGGAATCCGGGAGGCTTGCTCTGCTCCCCCCGAACGCAGCCTGCCGCTGCTCCTCGTGCCGACCACGACATCTCACTCCCTCCCGTCGTCGTCCCCCCCCTTCGCCCTCTCGGGGGTGGGCCTGGGAGGAGGCCGGACAGGCCTGATCTCCTCCCTCATGCTTTAGTCATGCGACTGTTCTCCAAAGCCGTTCATTCGTTGTTGTTGTTGCTGCTGCTGCTGCTGTTGTTGTTGTTGCTGTTGCTGTTGTTGTTGTTGTTGTTGTTGTTGTTGTTGTTGTTGAACATTATTAATTCTAAAGAATAATTATTGTTGGGACCCCTGGTGCACGGCCCCCCTGCGCCGCCTAGGCCGCAGCTACATTTTCATCATTTTCGTGAGGAAGCCTCAGGTAATTCGATGTGATCAAGATCCGGTTGTTTTGTTGTAATCCGTTTCCCTTGCAAAAAACACTATAAAATGACATTTCTTGTTCTAATATAATCAAATTTCAAGAATCCCTTGCAAAAAATAAGGTAAAGTGGACATTCGCGCGCGCAAGACGAAATCCTTCCAAAACCTTAGTGTTCGGAGCGATTTTAACATAAAAACATCAAAAAACCAATGGTTTTTCAACAAAAAAATGTCAAAATCTCATCCCGCGCGCTCTTGCGGATTCGTAGGAAACCCAACACTTTTTAAACATTTCTGTCAAACGGGCTTTTGCGAGCAACTTTTTCGAACTTCTGCAACAACGGTTGCGCACCTGCCAGGGCCATCATCCCTGTCAAATAATACCATGCGGGACACATTCGTTTTTTCTTCGCGCGCGCACGCCGTCGTCGTCGGCCGCGGGGCCCTGAATAGTAGCCACGGTCGTCCGCATGCCACGAAGTGAAGTGTCCGAACGTCATAGGGCGGGAAGCTGGGTGTGGGTGGTGGCGAAGAGTCGTTTGGAAATTTGGTAGAGCTTGAACCGGCCCCCCCACAAAGTGGGGGTATTGCCCGCCTCCTATGAAAACCCTGGCACTGGTGAGAACGGAGTGTCCCCGTGCTAGTAATTGTTGTTGTTGTTGTTGTTGTTGTTGTTGTTGTTGTTGTTGTTGTTGTTGAACATTATTTATTCTAAAGAATAATTATTGTTGGGCCCCCTGGTGCGCGCCCCCCCTGCGCCGCCTAGGCCGCAGCTACATTTTCATCATTTTCGTGAGGAAGCCTCAGAAAAGAGGGTGTGTACAGGATCCGGTTGTTTTGTTGTAATCCGCTTTCCCTTGCAAAAAACAATAGAAAATGACATTTCTTGTTCTAATATAATCAAACTTCAAGAATCCCTTGCAAAAAATAAGGTAAAGTGGACATTCGCGCGCGCAAGACGAAATCCTTCCAAAACCTTAGTGTTCGCAGCGATTTTAACATAAAAACATCAAAAACCAATGGTTTTTCAACAACAAATTGTCAAAATCTCATCCCGCGCGCTCTTGCGGATTCGTAGGAAACCCAACACTTTTTAAACATTTCTGTCAAACGGGCTTTTGCGAGCAACTTTTTCGAACTTCTGCGACAACGGTTGCGCACCTGCCAGGGCCATCATCCCTGTCAAATAATACCATGCGGGACACATTCGTTTTTTCTTCGCGCGCGCACGCCGAAATCTCCAAAAACCATTGGGCTTCTTAAGAATTCTAGCACCGCGCATCATAAAATCACACGAATCGCACCGTAGGTCCTCGAAAAACACCTGCACGACTTTTCAAAATTTCTACCCGCGCGCGCTGTCCGAATCCTAAAAAACCAATGGTTTTCCAACATCCTGGACAAGCACAACCATCAGGACAACCATCGGGACAATCATCGGGACAACGATCGGGACAACCACAACCATCAGGACAACCATCGGGACAACCATCGAGACAACCATCGGGACAACCATATCCTCTCTCTCTTGTGTATTCCCACATCCCTCAGGAATTTGCCCTAAAGATGTGATCAACTATCTTGTGAGTACGTATCATGTGTATCATGTGTATCATGTACCATATGCATCATATGCAACAGATGTTCTGTGGAAGGCTTAACAACTTCTGTGGGTTAACAAGGCTTAACAACTTCTGTGGGTGTACGAACGTAGGCTTAACAACTTCTGTGGGTGTGTACTCCACGCCAGTGTAGTAGCCACGGTCGTCCGCAGGCCACGAAGTGAAGTGTCCGAACGTCATAGGGCGGGAAGCTGGGTGTGGGTGGTGGCGAAGAGTCGTGTGGATATTTGGTAGAGCTTGCACTGCCCCCCCACAAAGTGGGGGTATTGGCTGGCGTCGCATGAAAACCCTGGCACTGGTGAGAACACTGAGCGTTCGGGTAAAGTGATTGTTGTTGTTGTTGTTGTTGTTGTTGTTGTTGTTGTTGTTGTTTTTTTGCTGTTGTTGTTGTGGTTGTTGTTGTTGTTGTTGTTGTGGTTGTTGTTGTTGTCGTCGTCGTCGTCGTCGTTGTTGTTGTTGCTGCTGTTGTTGCTGTTGTTGTCGTCGCTGCTGTTGTTATTGTTGAACATTATTTATCCTAAAGAATAATTATTGTTGGGCCCCCTGGTGCGCGCCCCCCCTGCGCCGCCTAGGCCGCAGCTACATTTTCATCATTTTCGTGAGGAAGCCTCAGAAAAGAGGGTGTGTACAGGATCCGGTTGTTTTGTTGTAATCCGCTTTCCCTTGCAAAAAACAATAGAAAATGACATTTCTTGTTCTAATATAATCAAATTTCAAGAATCCCTTGCAAAAAATAAGGTAAAGTGGACATTCGCGCGCGCAAGACGAAATCCTTCCAAAACCTTAGTGTTCGCAGCGATTTTAACATAAAAACATCAAAAAACCAATGGTTTTTCAACAAAAATGTCAAAATCTCATCCCGCGCGCTCTTGCGGATTCGTAGGAAACCCAACACTTTTTAAACATTTCTGTCAAACGGGCTTTTGCGAGCAACTTTTTCGAACTTCTGCGACAACGGTTGCGCACCTGCCAGGGCCATCATCCCTGTCAAATAATACCATGCGGGACACATTCGTTTTTTCTTCGCGCGCGCACGCCGAAATCTCCAAAAACCATTGGCTTCTTAAGAATTTTAGCACCGCGCATCATAAAATCACACGAATCGCACCGTAGGTCCTCGAAAAACACCTGCACGACTTTTCAAAATTTCCACCCGCGCGCGCTGTCCGAATCCTAAAAAACCAATGGTTTTCCAACATTTATGTTACATGAGCTCGCGCGAGCTACTTTCGCACGCTCTTGCAACGGGGTTCGCGCGCCTGCCAGGGGCCATAATCCCTTGCGGTTGCGCCATAGGTTGCGCCCTCGGCCGCCGAGAATAGGTTTGCGCCATCAGGACAACCATCGGGACAATCATCGGGACAACGATCGGGACAACCACAACCATCAGGACAACCATCGGGACAACCATCGAGACAACCATCGGGACAACCATACATATCCCTCTCTCTGTGTATTCCCACATCCCTCAGGAATTTGCCCTAAAGATGTGATCAACTATCTTGTGAGTACGTATCATGTGTATCATGTGTATCATGTACCATATGCATCATATGCAACAGATGTTCTGTGGAAGGCTTAACAACTTCTGTGGGTTAACAAGGCTTAACAACTTCTGTGGGTGTACGAACGTAGGCTTAACAACTTCTGTGGGTGTGTACTCCACGCCAGTGTAGTAGCCACGGTCGTCCGCAGGCCACGAAGTGAAGTGTCCGAACGTCATAGGGCGGGAAGCTGGGTGTGGGTGGTGGCGAAGAGTCGTGTGGATATTTGGTAGAGCTTGCACTGCCCCCCCACAAAGTGGGGGTATTGGCTGGCGTCGCATGAAAACCCTGGCACTGGTGAGAACACTGAGCGTTCGGGTAAAGTGATTGTTGTTGTTGCTGCTGTTGTTGTTGTTGTTGTTGTGATCGCTGTCGTTTGTTGTTGTTGTTCTTGTTATGGTTGTTGTTTTTGAACATTATTTATTCTAAAGAATAATTATTGTTGGGCCCCCTGGTGCGCGCCCCCCCTGCGCCGCCTAGGCCGCAGCTACATTTTCATCATTTTCGTGAGGAAGCCTCAGAAAAGAGGGTGTGTACAGGATCCGGTTGTTTTGTTGTAATCCGCTTTCCCTTGCAAAAAACAATAGAAAATGGCATTTCTTGTTCTAATATAATCAAATTTCAAGAATCCCTTGCAAAAAATAAGGTAAAGTGGACATTCGCGCGCGCAAGACGAAATCCTTCCAAAACCTTAGTGTTCGCAGCGATTTTAACATAAAAACATCAAAAAACCAATGGTTTTTCAACAAAAAATTGTCAACATCTCATCCCGCGCGCTCTTGCGGATTCGTAGGAAACCCAACACTTTTTAAACATTTCTGTCAAACGGGCTTTTGCGAGCAACTTTTTCGAACTTCTGCGACAACGGTTGCGCACCTGCCAGGGCCATCATCCCTGTCAAATAATACCATGCGGGACACATTCGTTTTTTCTTCGCGCGCGCACGCCGAAATCTCCAAAAACCATTGGGCTTCTTAAGAATTTTAGCACCGCGCATCATAAAATCACACGAATCGCACCGTGGGTTCACAACTTCTGTGGGTTAACAAGGCTTAACAACTTCTGTGGGTGTACGAACGTAGGCTTAACAACTTCTGTGGGTGTGTACTCCACGCCAGTGTAGTAGCCACGGTCGTCCGCAGGCCACGAAGTGAAGTGTCCGAACGTCATAGGGCGGGAAGCTGGGTGTGGGTGGTGGCGAAGAGTCGTGTGGATATTTGGTAGAGCTTGCACTGCCCCCCCACAAAGTGGGGGTATTGGCTGGTGTCGCATGAAAACCCTGGCACTGGTGAGAACACTGAGCGTTCGGGTAAAGTGATTGTTGTTGTTAGTAAGGGCGGGGCGCCCCGACCCGTGTCCCACAACACCCCCCCCCCCCCCCCACAACACTCACAACAACCGGGGGGGGGTCCGGACGGGCAACCGAAAGTTTCGGGCCCATTTCGGCGCACCCCTCACACGGTTCGTGGCCCCACAGGGGGCGGAGCCGAAGGCCTGGGGCCCATTTCGGCGCACCCCTCACACGGTTCGTGGCCTTACAGGGGGCGCAAGCGAAGGTCTCGGGTCCATTTCGGCGCACCCCTCACACGGTTCGTGGCCCCACAGGGGGCGCAGCCGAAGGTTTTCGCGGCCCCACAGGGGGCGCAGCCGAAAGCTTCGGGCCAATTTCGGCGCACCCCTCACACGGTTCGTGGCCCCACAGGGGGCGCAACCGAAGGCTTTCGTTGCCCCACAGGGGGGGCAACCGAAGGCCTCGGGCCCATTTCGGCGCACCCCTCACACGGTTCGTGGCCTTACACGGAGCGCAACCGAAGGTCTCGGGTCCATTTCGGCGCACCCCTCACACGGTTCGTGGCCCCACAAGGGGCGCAGCCGAAGCTTTTCGCAGCCCCACAGGGGGCGCAGCCGAAAGCTTCGGGCCAATTTCGGCGCACCCCTCACACGGTTCGTGGCCCCACAGGGGGCGCAGCCGAAGGTTTTCGCGGCCCCACAGGGGGCGCAACCGAAGGCTTTCGCGGTCCATTTCGGCGCACCCCTCACACGGTTCGTGGCCACACAGGGGGCGCAACCACATGCTTCGGGCCTATTTCGGGGCACCCCTCACACGGTTCGTGGCCCCACAGGGGGCGCAACCGAACTACTACTACTACTACTACTACTACTACTACTACTACTATTACTACTACTACCACTACTTTTACTACTACTTTTACTACTACTACTACCACTACTTTTACTACTACTTTTACTACTACTACTACTACTACTACTACTACTACTACTACTACTACGACTACGACTACTACCACCACTACTACTACTACTACTAGTACTACTACTACTACTACTACTACTACTACTACTACTACTACTACTACTACTACTACTACTACTACTATTACTACTACTATTACTACTACTACTACTACTACCTACTACTACTACTACTACTGCCACTACCAGTAGCACTACGAGGTCGGCGCGGTAGCGGGCGCATACTTGTAGCTGGTGGGAACGCGTGGGCTGCCGTAAGGACCTCGAAGCTTTCCTAGTGGATTCCTATGCCTTGGGGTAGCAGGAGGGTCGGTCACCGTCGCGCCCCCCCCCCCCCCCCGCGACGCGACGGCGACGCGTCGCGTCGCGCGTCCTCGTCGCGCGGGGGGGGGGGGGGGGTACGGGGTCGCAGTGCGGGCCTCTGCCATATAGCGGAGGCCCGCACTGCGACCCAGTGGGACGGGGTCGCAGTGCGGGCCTCGGATCTGTACAGGGCCCTATACAGTCTGTATCGGATCTGTACAGGGTCCCATACAGTCTGTATCGGATCTGTACAGGGTCCCATACAGTCTGTATCGGATCTGTACAGGGTCCCACACAGTCTGTATCGGATCTGTACAGGGTCCCATACAGTCTGTATCGGATCTGTATAGGATCCGATACAGTCCGTATCGGATCTGTATATGATCCTATACAGTCCGTATGGGATCTGTAGGGGGTCCTATGCAGTCCGTATCGGATCTGGAAAGGGTCTTATGCAGTCCGTATTGGATCTGTGTAGGATCCTATGCAGTCCGTATCGGATCTGTGTAGGATCCTATTCAGTCCGTATCAGATCTGTGTAGGATCCTATTCAGTCCGTATCAGATCTGTGAAGGATCGTATACAGTCCGTATCGGGTCTGTATAGGATCCGATACAGTCCGTATCGGATCTGTATAGGATCGTATACAGTCCGTATCGGATCTGTATAGGATCGTATACAGTCCGTATCGGATCTGTATAGGATCGTATACAGTCCGTATCGGATCTGTATAGGATCGTATACAGTCCGTATCGGATCTGTATAGGATCGTATACAGTCCGTATCGGATCTGTATAGGATCGTATACAGTCCGTATCGGATCTGTGTAGGATCGTATACAGTCCGTATCGGATCTGTATAGGATCGTATACAGTCCGTATCGGATCTGTATAGGATCGTATACAGTCCGTATCGGATCTGTATAGGATCGTATACAGTCCGTATCGGATCTGTATAGGATCGTATACAGTCCGTATCGGATCTGAATAGGATCCTATACAGTCCGTATCGGATCTGAATGGGATCCTATACAGTCCGTGTCGGATCTGTATAGGATCCTATACACGGACAGGACATTCTCACGGATCTGTACAGGTTCCTAAGGATCCCTAGGACATTCTCACGGATTCCTAGGACATTCCTAAGGATTCCTAAGAATTCCGAAGGATTCCCAGGTATTCCTAAAGATTCCTAGGAATTCCTTGCTTCGCCGGTGCACACATGCTTTTTGCCAGCAGGGATTCGTTGGTGCCAGAGAGGAGGTCCGCAGATGTTCACACAAATCGAATTCAATGGCGTTGTTGTGGGTGTTGTGGGGGGGGGGGGGGGGTCGTTGTTGTGGTTGTTGCCAAGGGGGGGTCGGGGGGGGTCCCGAGGGGTCGGCGCTGGCCGCCATTGCCTTAAGGCCAGGGCGCGGGGCGCCGACCCGTGACGGGTCGGCGCTGGCCGCCCTTGCTTTGTTGTTGTTGCTGTTGTTGTTCTCTCTTTTTTTTCCTCTTTCTCTCTCTCCTTTTCTTTCTCTCCCTTTCTCGGGGATGGGGAAGCCAGATTAGGGTCAGTCTGGCAGGAGCGGCGCGCGTCCCCCGGAGCCCGCTGCGTGCGCAGGAAATGTGGCCCTGGAAGAGCTCGATTCCTTTCTCCCTTCCTTCCACCTGCCTCTGACTCTGACGCTGCTTTGGAGTCAGCACCCCAGGAGCAAGAGGCGACGGTGACAGAGACGAAGGCCCCAGTGTCCGCGTCCGCGTGCGTCCTCCCCGCCCGACGCATGCCCATGACGGCACACCCCTCACACGGTTCGTGGCCCCGTATGGAGCTCCCCTTAAGGCCCCACTGGCCGCGTTTGCATGCGTCCCCCCCGCCCACCGCATGCCCATCTCGGCATACCCCTCTCACGTTTCGTGGCCCCGTATGGAGCTCCGCCTAAGGCCCCACTGGCCGCGTTTGCATGCGTCCCCCCCGCCCACCCCATGCCCATCTCGGCATACCCCTCTCACGTTTCGTGGCCCCACAGGGAGCTCCACGGAAGGCCCCATTGTCCGCGTCCACATGCGTTCTCCCCGCCCACCGCATGCCCATTTCGGTACATCTCTCACACGTTTCGTGGCCCCATAAGGAGCTCCACCCTCCCCGCGAACCACATGCCCCTTTCGGCACACCCCTCACACGATTCGTTGCCCCATACGGAGTTTCACCGAAGGCCCCAGTGGCCGCGTCCGCATGCGTTCTCCCCGCCCACCGCATGCCCATTTCAGCACATTTATCACACGGTTCGTGGCCCCATAGGAAGTTCCACCGAAGGCCCCAGTGCCCCCCGTCCACATGCATTCCCCCCACCCAGTTCGGCACACCCTTCACACGTTTCGTGGCCCCATTGGGAGCTCCACCGAAGATGATATTCACAACTGCGTTACCTATACGACCATCCTTCGGGTGATAAGAAGGTTCGGGGGGGGGGAGGAACCAACGTCTCACTCGATCGATCTCACTATCGATCTCACTATCGGTCTCGCTCGATCGATCTCACTCGATCGATCTCACAATCGATCTCACTCGATCTATTTCATTCGATCGATCTCACAATCGATATGACTACTGATCTCACAATCGATCTCACTATCGAGCTCATTATCGATCTCACAATCGATATCACATTCGTTTTTACGATTGATACCACTATCGATATCACAATCGATCTCACAATCAACGTCATCATCATCATCAACATCATCGTCATCAACGTTATCATCATCATCATCATCATCATCATCGGGACACCACCATCATCATCACCTCATCACCATCACCATCAACATCATCATCACCATCATCATCATCACCATCATCATTCTCATCATCATCATTGGGACACCATCATTGTCACCATCATCACCATCACCATCAACATCATCATCATCATCATCATCATCGGACACCATTATCATCATCGGAGCACCATCATCATCATCGTCATCATCTCATCATCATCAACATCATGAACAACATCACCAACAACATCACCATGATCGGGGTACCATCATCATCAGCAACATCATCATCAACATCATCATCATCATCGGGACAACATCATCATCGTAACCATCATCATCACCATCATCACCATCATCATCATTATCATCGGGACACCATCATCATCAACATCAGCATCATCATCATCACCAGCATCGGGCCACCAGCATCAAATTCATTATCATCACCTCATCATCTTTCTCATCATCATCATCATCGGGACACCATCATCGTCATCATCATCAACATTATCATCATTGGGACACCATCATCGTCACCATTATTATCGACAGCATCATCATCAACCTCATCATCATCATCATCATCATCATCATCATCATCGGGTCACCATGATCATCATCATCT
>CAUYUJ010014272.1:0-5000 GCA_963575745.1 Prorocentrum cordatum | reverse complement strand
TTTCGTGAAAACCTTGAACAGCTACCATGATGGAGGGCGGCTGTTCTTCATAACGGAGCCCTCGCCACAGCGCCGCGCAAATTCGTCTTACAATTTTGAAATACCTACTGGGAGCGCCCACAGTTTCTTTTTACCACATGGCTTCCTTCGACAGGTCCTCGAATTTCAAGACCATGAACTTCAATGCGTGCAAGAAATATACGGATGGGTGGCAGTTCCTGTTCAACGCAGGGATCTCGCTGGTAGGCAGGAGCGCTGGAAGTACCCCGGGTTATAGGATGAAGGAAGAAGAAATTAGAGGAACATCAAGTTAATTCAAGTACAAGTATGTGACATTGGACTCACATGGGACACCCTCTACGCTCCTTTTATAATTCGCCAGAAAAGGACTCGTATTGTAAATCGCCCATACGAGGAATCCGATTGAAAAACCGCGCAAAATGATTCGATGTGTAATTCACACACTACAAATCAACATGCAACTTGCCCACAATAGCACTTCGTTTGACAAGGGATTCGGAGCAAGATTTTTTTGTTCGGAAAAACAAAAAACAAATCAATCGCTCCAACAAAATACGTCGCCCTTCTCGTTTTTTTCCCCCTTCCCCGCCCCGCCCCCGTCCCCCCCCGGAAACAACGGGAAGATCATTTTTTTGGGAGGGGGGGGGGTTCTTCCGGGAAGGCATTTCGGTCGGGGAAGATTCAAATTTGGATTTTTATCAAGTAGAATCACGCAGATAATCTGCTGTTTCTGCAGCTTTTGAGATTCTTCTGCTGGCGATTTACAACCTGATGTTTTGGTGGATTACACGTGGAATCCCTGAGGGCGTCTTTTGCAGGAAGGGTTCCTTCTGTGGGTCATCAGCATTTTGAAATTTTATTGCGTGGATGTGGCTCCATCCCTAAAATATTTGTTTTGCAGGATGCTCCGCCTCTCGTCGGGATCTGTTCGGGGTAAATCGCAGCCACCTCCATTCGAATCTCATGAGAGGTGGATCGGCCCTTCATTGGATTCTTTTGGAGGGGGTTCCATTCATAATTGCATGCAATTCCAGGTGAATCCACTTCTACTAACATTGCATTCAGGGTGGTTTCATCCTTCATTAGATTGTATTGGGTGTGTGTCCACTTTTAATGGGATGTCTGTTTGAGGTGGATCCACGTCTGATGAGATTTTTTGCACGTTGTTCCATCCTTGACAGGATCCCAGTAGATGTGGATCCACTTCTAGTACGATTCGATTAGAGGTGAGTCCTGCCGAACTCAGATTTGATTGCGGATGGCCTCATGCACAATGGGTTTCTCTTAGAGGTGGATCCACCGCTATGGTACGTCCACTAGCAGTATGTCCATGTGTACCATGATGCTAGAGGTGGTCTCATCCCCCACATGGATTTATTAAAGGTGGTTCCAAATTTGTCAGGATTATGTGGACAATTCTACTTATTATAACTGGTTCCTTCCCTGATCGATTTTAAACCAAGGTGGCGGGGTTTACATATTGGTTTCTAGTGTGTGGATTACAATGAAAATCCCTTTGTGCGGCTTTCCAATCGGATTCCCTTTGCTGGTTAGTTCTAAGGGGATATTTTCTGTGCGGGTTACAAATAGAATCTCCACGTGCGGCTTTACAATCGGGGTTCGTTCTGTGGGATATGTACATCTTCTCCATCGTGTGGAGGTGGCTGAGGTGGCTCCATGCCTCAAACGATTTTAATACAGGTGTCTCCGTATTCAACCGAAGTCTATTAGAGATGGGTCGCTGCCAACCCCAATCGAATCTCATGAGAGGTGGATCCACTTAGCATAGAACGGGACGCCTGGAATATATTCTTTCAGGGGATGTAGCCACTTCCACACGATATAATAAAACATGTAATGTCTCCACAAAAGGAACCCTGGTACAAAACCGCACGAACGGATTCTATTTGTAATCCAAACAATAGCACTTTGTAAATCACCGACACTGAGAATCTGATTGAAAAGCCGCACAGCAGGACTCTAGCTGTAATGCACATGCTAGGAATCAACATGTAGATCGCGTCACCCCGGGTAGAATTCGATCAGGGAAGGAGCCATTTGAAATGCCATCGTGTGCAGAATCGTATCAGGCTTGTAGCCACGTGCAGTACCAATCACATGAGGTATTTATTGATAGCTAATGTAATTATAATCTAGACGCCTCGCGTATCCCCACCAGCCCAGGACGGTTGACGTCGAAACATCCAGCGTCACGGACGACAGGCCCCCGCTGCCGAGGAAGCAAGATCCACCACACCGGGCTCCTCCGGAAGGGTACGTGCGAGGCTGGGACCAGAGCAGCAGACGAGGACAACGAGACGGTCCAACTCAGCACAACGCTGACGACAGGACTGGTTCTTCGCGCGGATACAGGGACCAGTGGAGTTACGACAGGTCCTCAGACCGCCGGGCCACGCATTCTCGCGACGACGCATGGCGTCCTCAGGAGATGCGCGCGGGAAGCGACGGGATTGTCAATCATGGCATATGATACCCTTCTCCAAGAACCCAGTGTCCACCAACGAGCTCAAGAAGAGCGACGGGTCCAAGATGTACAAGGCACCACTACGCACGATCGATTCACAACACTCCTGTGAGTCCGACAGCGCTTTCATCCTCAGGATGCAGAAAGAGCTAGGCAGCATGTTCAGCGACCTGTGGTGTGCACACTGTATCAAAACTTGCTTCACTAACGCCCAGCCGACCTTTGACCCAGCACTGCAGCCGCCCAGCGTGTGCCGAGTTTTCCTCAACGCCTGGAGGTTCGCAAACTACGACGTGCACCGCGCGGACCATATCCTGCGCACCAAGACCTGTTTTCGCAGCCCAGCGGACAGGCTCACGGCTATCAATAACGCCTCCAGTTCAGGAGCTGCCAGCAGCAGCGGGACCGCCGCCTCCACGCCCCACGCAGCGGGAGAGCGCCCGAGCAAGGGGAAAAGCAAGTCGAAGGACGGACCCGATTCATTGGGCAAGGCTGGGCAAAGGAACCGATTAACCGAGAGCCCATGGAGTTCATGGCACGAGAAACGGTATCGTCAGCAATAGTGGGCGTGGGGCATCGCCCAGTTTCGACGAGATACGGCTCTGTCATCACACTGGGTATGCGGTGCGCCAGGCGACTACGCTGCCAACTCGCTCTCGTGTGCTTTCGGCGGTTGCCGCGTTCCCCTGCTCTCCCTTCCCCTCTGCCTCCTTCGCAGTCACTGCGGCTCAATGCTGGCATCAGACTGGCAGCCCAGCGTGATTGTCCCTAACAAGCGTCCCATTGAGGAGCGCCCGGAGTGCTTCATCGACTGCACCCCCCTGAGGGCTCTTGCAGTAACTAGCGCGTGGCAAAACGAAAAAGCATGCATTGCCTACACCCGCTGGTGCATATGGGATGGTGTGCTAGCTCAATGGAGGACTTCATCATCCGTGACTGCATGCTATTTCGCGGCCGAAAGGTCCCAGCTGTTCCCGGGACTTCGTGTGAAGAGCAATGGCAAACTGGTGCCCGTGGCGGGTTTACTGAGGTAAGCTTCGATACCGAGCGCCTGGCGTGCGCGTCAGTGTACACAGGGTTGTGGTGAGCTCTCCTCCTGCTTCTCCGTTTGCTTCAGCGGTTAGCTGACTCTCCCCCTCCTGCGTCGCTGTGATCATGTATTCGGTACCGAGCGCACGGCGTGCGCGTCAGCGAACTCCGGGTTATGGGAAGCTCTCTTCCTTTTTTTCTTTTTGCTTCAGCGGTTCGCTGACTCTCCCTCTTCCTGCGTCACTGGGATCATGTATTAATTGGGACTGGGTGGTGCAGTGCCTACTGGCTGCCTTCAGCCGGCGCCACCCCTCCCCCCCTGCTGATGGCCGAAAGGGTTCATTGGGCTCTGATGCTCGTGTCTCCCGCTTCCTATTGCCGCAGCGGTTAGCTGCCACAACGGGTTGCGTACCGCTCCTGGCGTGCACTTCCCCACATCTCTCTCGTTTCGCCGGGTTTATCCCACGCGGCTGGGGTCGCCGCCAATGCTGCTGTCCGTTGGTGCTCTGACAGCCTGAATTCCATGCACGGTTCACACTGGGAACGGACGGTCAGGTGGCCCCTGACCTACTCCTGTCTGGTGTCGCCTTCGCTGGCGACTGGGAGGGTTCCGTGAGGTCTCGCTTCGAATTCCATGCGTGGCCACACCGGGGATGGGCGGCCAGATGGCCCGTGGCCTGCTCCTGCTTGGTGTCAGCCTCCACTGGTGACCGCTTGGGTTCCGCGGGGACTTGCTACGGTGCCGTCCTCTTCGGTGCGAGGATTTCGACATGTGTGGTTCTGGGCGCCCGTCGGCTGCTTTCTCCTTCATGGACTTCGCTTTCGACCAGTGCCACCGGGTGTACATGCCAGAGGATCTGCCGTTTGCAGTCTTGTCGGTGACGAGGCTGCCCCCTCTTCACTCCGGCGCCGACACGATGCCGTTGTGTCACCTACGGCACGGATGTCGTCCTGAAGTGCCTGTCGGACCTGCTCGTTTTCGTCGGGGCCTATGCCGATTCACAACGGGTGATCGACCTCTGCGTGTTCATGGTCGCGCCGCCGCGCCATTTTGGCTGCGCCTACTTGATGGTCGCCACCGGGATTTCCACGCCACCGGGTTGGGAGTGCCGCTCCTGGTGCATTTCTGAATGGTTGCCCGCGCGCTCGCTTCGCTTGCCCCTCTCTGCGCCTGTCTTGCTTTTCCGCTTTCCGCTTTTCTGCTGCCTAGTCGTGGTCCGGCTAGAGTGTGGACGCCCTTTGACCCGCTTCACGAGGCCGCTGACCAACAAGTATTCCCACCAACCCATCCAGAAACGATGCCCATGAGAGCTGACGGGGGGAGAAAGGTAGAGACACGCACAGTCAAACAGCGAGATAGTCCCCCCTGGACGGCGTGTTGGGGCCATCCCTGGGCCCGCGTGGGGGCGGGGCGAAGAGGAGGAGGAGGAGGAGGAGGAGGAGGAGGAGGAGGAGGAGGAGGAGG
>CAUYUJ010014271.1:1188361-1193547 GCA_963575745.1 Prorocentrum cordatum | reverse complement strand
CACCTCCTCCTCCTCCTCCTCCTCCTCTCCTCCTCCTCCTCCTCCTCCTCCTCCTCCTCCTCCTCCTCCTCCTCCCTCCTCCTCGAAGGGGTACAATGCCCGACAGCAGCTCCTGCTCGTTTTGAACAGGGCTCGCTGTCCGCGCCGTCACGGCCTGTGTCCATGTGAGACAGAAGGCCGCCTGCCCAACAGCGGCCGCTGCTGGTTTGGGACAACATTTGTTGTTGGGCATTGTGCCCATTCTTTCCGTACCAATCTCGGGCGTCCAAAAAACAGGGGGTGTCGCTGGCCAGTTGCGGGGGACCTCGTGGCCAGGGCCGTGGCATCTCTCCCCTGGGTCCCCAGAGATCCAACGTATGGAAAAATCAAGACGGCGGTTTTTCTAAGTTTTCGGCCTCTAGGGGCCTTCGCCAGGCCCCGAGAGCGTCAAACAACGACTCGGGATGAAAAACTGGTCCTCGGGAATGGGTCGAGACTTCCGGGGACCCCGTTTTGGAAAAAACGCGACCTCGGATCTCTGGGTCTCATGCCCTCCCCCTCCCCCGATGGTCTTCTCCCAGCACGTCCCTGGGTCCCCCCCCAATGTTCCGCGCGCCCTCTCGGACGCCCTCGCTGACGCCCCCGACCTCCGCCGGCATGGGTCTGATAGGGCTCGTGCGTGGCCTCGTGCGGATTCGGGTCGCGTGGCCCCAGTTGGCCGGGGTCCGCGCGCCCCCAGGAGCCCGAGGAGCGAGCGAGGAGTGATGGCAACGGTGCGCTACAAGACTTCAAGGTGTGTTTTGCCCCTCGCGCGGCCAGAGGAGAGTGGCCCCGCACGAACAGCCTCGAGGGCCAGCAGGAATCCCAGAGCACACCCTGAGCCAGTCGCGCCGTGGCGTCTTCAGAGTGAGGGGGGCCGAGTTGTCTTAGTTACTTCTTCCCTGCGCGCTCGTGGCTGGGTGGAGGGTCGGGCTCTGAGAGTAACATTTTGGGGCAGCAGTACTTTGCGGCAACACCTGTGGGCACGACAAGGCCGCCGCCCCCTCACGCTTGCCCGCACGTGTGGTTGGTCCCCTGCCTCCCTCACCTGTTTCTACTGTTTTCCGTTGGCGCACACCTCAGGAAAGTGCCACAACCGCAGACCTCTTTAGGGCCGGGCGGGCGGGCAAGCTTGCCGCGCCAGAGCCGAGTGCTGCGCGGCGCGCGGGTGCAGAGGGGAGGAGGGAGCCAACTGAAGAGTCAGAGAGACACCAGAAGGGTGGCGCTACGTATTCTCGTCGCCAGCGGCGATCCCTTGCCGACGCGCCGGCTCCATGTTCGAGTGCTCCTGTGGACCAGACGTTCGAGGAATCCCGCCGCTTGAAAAACAAAAACAAATCGTCGAAGAGCTGGGAGACAGCGGGCCCCAGAAACCCCGACCCGTCCCCTGGGGCCGGCTTCTCTCCTCCTCCTCCTCCTCCTCCTCCTCTCCTCCTCCTCCTCCTCCTCCTCCTCCTCCTCCTCCTCCTCCTCCTCCTCCTCCTCCTCCTCCTCCTCCTCCTCCTCCCCCATTCCGAGTCCTGTTTTGACGGTTCTGGGGCCCGGCGAAGGCTTTTTTGGAGGCCGAAAGCGGAGAACAAATGTCGATCTGATGCTGTTCAAGGCGGTGGAGAAATTTGGGGCTCCAGGAGGGCACACAAAGTTCGACCCTCGAGCGATCGACGGCGTGATCCACGACGTGCTGGGCTCGGCCCCTGGGGGTGATCTTTGGGGCAGTACCTGTGGTCGACGGCGAGCGAGGGAGGGAAGTGAGAAGGAGAAGGCCTTCTCAGAAGGCGGCGGGGCTTCTCAGAAGCCCTCGCGCCTTCTGAGAGGCTTTTCCTGTCTCCGGGGAAGGCTTAGAGAACTCCTCAGAAGGCCGGGGGGCTTCCGAGACTTCTGAGAAGGCCAGCCCCTTCTCACTTCCCCCCCCCCCCTCGCTCGCCACCGATATGGGGCAGCACTTTAGGGCGGCACTTGTCGGCAGTACGTTTAAGTCGGGCACGTCCCTCTACAGGAGGAATATTCAAACACAGTCAAGAATAGTCTGGGGACGATTTTTGGAGCATGTCATTTTGGGATATTTTTGGACTGTTCTGAATTTTTCCTGGAAAATCCCCCTGTAGGGGGACAGGCCCGACTTGACAGTACGTGGCCGCCGCCCCCTCGCCCAGGTCCGCAAGGGTGCGGGTGCCGACCCTCGGGCGATCGACGGCGACGGCGGCGGCGACACGACCTCGGCAGCGGCGGCGCCGGCGGCCGCCGCCGGCCTCCGCTCGCCGCGGGGGCCCGCTTCCTGACGGGTCTCTTTTCCGCTACCACCACCAGAAGTTGGAGGGAGAAGGGGTCCTCCTCCTCCTCCTCCTCCTCCTCCTCCTCCCTCCTCCTCCCCCTCCTCCTCCTCCTCCTCCTCACCTCCTCCTCCTCCTCCTCCTCCTCCTCCTCTTTCTCCTCCCCCTCCTCCTTGTCCGCCGCCTCCTCCACCTCCTCCTCCTCCTCCTGCTCCTCCTCCTTGTCCGCCTCCTCCTCCACCTCCTCCACCTCCTCCTCCTCCTGCTCCTCCTCCGCTTCCTTCTTCCCCCCTCCAGCTTCTGGCGGTGGTGGTGGTGGAAAGCAGGCCCATCCGCGCTTCCCGCGGCCCGCGGCGCCCCTCGGCGGCCGGCCCTCGGCGGCGGCCCGCGGCGGCGGCGGCCGCGGCAGGCTGCAGGACCTCCTGGCCCCCGAGGGCGAGCAGCCGGCTGCTTCGCCCGCGGAGCGGGAAGAAGGCGGCCGCGAGAGCCCGCGGCGCGGGCGGGCCCCCTGCTCGGCGGGGGAAGGCCGAGCCCGACCCTCGTCGAGCCGAGAGCCCGGCATTATGGCGGGCCTGTCCCCCATACAGGGGATCTTCGATGACAAATGACAGATACCCCAAAAATACCCCAAAAGGGTCAACAAAATACTCAAAAGAATAGTCCCCGGACTGTTTCCGGAATACTTTTTGATTATTTGGGGGGCATTTTTAAATTTTTTTCATCGAAAATCCCTTTGTAGAGGGACAAGCCCGACTTAACCCCAGAACCCCCTCGGGTCGTGGAAAAATCACGCAGGAAGGTTTTTCTGCATGTTCGGCCTCTGGGGGCCCTGACCGGCCCTCGGGACCGTCAAGAACGACCCGGGATGCAATACCAGTCCCGGCGAGTAGGTCCGGACCTCTGGGGGTCGCGCAATGAAAAAAACATGACGTCGGAGGTCTGGGACTCAGGCATCTGGACGGGCGGCAGGGGTAGGGTTCGAAATTCGTCGAGCGCGTTACGGAATCCGAGCCTTGCGCCCGCCTCCCATCGTTTCAGGAGAATCTATACATGATTGGTGGGGGCAGGGTTTGGCTGTCCACGACGGCCATGGCGAGAAGGAGTATCACCGCCAATCGGATGCCACGTAATAACGAGAAGACGGAGGACGGGGGTGACGACGGTAATGATGCTGATGGGTAACGATGGACGCCACTATGGCTCGCCTTTGTGCGTACTCGAGCCGACACATCTCTTGCAGCAACCACCCAACCTGCGCTAGAACCTAAACTCGCGCGATCAGGATGATCATGAATGAGACGATGGCTGCGACGACGTAGACGCTGAGCGTAGAGAGTCCCATCGTGATGATGATTGTCTGGATGATGCCGAGTTGAGGAAAAGGATGATGATTCGAATGAGGACGATGCTTCTGCTGGTGCTGATGATGCTTACGCTTCTCGAGTGCGACGTGCAGCATCACCAGCAACACAACCCAATAATGCGACCGATGAAGATATGATGCATGAGACAATGAGTATTGGCATGACGACGTTGCTTATGCAGAGGAATGATGCGGGCGAGGACGATTCTGGACATGTTAATGATACAGGGGAGATTGCGACTATGGCACGCGCTTGTGCATGATAGATCTGTCCAAGCCTTTGCGGTGCGCCCCTGAACTGCGCTAGAACATGATCGCCCGCGTATCGTGCGCGATTGTTCTAGTGTATATATACACATGTGTGTGTGCGTTTGTGTGTGCGTGTGCGTGTGCGTGTGCGTGTGCGTGTGCGTGTGCGTGTGCGTGTGCGTGTGCGTGTGCGTGTGCGTGTGCGTGTGCGTGTGCGTGTGTGTGTGTGCGTGTGCGCGTGTGCGTGTGTGTGTGTGTGTGTGTTTCTCTGCACCCTCCGGCCGCCTGAGGCCCCGCCCGCCCGCGCCCTGTCTCCCCAATTAGGGCTTCGCGCGCCCCGCCTAGCTCTTGACCGGAAGGGGCCCGCTCCCGACCCGCCGACCAAAAAAGTGTTTCTCTCTTGATCATGCCCGTCGATCCTGAACCTGTCCAGCAGGCGTGGGTGAGGGAGAAGAGGCTGGAGGGAGACGTGGGGAAGATGGGCAGAGAATTGTCCTGGCCCCAGATTCTGGCCTTGGTACTCACACCGCTCAGGAGCAGGCACCTCGGGGCCCGTCTTGGGGCCTCCTGAGGGCCGTTCTCCGGGGTCTCTTTTGGCGCTTCTCCTGGGCCTCCAGGGAGCCTCTCGTGGGGGCTTCTCGGGGGGCTCTTTTGGAGCTTCCTGGGGGCTTTCGAGCGGAAGGCTCGAGTTGCCGGTTCGTGTTCCTCCGTTTGGGGCCTCTCTTGGGGCCTTCTTGCGCCGTCCTGGGCGCCTCTTGGGCCGTTTTGGTGCCGTGTTGGGCGCTCTGGGGGCCGTCTCGGGGGCTCTTTGGGCCGTCTTGCAGCGGTCTTGGTTGTCTCTTGGCCCGTCTCGGAACGTCCGAAGCTGGAAAGCTAGAATCCGAGGCGCAATCAAAGACCAAAGGAAAATCTTTGAGATTTGCCTTTTGGGACCCTCTCGGGGGTTCTCTTAGAGCGTTCTTGTCTGTCTTGGGACCATGTTGGGCCTCTCGGGACACTTCTTGGGCCTTCTCGGAGGCATCTTCGGCCTTATTGGGCGCCTTTTGGTCCCATGTTTGGCCCGCTGCGCTACCCGAGGACGCGCGCGACACACCCAGGGAATCCCCGGAAATCATTGGGAATTCGAGGGAATCCCGAGACATCCCCAGAACTCCCTGGGAATCCTTCTCAGACCGGTGGCCCGGCTTTGCAAGACCGTGCAATTCTGAATTTCTCAAGGCTGCATGAGCCTTGGGGCACGCCACTACGTGCTGAAGGCACGGTATGGTGGCGGATACACTCTGGGC
>CAUYUJ010014271.1:1150861-1183361 GCA_963575745.1 Prorocentrum cordatum | reverse complement strand
AGGGGCCGCGGGCGCCGCAGGTCGGGGCGGATGGGAAGGGGCGCAGGCCCAGACGCGCTCGCTGCGCACAGAGGTCACGGCCGCGGGCTTTTTGCCACTCTTGGCCTCCAGGGGCCCTCGCTGGGCCTCAGGGCTGACAGTCAAAGCACGGCTCGGGATGGAGGACTGGCCCCGGGAAGCGGGTCGGAACGTCCAGGGGCCCCGTGTTGAAGAAAGAAATCAAGATGCCGCATGTCTAGAGGATCGAGACGGGGATGTGGGTGCGCTTTCTGGAGGTTTCTGGTCGTCCCGGGGCGCCCTCGTTGCCATGGCTGGATCCGCTTCAAAGTCTAGGCAGGACGCAGCAGCCCAGATTACGTCCAGGGATTGTCTTGTTGACTTCCGATCAAGGGCAGCGTTGGGGGGGGGGGGGGGGGGCAGCGTCAGGGGGGGACGGTTCGGGTTCCAGGTTCCAGGCTTTCGGGCTTTTTCGCTGATTCTCGGCGGCTTCCCAGCCTCGGAGTGCCTTCTGGCGGCCGCGCCTCGCCGCGAGCGTTCCAGGGGTGCCCGGATCGCCCCGAGCTGCTCTGCTCCAAAAGTCAGGGGGCCACGTCGGGCGGTGACGGGCTCAGTGGGGGGGGGATGCATCGATCCCCGATCGCCCACTGATCGCCGAAAGGGCTGCGGGCATGGGCAACGCCAGGGGGGGGACTCCGACCCCGTGCCCGTGCGGCCCGATCCGGCGATCCGGCTTGCCGATCCGATGCTGTCCTTCGATGCCTTCGGAGGCTCCAGCGGCGAAGCACCTCCGGCGCGGTCTGTTCGAGCCGCTCGACCCCCAAAAGCGCCCACTCGTCCCGGAGGAGGAGGAGGAGGAGGAGGAGGAGGAGGAGGAGGAGGAGGAGGAGGAGGGGGAGGGGGAGGGGGAGGAGGAGGACCAAGCGCCCATTCGTCCCCGAGATGGGGCCCGACGGTCCCCCGCCCCGGGGGAAGTGCGGCTTCGCTGTCGGGTGCCCATCGCCGATCTATGTTTCAAGCTCGACGCGTCCCCCCTGAGCCTGTCTGGACGCCCGAAATGGGTACGGGAAGAATGGGTACTAATTATGTCCAACAGCAGTTCCTGTTCATTTTGAACAGGGCTCGCTGTCCGCGCCGCCGCGGCCTGTGTCCATTCGAGACAGAAGGCCGCCTGCCCAACAGCGGCCGCTGTTGGTTTGGGACAACATTTGTTGTTGGGCATAGTACCCATCCTTTCCGTACCCACTTCGGGCGTCCAAAGCCTGGTCCCCTCCGGGCGAGGCTTCGATGCCTTCCGACGCTTTCCCCGGTTTTCGGCGTCGTGCCAGCCTCGGGGTGCCCTCCAGGAGCTGCGCCTCCCCGAGGGCCTTATGGCGGTGTCCGGATCATCCCGAGCGGCCGCCGGGGACCTGCGTTCTAGCTTAAGAGCCAGCCGACCAATATCAGCCGGGGCCCCCCGTTGAGAAAGCGAGGGTGCGACATCTGCTGCACCCAGCTGGTTAGGGCCCCGCGCGCCTTCGGGAGGCGCCAGGAAAATCAAGGCTCCAGAAACCAGCACAGCACAATGCAAACCGGGACATTGGGCAAGCCCCCGCTTGCGGGTCCCAGCTGCTCCCTGCGCCGCACCGCCGCACCCCTATTGGGAGCCCTGGAGACCTCTCTTCTGGGGGGGCGTTGTCGTAAAAGCGTCTTGGCGCCGTGCGCACATCTGGGGAGCCAGGCCAACCCGTGCTCCAAAGGGCCCCTGTTGCGCCAGTTCGGGGCCCCTTTGCAGGTCTCTTGGGGGCCTCTTGGTGACCTCTTGGGACCTCTTGGGGCTCTCTTGGGGGCTCGTGGGGGGCTAACCTCCGTCTTCTTGCCACAGGTTTTTGTGTTGGCTCTATTGCAGGCTGCTCTTTGCTCGACTCCGTGTTTGCATGGGGCATGTTGCAGGCACCATGCTCAGCCAAACTTCGTGATCGCTGCGATGGGTGACAAAACAACGTCGGGAGCTCCCTCCCACTCCTCGCAGGCCTAGAGGTTGACACCAACACCAATATCGGCGGTGTTCCTCCACCGAGGAGAGAAGATCCTGATCTCGGTGATGGTGGTAATATTCTGGCTTCCAAGGTGACCGAAATATTACCACCAACACGGAAATCTAGGATCATCTCTCTCCTGTGGAGGCAGCCCCCCGTCTTGGTGTTAGTGCCTCTTTCCAGGCCTCCAACACTCCCCCGCTCCGCCCAGCCCGAGCAGGCCGAGCCGGCGCCGCCCGCGGGCGGGGGCCCTCTGGAAGCGGGCGCGGGAGCCGCGGCCGAGGCGCGACCAAGAAACGCGAGGCTCCAGAAGGGTTGCTTCTGTTCTCCTCCTCCTCCTCCTCCTCCTCCTCCTCCTCCTCCTCCTTCTCCTCCTCCCCCTCCCTCCTCCCTCCTCCCTCCTCCCTCCTCCCTCCTCCCTCCTCCCTCCTCCCTCCTCCCCAGGGGGTCAGGGATTGTTCTCCCCGGCTGGCGCCTACAGAAGGCAGCAGGTCAACTGGTCAACTTTGGGTGTGCGCTTTTTGCTCCACGATTTTGGGCCCATCCTCCGGTCCTCGTTCCTCCTCCTCCTCCTCCTCCTCCTTCTCCTTCCGTTGCCGTTTTGGCTCAAGCGTGCAGCAGCGCATGCGCTAAAGTCGATCCGCACAGTGAGGATGGGCAGCCCTCCCCAGGGTACCCCTGCATCCTGGCCCCCATCGGTCCATCCTTCGCCGCGTTCGTTGGCCGCGCCCCGCTCGAAGAGCTTCGAATTGGTTGCCCAAGGCCCTCGCATGCTTATCGCGCATCCTTAATGGAGGATGACGATTAACAAATGACCGAGGGTCGTGTTCACGCGGCGGCGCCCGGGTTGACGATTAGAAAAAACCGGCCGCGGGCTGGAAAACTATATTTTTTCATCGTTCTCCTCCAGTCAGAAGATAGTGCAGAAACAGCAGAAAACTATTATTTTAATCGTTCTCCCCAATTTTTTATTAATCGTCATCCCACTATATTTTATTAATCGCCCATTCGCCCGCCTTGGCTCGGCCGCTCGCCCGGGCAATAATTGTCACGGGTGGCTCCCTTGTTGGCTTGTGTCTGCAGAGGGGGGCAGGATTTGTCCGCCCCAGCCGGCCCTTGCACGTGCACAGGGCTATGGTGGGTCAATCGGCGTTTCGTGGTGCTTCTCCATTCTCCTCCCTCCCCCCCCCAAAAAAAACACAAAAAATGCTTATCGCGCATCCTTACGGCACGGGTGGACTGCAGCGGGCAGCCTCTCCTTTGAGGACCTCTGGCGCGTCGAGGCGCCCGCGGACGCCTCCGACGCCGCGGCGCCCCGCTCGGCCCCGAGCCGCGGCGGCCCGCGGCCGCGCTGCTGGCGATGCCGCTGTGGCGTCAAGTCGGGCCCGTCCCTCTACAGGAGGAATGTTCAGAAATAGTAAAAAAAAATAGTCTGGGGACGACTTTTTTGTTTTTTTTTGTGAGGATTTTTTGAAACATATATTTCTGACTATGTTTAACTTTCCTCGAAAATCCCCCTGTAGGGGGACAGGCCCGACTCAACTCTGGCGATGCTGAGCTCCTCAGCAGGAGCCGCAGCGATGAACGCAGCCGTGGCAGGCGTCCTGCTGGAGGAGGCAAGCGTGGCGTGCTACGGGCGCCCGCGACCCATGGCGCTCGGCCCCCCCCCTCCGTCGCGGGGCGGGGCTGCCGCTCTCGTTCTTCAGAGTCGCGCCGCGCCCGTCCCGCCGCTCCCGCCCCGCTGCGCCGCCTCCGCTCATGAGACACAGGCGGGCGACGCGGTCGGGAGGCACGTGGCAGGTGTCAAATTCAAGATGGGACAGTCTATGCAGTCAGCCACTGCTGACATCATGGCCGCCGTGCGCTCGGAGTTTCGCGCCCTCTTCGGCACAGAGGTTGCGCCGCATGTGGCGAAGATGGAGGAGCAGGAGGCTGAAGTTCGTAGGGCCGAAGCGTGCAATGAGAAATCCGAGAAGGATCAGGACACCATCAAGGCCTCGATCAAGACGATCGAGGAGCCGATGGCCATCGCGGAGGCGCAGGTCTCTGCTCCTCTCGTTTCCGTCAAGCTCGTGGATCGGAATCGAGTCGTGGACCCAGCCATTTTTGCGTTCGCCTGTGAATCGCCAGCGGCTCCTCGTGCTGTCATCGAGGCTTTGTCAGACTGGCTGCAGGCAGCAAGCGTGTCGGAGAACATGATTACCCTCATCGGCGATGGCCCCCCAAAGCGCTTCCACCTTCATTGCCACAGTGGCGCTGCGGGTGTCGCGCGGGCTGGCGCGCTCCAGGCGGCGCTCAGGCTTCCAGGCGGCAACCAGTGGCGCAATTAGGTGCTCAGTCAACCCTATGGCGGGCTCCGTGGTCCCATTCGATGCCAATGGCGACAGGAACGGGAAGGATGTCCGCCGCGAGGTCCAGACGAAGAAGCTCCTCGGGCTGGTCCAGCCTGGGGCTCCTGCTCAGGAGCGTTGGGCGCGCAGTCCGGAGGGCCTGGCGCTCGTGGCCGGAATCCCTATCGTGGAGGCCCAGGTCCAGGGACCAGAGGAACCTTCGAAGCTCGCATGGGCCATAGCTGCCGCCAGATCGACCAATGCGCAGCCACGACACAATTCCGTGGCCTATGGCGCGAGATTCTCACCAGGTGCTTGGAGGGCTCCAGAATCGAGTTTTGCTTCGGGACGGTTCATTTTCGAGCGGTGAGGGGCATGGGGGTCAGAAGTCCAGGGCCAGATCTCAGGTCCAGACCTCATGCAGGTCCGGACCTCAGGTCCGGAGGCCCGGCAACGGCTCGCCGAGGCCTTCCGTCGGGGGTCCGCCTCCGAGCTTTCTGGGGGATGGCGGCCCTCTTGGGACTTTGGGAGCGCCCTGGCGGAGCTCTCTTGGGCCGTTTCGTTGGGGTCTTATATAACAGGGCCCCAACGGATGCTACAGCGCACCCCTCTGTTGTAGCATCCGTCGGGGGGGCGTCTCGGAGCTCTCTGGGGAGCCTCTGGAGGCCCCCTTGGGCCGTCCTGGAGCCCTCTTGGTCCGTCCTGGAGCCTCCTGGAGCCGTCGGCCGCTGGAACTTTGCGGAGCCCGTCTTGGGGTCCTCTTGGGCCGTCCTGGGAGCCACTTTGGCAGGCCGGTTCGGTTCCGCCTGTTCGGGTTGACCGTTCTGGCCAGTTTCGATCGGCCGGTTCGGTTCGAATCAGCCGGTTCAGTTTCAGCCGGTCCGGTTTTGGCTCCGGTTTGGGCGGTTCGGTTGCAGTAGCCGCCTGTTCACAGTTACCAGTTCAGTTCAAACCCGTAAGGCAGTGGTCACTCGAGAAGAAAATGATGACCATGGCGGCGGGACTGGCAAGTAACGAGTTGAAGGCCAAAGCTCGCATCAGGCAGGGAAGGGAGGGGTACCCCTCCCGGAAGGGAGGAGGGTTTTTGGAAGAGGAAGAAATTGATCGCTAAACCACCTTAGCCAAAAGGGCTGGTGGGATAGGGATTGGAACGCGCTCCCACGTCACAAACGGAAGGCGTTCGTTCGCACGCGTCCCCGCCTCCGACGCCTTGCCGAAGAGGAGACTACGCGGGCCGCACAAGGGCGGGAACGGTTAAACTTCTGATGGGCGCGGCGAATAGACGGAACATGCCCCGAGCTGACGCAGCACTGTCCCTTTCCCTGACAAGCTGCGCGGCGCCTGGGCAAGGTCCGAATCTTGCCCGCCCTCGCGCGGCCCCGCCGCCGCTGTCGTTCTCATGCGTCTCGGCGACAGAATTACCAGCCTCGAACGTATCCCTATCCCTAAGATTGACACGCCAAAAGGCGATGACAATCTTAGGGATTAGCCCTCAACAAAATAAGGGAATCCCTGATATTGGCATCCTGATGAGGAGGTGCCCAGCATAGGGATAGGGATATGTTCCAGGCTGGTAAAAGATCCCTGCGCCGCGCCCCCGCTGGAACGCCACTTCAGGCGGAATGCGCACGGGACGTGGAGGGCACAGGGGTACCCTTGAGCTGGCAGGGTCGACCTACTGATCTGGGCCGACTGTAATGACCATGCTGAGCCGAAGACATTGCTTGTGAACTGTCTGTTGGCAGGTCGGATGGGCTCCCGCAGATTTGGTTGCTATCCCGGAGGGTTGCAAAGGAGGTTCTTGCGGGGAGGGGGTTTTCCAGAGAGCTTCCCAGGGGCCTCGGCACCTCGTCAAAACAGGGGGTGCGAAGCCCCTGGGGGACCCCGAGAACCCTCCCAAGAAACCCCCTTTGGAACCCTCCCGCTATCGGCCGGCGGCAGGGTCGGACTATATATTCCAACACGGAACAATGAGAATTAAGAAGGGTGGATCTGTGTAATTTCAGGCCTGCGGCCCGTTGGCACTTTCGCGTTCTCGCTCAGAAACGTCGTTTGGCCAGGGCCTGGCCGTCTTTCGTGATTGACTGTTCGGGATCGGGGGCTCGCCGTTTTAGGAATCGCTTTCACGCGTCGCCGGAACAGTAGTTTGTCGATGGCTTCAGAGGGGCCGGAAACGGCCCTCAATGAGCCGAAATCTACGGAAAGCGCAGCGACTACAACAACATATATATATATATATATATATGTATATATTGGGATGTGTTCTGTTTCTGTTGTGCATCGGCTCTCTTGGCCAGGCCTGGGGACAGGAGGCGCACCACCACCACCACCTGACGGGGTGCAGGACGATACGATGTGCGGGATGCCGGTGGGCACCACCACAACCACCCTTGACTGCCCTCGGCCTCCGCCTCCCAGGTGACCAGGCGTCCGACGATGTGAGTCTTTCAATCCGCGGGGCCAGCTCTCCACCCCTGACCCAGTTTGGTCGTCCCGGGGCCTGGCAACGGGCCCCATGGAGAGCGAACTCGAGGAAATTCGGGAGCGGAAAAGAGAGGGGTGATGACTAGGGGGGGTGGATTTCATGGCGCGGGCCATGATTTTTCCTCGGATTTCATGGCGCCTCTTCTTCTTTCATTACGTCCCAGGCCCCCCCGCTGGGCCGCACTCATGCCGCCGGTCATGATTTGCACCCCCTCCTCTTGGACACCCCCCTCTTGGCCGCTCCCGAGAAACACGCCCGGCTTGAAACAAAAATCCGATCGTCAGAGATCTGGGTGGCGGTGGTGTTTTTCCCTTTTCCCCGTCCGACGTCGTCTTCGTCGTCTTCGTCGTCGTCCGCCGCCTCCGTCGTCCCTCGTCGTCCGTCTGTCGCCCGTCGCCGTCGTTTTCGCCGTCGTGTCGCGCCGTCTCTCTGATCCGATCTCTGCCGCTGGGCTCCCCTCTCCCTGGCTTGAAGTCGGGTCTGTCCATCTGCAGGGGGCCTATTCAGAAACAGTCAAATAATAGTCTGGGCACTATGTTTGGACTATTGTTTTGGCACTTTTTGAATTTTTGTTTGGGAGTATGTTTCATTTTGCGTCAAAACTCCCCCTGCAGGGGGACATGCCCGACGTAACCCTGGTTCCAAGAGAGTGCCAAAATAGTCAAAAACAATAGTCAAACAATAGCCTGGGGACTATGCTTCGAATATTTGTTGGGCGATTCGGAATTCTGGGCGGGGTAGTTTCCATGTCTCGTCAAATCTCCCCCTGCAGGCGGACGTGCCCGACGCAGCCCTGGTCCCAAGAGGGTGCCAAAATCGGGGGTGGGCAGAACCCCCAACAGTGACACGTCGATTAGTGAATCGTCCGTTTTCGGTTCTCGAGAGGGCTTCGTGGGCGTTCTTTTCCAGGCCTGCGCCCGCCAGGTTTGGGCCTCAGGTCGTTTTCGCTAAACCACGTTTTACTAAAGGGAGGTTTGTCCATCCCCGATACGCAATCTGCTGCATGCGGCTGGTTTCGGCCCCGCCGCCAGGCCCATTCCTCGATACCTGGGCGCCTCCGGCGCCGGGAGGCGCCCGGAGGATCCCCTTTTGCTCTCCCCCCCCGTCCATCCCCGACAAAAGCGCTCGGGCGCCGTCCGCGCCGGAGGCGCCCGCGGAGCGGCCCGGCGAGCGGGCGCGCGACGCCCGGGAGGCCCGGCTCCTGCGGCACGCCGCGGGCCCGGCGGCCCCGCCCGCGGGCAGCGGGCGGCACGGCGCGGGAGGCGCGGGTCTCCTCCTCCTCCTCCTCCTCCTCCTCCTCCCCCTCCCCCCTCCCCTCCTCCCTCCTCCTCCTCCTCCTCATCCTCCTCCTCCTCCTCCTCCTCCTCTCCTCCTCCTCCTCCTCCTCCTCCTCCTCCTCCTCCTCCCCCGCGGCAGGGGCGGGGGCCGGGGACGAGCGCGCGCTCGGCCACTCGCTGGGGGGGGGGGCGGGGGCAGGGGGGGGGGTAGGGGTCAAACGACACGAAGATCGGGACAAAATCGGATCGGGATAACTCGAAATCTCTGAGAATGGGCGGGTTTGGAGGACGTATTGGGCGCCGCGGCCGCTCCAGAGCGTTCCGGAACGCTCCGAGAGCGATCCGGAAGGCTCTGGAGCGATTTATCCCGATCCTAGCTCTGTTTTAAGGGGTGGTACAGCCAATCGGGAGCCTTGAGGCGGGGGTCAATGCAGACGGGGGTCCGCCAGAGCGCCCGATCTTGCAGGATCCTGCAGGGCCAGTGTCTCACTGACCCGGGCTGGGGTGCAGGATCCTGCCGGATCCTGCGGGATCCTGCGCATCGACCCGGGTTTGGGTGCAGCATGTTGCAGGGTCTTGCAGGATCTTGCAAGGCCCGATTGGCCCGGGTCTGGATTGACCCGGGTCAGCAGATCCCCGAGCCAAGACGCTGAAATAAGGAACAGTTTGGATTCGGAAGGGGCACGATGTTCCTTGCGCCCTTCCGTTGTTGTTCTTCTAGCCCTTCTCGTGCACCCAAGCTTTTCTGAAGCCACAGAGGGGCTTCATTCGGGGCGCCACAGAGGAGCCACAGAGGCGCGGGCCGGACGGAGGGGTGGTAGGCAAAGTCGGAGCTCAAGAGACGGGGGTCAATGCAAACGGGGGTCAGCCAGGGCAGCGGATCCTGCAGGATCCTGCGAAGACCCCCTCGAGGCTGACCCGGGTTGGCGAGCCGCTCGTGGCCGCGAGGCGGCCGCACCTATTGGTTGACCCGGGTTTGCGAAGACCTGCGTTGCATCTTTTTTGTCTCCCTGCATTGCAGTTTTTTGGTTCCCTGCTGACCCGGGTCTGGATCGACCTGGGTCAGAAGATCCCCGACAAAGTATGTTGACGGGCGACACTTTTAGCGAACAGTCTGGCAAATAGAATGAATCATTCGAAACAGAAATCACATATGATTGCAAGCGCCGCTATTCGGATATCGTCTTCTGTGGAGCTCACTCTGGAGCCACGAAACGCCATGCTGGCGGGGGAGGGGGGCCTGTGGGGGGGACGACATCAGTGCATGCATGCGTTCTCCCTCGAACCCCTGAGATTCGTGCGGAAGTTTGATCACGCGGGACGTTTTCGCTGGGCTTCGGGCCCAGGGCTGTCACCGGTCGATCCCGCTCAAAAGATGCTGCCGGAAGAGAGGGCCCAGGGTTCGGGTCGAGTTTTTGCTGCGGTGTTCCAAATTGTTCGCGACGTGGGATCTCAAGGAGGGTTGGAATGGGAGGTCGTCCAAATTTTCGGACGTCTTTGTCGGTTCTCGGCGTTTTTCCGGCCGCGGGGTGGTCTCCGGCAGCTGCGCCGCCCCGAGGGCGTTCCAGCGGTGCGCCGCCAGAGGTTCGATTTTTTTTCCGAAGGCCAGGCGGCGAGGATCAGCCAGGGGTTCCCCATTGCAGAAAAGGGGGGTGCGAAGTCTGCTGCACACTGCTGGTTCTGGCCTTGCCGCCTGGCGCTCTCCTCGATGCGTGGGCGCCTCCCAGCGCCAGGAGGCGCCAGGAAAACCACACGTTGCCCCCCCCCTCCCGATACCGTGACCTTCCGCAGTGATGAGAATTGGTCCTCCAGAACTATGTAGAGTTGATGTGAGAACTGTCTAAGACATCGATTATACGTTAGACTCGTCGTGGTGCTCTTTCTGTGCCCTGCTGGAAGGTCAGGGCAAGCCTCCTGACTTAGAATGCAACGCCTAGCAGGTAACATTCAACATCGTTGCTGGTATATCCGTGGCCAGACATTGGGTGCGGCATAACCTCGCGCAATCCGTCCTGACCTCGCACGATCCCGTGCTCAGTGCCCTCGTGGGAAGACCTCCCAGAAGGTGCCTCCCCAAACTCCCGACGTCATCATTCTTGTCGCAGCCTGGGCCCCTGCAGGTCTCGACCCATTCCCCAGGACCAGCTTTTCATCCTGAGTCGGTGTTTGACGGCCCCGAGGCTCGGTAAGGACCTCCAAGGGCTGCAAATTACCAAAAACATAGCTTCGCTATTTCTATTTTGCGACGCGAGCAGGTCTGGGCTCTCTCTTACGAAGGCCCTCATAATAAAGCAGTCACGTTGCGTCCTGGCTTGCCTATGGCTCATAGTCCCGCCAAAGAATGTTCACATAGCTTTATTAAGTTTGCACGAAGGTGCCTCCAACATGTCTGGCTGAGACCGTATGTTGTTTTATTCCTCGGCTTTCGGTTCTAAGAGCACGGTTATTGTTGTTGTTGGAGCTGCTATTGCTGCTGTTGTTGTTGCTGCTGCTGTTATTGTTGCTGTTGTTGGTGTTGGTGCTGGTGTTGGTGTTGTTGTTGGTGATGGTGGTGGTGGTGTTGTTGTTGTTGGTGGTGGTGGTGGTGATGGTGGTGGTGGTGTTGGTGTTGTTGCCGGTGTTCTTAGGACACTCCGTCGTATAGGCCTCTGCTCACCAGAAGTCAGTTGCCTCCGATCCGGCCGTCCGACCCGGGCAGGCGGCGCGGACGCCGCGCCGCCGGAGCCGATGACGCAGGCGGCGCTGCAGGCGCGCCTGCGGGCCCTCGAGGAGCGGCTCGTGCCCGCGGAGATGTCCGCCGCCGCCGCCTTGCCCCCGGGACCGGCCACGGCCGCGGAGCCAGAGAAGGACCTGCCGTGGAGGGAAGGGGTCCTGAGGGTTGGATCTGGCTGGGGGCCTGAGGTGGTTCCGGGGGCCGAAGTCATCGATCGTCGAGTGCCTTCTTGGCTTGTGCTTGGCAGCGCGTGTGTTGATTCTCCGAAGGAACCGCGAAGGAGCTGCGGAAAGGCTTCCAGCACGCGTACTGGGAACGAGTAGGACAACGCTTGCAGGAACACGCTGCGAGTTCAAGCAGGTTGCTGCGAGGATGCTTGCCTGGGAGCCGCGGAGAGGAAGCTGGCATAGCCCTGCCTGCTGGCTTCTTCTCTAACAGCTCTTTCAGCTATCACAAGGAGCTATTTGGGAATTTCCCACTATGTGCGTTTGTTCTGGCGAGCAGGACCGGGTGGGGCGCAGGTGCGAGATTCGATCGTGGTTTCGGGCCCACGGCGCTCAACAAAAACTGGTCTGGTGTGATAGATTAATTGTATGAGGTGGTCACTTGGAGGAATCCAGGAACCGATCTTGAGAGGAGGAGGCCTCAATCCCCCCTCGTGGCCGATTTTCCGGGGTCCCCAGCAGTTCAAAACTCCCGGCCGCTTCCAAGTCCAGAAACGGGCCCTGGAGCACTTCGCTGTTTTCTGGCCTCCCCTGCGGGCCATTTCCAGGGCTGCTGTGCGACATCTTGTTTCCCAGGCGGGCGCAGAAAGAGCGGACAGACCGCGCCGAAGTGCGGAACCCTCAGGCGGCCCCCAAGGAGAAGCCCACGCGGCGGGCTCGGCCCCACAGCCCCCTGCGACGGAACGGCCGCTCGGAGGCCAACGCTGGACCTCGTCGCGGGTCTACCCGGTGGCTCTCACAGGGGAGCCCGCTCGACGGGCAGGCCCAGCACATGCTCCCGGTGGGCCGGCCCTGCGGGGCCCGTCGCGGGCAGAGCTGCGGGTCTGCCAGGCGGCTCCCGCACGGCGGGCACGGCCCGAGGAAAGACAAGGAGCGGCCATGCGGCGGCTTTCGGCGGACCAGGCCGCGGGCCCACCGACGAGTCCCAGGAGCAACGCCTGCGCGGCGGGTGGGCCCTGGAACCGCGCGACGGATCGGCCTCGCGGAGGCCCCCAGCGGGCCGCAGCTGAGCGGTTCCCGAAGCCAGGCTTTCGCGACGAGCACAGGCCAGGAACCCCACGGCGGAGCGGCCGTGCGGAGGCCAGAGGGCGGCCAGTCCGAAGGGCCTTCCCGGAGGACCCGGGAGAGGAGAGCGTGCTGATAGCGGGCCAGCAACACGCGGCGATGAGGGGGGGAGGAAAGGGACCTGCACAAGAAGGGGGGATCGCAGCGAAAAGCGGGCGCGCGTGCGCGCGGACACGGCGACGACGGCGACCGTCGACGACCACGATCGGGACGACACAAAAAACCGACCACGATCACGACCGACACCGACGAAAACAGACGACCAACGACGACGATGACGACGACGACGACCAAGACCGACGACGAAGACGACGACGACGACGACGACGACGACGACGACGACGACGACGACGACGACGACCAGATGACGAGCGCACCCACGACGACGAGAGGAAACGCCCACGATGCACGACGCCGACGACGACGACAAACCACGCGGTGCCGGCCCAGCGCAGCCCGCGCATCAGGTCCGCCTGCGCCTGCGCCTGCGCAGCGGGCGCCGCGGCTCGAGCGCGAACGCGCGCTTCCAGCACCTGGGGGGATCGCCTGCGCACTCGGGGCGGCGCGCTGGGAGGGCAGGGGAGGAGGAGGAGGAGGAGGAGGAGGAGGAGGAGGAGGAGGAGGAGGAGGAGGAGGAGGAGGAGGAGGAGGAGGACGAGGACGAGGAGGAGAGGAGGAGGAGGAGGAGGAGGAGGAAAAGGAGGAAAAGGAGGAGAAAGAAGGAGGAGGAGGAAGAGGAGGAGGAGGAGGAGGAGGAGGAGGAGGAGGAGGAGGAGGAGGAGGAGGAGGGGGGGGGAGGAGGAGGAGGAGGAGGAGGAGGAGGAGGAGGAGGAGGAGGAGGAGGAGGAGGAGGAGGAGGAGGAGGAGGAGGAGGAGGAGCAGAAGCAGGAGGAGCAAGAGCAGGAAAAGGAGGAGAAGGAGGAGGAGAAGGAAAAGGAGGAGAAGAAGGAGGAGAGAAAGGAGGAGAAAAAAGAGGAGAAAAAGGAGGAGGAGGAAGAGGAGGAGGAGGAGGAGGAGGAGGAGGAGGAGGAGGAGGAGGAGGAGGAGGAGGAGGTGGAGGAGGAGGAGGCGGAGGAGGAGGAGGCGGAGGAGGAGGAGGAGGAGGAGGAGGAGGAAGCGGAGGAGGAAAAGGAGGGGAAAGAAGTCGGAGAAGGAGGAGGAGGAGGAGGAGGAGCAGGAGGAGGAGCAGGAGGAAGAGGAGGATGAGGAGGAGGAGGAGGAGGAGGAGGAGGAGGAGGAGGAGGAGGAAAAGGAGGAGAAAGAAAGAGGAGAAAAAGGAGGAGGAGGTGAAGGAGGAGGAGGATGAGGAGGAGGAGAAGGAGGAGCCGGAGGCCTACGACAGCGCCGCCGCGGACGCGTGGGTGGAGCTGATCTGGGCCCACCCCACCCAAGAGCAGATTGCGATTGACAACTTGCCGCTTCGCGACGGCGGCGCCGCTTTCGGGTTGGCCACGCCGCGGGCGTCTGCTGCTTTCCACGCGGGCTGGCGCCACCAGCTCTGGCGGCAGTGCGCCAGGGCCCCCGTGTACACCGAGCAGGGCTTGCGCGCAGCTTACCCCGGACTTGCCGCGGAGCTGGAGAAAGCAAGCTGACCTGACGGCCAGGGCGCCCGCGCTGGTCGGCGACGTGGAACTGGACCTCACCGCCGAACCCCACAAGCGCATGCAGAGGATGATCATGGACGCCTCCGGGCGCGCGAGACAATCCTCAGTGGCGTCCCAGAACCGTACCGGGCGCGGCTGCATCAAGCTGGCGGCGCCAGAGCAGGCAGATTCCTGTGCGTGCCCCAGTCCAGCAACAAGGCCATCGCGGATGGAGCCTGGCGCATGGCCCTGCGCAGGCGCCTCCTGTGCACAGTCGAACAGATAGTCTTTCCAGCGCAAGCGGAGACGCATTGCCACCAATCCGGTACATAGGGTGCTCGTGGGGCGCATTTTGATGTTTTTTTCTCTTATGGTTTTCTGCACGCAGAGGGGAACAAGGCCGGCGGCGAGGTTGTCGGAGGCCAAAATAACATCCGCGACGTCTTGTGGCGCTTCGCCACGGCCAACATCGACCCGCGCGCGCTACCCAAGCAGCGGCTTGAGAGTTTGCGGGCGCCGGCTTTGGTCGACGCGACGGCGGACGACGAGGCCGGGGACGTATTGAACGTTGTCTTGAACTACTGGCAGGAGGGTGGCCATTGACGTCGCCGCGGTTGGCGCCCGCGCCGACTTGCCCCGGATCCGAACGGCGGCAGGCCGGGATGGGGCCGCAGCAGCGGAGGAGGCGAGGGCCAAGCGGCGGCGCTATGTAGGGCTCGACATCGCCCCGCGCGTGCTGAAGCTGGGGGCCGCCCAGGCGAGGGCGCGCAGGCGACCGTCCGCATGCTCGCCGTGATGGCAGGCGAGTCACGCGCCTCCGCGCTGGCGGCCGGCCCGTGGCAGCAGGTTAGCATCGCCGCGCAGGCCTCCGATGCCTGGCGCCTGGCGAGCGCCTGCGTCCGTTAGGGTTCGCTTGCCCTTGCATGGTCTAGACGAGGCCTCGCGGCGGAGGCGGTTGGCCCGCGGGCGGAGTGCGCTGAGGAGGCGCCGAACAGGGCGGCCGCGGCGGCACGAGGGCGCCTAGGAGGAGGGCGCGGACGAGCCGGAACAGGTTGAGGAGGAGGAGGAGGAGGAGGAGGAGGAGGAGGAGGAGGAGGAGGAGGAGGAGGAGGAGGGTGGCTCAAGCCATTGCCTTCTCGGTCAGGTCCGAGGAGCTAGGGCCCAAATTTTTCCTTTTGGAGCGCCAAGTCCACCAGCCGCTCGCCCCACAAGATGGGGTGGACTTGGAATCAGACCCAGTCACGCCCCAAGATCTGCCGCCCATATGTGGTTTGCACGTCCTGTGGCGCCTGGCAGTACACTTCCAAGGCCAAGAAGAAAGTCTGGTGCAAGTGCGGAGAGCCCTTCCACATTCCCGACGCTGGCGACAAAAGCACCCAGGCCAGTCAGGCGAGCGAGAAGGGCGCGCCGCAGGACCAAGATATGAAGTCCATCCTCACCGCCATCCTGGGGGTGCTCAGTGACGCCCAGAAGCAGGAGCTCGGGCCCGCCGCCCAGTCAGCAGCAGCGCTCGTGTCGGAGAAGAAGCCCGCCCCCGCCGTGGCTGCAGTGGCAGCTCTCCAGCGGGTGCGGCAGCACGAGAAGAAAGTCACAGAGCTTGGTATACACGTACAGGAGTTAGAGACCCAGCTCCAGGCCGCCAAGGATGACCGCGCCAAGGTAACCATGGAGTTACAGGAGGCGCGTCAGCAGTTCGAGGCGGCCAGCCAGCAGGCCACCGCCCAGTGGGGCACCGCCGCCGCGGCCGAGGACGCCATGGAGGAGGACCAGGAGGCGGCGCCCAAGGAGGCCCCCGCGGCCGAGCAGCCCAAGGCCAGCGTTCCCGAGCTGCCGCCAGGGCTGCGCGCCGCCGTCAGCGGCCTGCAGGGCGAGGACGCCGAGCAGGCCCAGGCCTTTGTGCAGCAGCTCGAGGCGGCGACCAAGGCGGGGAAGGCACCACCGCCGAAGCGGCCGCCGCCCAAGCGCCAGGGCGCCGCTGGCGGGCCCGCAGCCAGCGCAGCGGGAGGAGCGGATGACGAGAGCAGGCGTGGCCGCAAGACCGACAAGTCGCCCGTCCCCCACCGCAGCCGCAGTGAGCCCAGGGGCCGTGGGGGGCTGCAGGCGGGGGCCAGAGGGACTGACCGTCTCCCCGAGCCGCCAGCAGGGCGCACAGACGCGCCTAGCAGCCCCCCCGCAGATGGGGCCCAGCATGTTTTCACCAACGATCAGTCGATAGGAAGTTTCACTAGTCTCGTCATCAGCCAGTCGGATGACATCTTTAGCCTCAGCGACAGCAGTGAGAGTGACCTTGTCAATTTTGACCCGTCCGTTGTCAGCGTCAGTGCCACGGGAGATGCAGGACACAAGGATGACCAGGATGGGAGGGGAGAACAAGGAGGGGAGCCACTCATGCTGTATCTCGCCAACATCACTAGCTGGCACAAGAAGGCCAGGGACTACGTTCAGTCCAGCGATTTTGCGCGGCCGCATGTCATTATGTTTAGTGAAATGCACGTTCAACGAGACAAACTGCGTGACGTGCACAAATTCATGAAGAAGCAAGGGTGCAGGTCCTACGTCTGCCCAGCTGTCAGGACTTCGGCGACGGGGTCCCCTGGAGGGGTAGGCCTCTTCGCCCTGCGCAGCCTCTGCTCCCACGCCCGCACCATGGGGGCGAAAGGACGTGACCAGCCCCCCTACGGTGGGCAAGGGTGGACAGCTTGCCACCTCCGTCTCCGAGGGCACAGCCTGATTTTGGTTTCCACTTATCTGCAAAGTGATGCAGGGTATAACGAGTACAATACGCAAGTGACCAGCCAGATCGCCACCTTCCTCACAGCCCACAAGTTGCCCTTTATCATCGGGGGGGACTGGAACATGACAGGGAAGGAGCTCATGGAGGGGGGCCTCTGGGTGAAGACCATCCATCGCGTCAATCTTTCTGAGATGTGGTTCGAGCTGGTGGAGAGCCAGCCGCGCCTCAGGAATGGGATCGAGCTCGCCTGGCCCAAGGTGGTCACCAAGCTCCAGCGGCCCAGGCGGTGGAACAATGTTGTCAGCCATCTCAGCGCGGTTGTGGCCACCCTCCTCGACCTGGGGTGGCAGCCCAACTCAGCCTGGGCTTGGACAAGCCCATCCGGCCAGGTTTTACGAGTCCGACCTGGGAATCTCCAGGAGCAAGACTATTTCATGTGCAGATTCCAGCAGTTCCTCCACCATCGAGTCTGGAGTGGGGCCCAAGGGGGACACGCAGCAGGAGGGGTACAGGATGGAATCGATATCAAGAGCTCGCGGTGGCAGATCGAGCGGATGCATCGCGACGGACAGAAGAACCTCGCGAAGGCGCTCAAGGCAGTTTGTGCTTGTTCAGCCTGGAGCCCCAGGCGACGCTTCGAGGCAGGCTTAGCAGACGACTCGGTGTGCCCGTTGTGCGGAGACCATCACTGCGATGATTATCACAAGTTCTGGGGGTGCCCGCTCCTTTTCCAGGCCGACCATCCCCTCATCCAGGCAACGGAGGACCTAGTGGACACCGCTCAAGGGGGCGACCAGCCAGCCTGTCTGTGGCTCCGAGGGTTCGTTCCAGCAGGTCTCGCTCTGAAGGCTGTAGAGGACACCGCACCTCAGCGCCCCGTCCTAGTTGGGACTGGCGCCTTCCTGGACCCTCCCGAGCCGAGGGGCGGTTGGCGCCTCGGTTCGGTGGATGGCTCGGGGGGTGCTTTCTCTTCCGATCCCCGCCTGAGGCGTGTAGGATGGGGTGCAGGGGTCTGGGATGAAGATTTAAACCTCCTTGGCACTCTCCAAGGGAATGTCATAGGGCTCCAGACCATCAATCGGGCGGAGCTCAAAGGGGCCACCGAGCTCCTCAAGCATACCCAGGGGGACCTTATAGTGGTCACCGACTCGGCCTACCTCATCCGTGGGTACCACAGGGGTCCCCGCAGGCGAGCTCGTTCCAATCGTAGGCTCTGGGCCGAGCTTTGGAGGGTCCTAGGGGCTCGCACGGGCCAGGTCAAGTTTCTTAAAGTTAAGAGCCATGCCACGGACCCTGAGGTCCGCGCCCGTTTTCCCGCCTGGGCCCTGTATGTGAATGAACAGGCCGACGAATTCGCTGGACAGGCTGCCGCCTCTGCCGCCGTGCCCCAGGACCTGGTCGACCGAGTGCTGGCCTTGGACACACTCGCAGAACAGGTCCGAGGGCGATTGGCGGCTGTCCAGATGATGTGGTGGACCCACTACCCAGTGGAAGAGGCTCCCGCTGAGACTAAGAGGGCTCAGCGCAAGGAGCGGAGTGACAACGCTGTCCAGCACCTTCTAGAGGTGACCGCCCACTGGCCCCAGGCCCGCGACGACCAAGTTTCTTGTGCCAGGTGCGGCAAGCAGACCCACAGGAGGTGCTGCGCTCGCTGGCTCAAGCTCCCGTGCCCCGCCGCCAGGCCCGCGGCGGGAGCGCAGGAGCCCGCCAGAGCCGCCCTCCCCGCCGCTGGAGGCCCGCCCCCCATCCATCCTAGCCACCGACCCCACCTCGCCGTGTGCCGTGGGGTCCTCTGGTGTCGGAGGTGCGGGTGCTGGAAGGTTCGGGCCTCCAGGAAATTCAAGGTGCAGTGCAATCCTCTGGTGTCGGAGGTGGGGGGCACAAGGCCATTTTGAAGCTCACCAAGGAGCAGCTCCCCCCAGGCCTCAAGGAATGGCCCCGAGGGAGCTCGTGAGCCACAATCGTCCCCCTAGCGTGTAGGGATCGAGACTGTCCGATGGGGCGAGCGCGCGGAGGAGGAGGAGGAGGAGGAGGAGGAGGAGGAGGAGGAGGAGGAGGAGGAGGAGGAGGAGGAGGAGGAGGAGGAGGAGGAGGAGGAGGAGGAACGACGACGAGGAGGAGAGGAGGAGGAGGAGAAGGAGGAGGAGGAGGAGATGATGAGGAGGAGGAGGAGGAGGAGGAGGAGGAGGAGGAGGAGGAGGAGGAGGCAGGGGCCAGCCGCGGCGCGGGGAGCGCAGAGGAGGAGGAGGAGGAGGAACAGAAGGGAGGAGGAGGTGAAGGAGGAGGAGGAGAAGGTATAGGGCGAGAAACAGAAGGAGACAGAGGGCGAGGAGGAGGAGGATGAGGAGGAGGAGGAGGAGGAGGAGGGGGGCGAGGCCGCGAGGAGGAGGAGGAGGATGAGGAGGAGGAGGAGGAGGAGGAGGTGGAGGAGGAGAGGGAGGAGGAGGAGGACAAGTTAGGTGCGCTCGCGTCAACATCTGGCATCCTACCCCTTCCTCCCATCCCTTACCATGGCGCTGATTTTCTCTATCCGCGGACGCGTGTCGTAGCGGACCTGTGGCTCCGCGCGCGTGTGCGCAGTGGGTGGTGGTGCGCGTGCGTGCGTGCGTGTGTGCGTGGTTGTGGTTGTTGTGGTGGTGGTGGTGTGTATGTGTGTGTGCGTGTGTGCGCGTGTGCTGTGGTGTGACGTGGTGTGGCGTCTTGGTGGTTTGGTGGTGGGCCAGGTGCGTACGTGCGTGATGGCGGTGGTGGTGGTGGCGGTGGTGGTGTGTGTGTGTGTATGTGTGTGTGTGTGTCTGTGTCTGTGTCTGTGTCTGTGTCTGTGTGTGTGTGTGTGTCTGTGTCTGTGTCTGTGTCTGTGTCTGTGTCTGTGTCTGTGCGTGTCTGTGCGTGTGTATGTGTGTGTATGTGTGTGTGTGTGTCTGTGTGTGTGTGTGTGTGTGCGTGCGTGCGTGCGTGCGTGCGTGCGTGCGTGCGTGCGTGCGTGCGTGCGTGCGTGCGTGCGTGCGTGCGTGCGTGCGTGCGTGCGTGCGTGCGTGCGTGCGTGCGTGCGTGCGTGCGTGCGTGCGTGCGTGCGTGTGCGTGCGTGCGTGCGTGCGTGTGTGTGCGTGCGCGCGCGCGTGTGATGTGGCGTGACGCGGTGTAGCGTGGTGGTGGTGGGTGGGGTAGTGCGGTGGTGGTGGCGGTGCGCGGTGGTGGTGCGCGTGCGTGCGTGCGTGCGTTGGTGGGTGGAAGTGGCGGTGGGTGTGCGTGCGGCGGGGCGGGGCGTGGTGCGGCGCGGTGGTGGCGGGCGGATGGGCGCGCGAGAAAGAGGCCCGCGCTGGGGCGAGAACGCCATCCTGAACGACGGAGGCAAAACACCGATCCGAAAATGAGGCCCACGCTGCAGCGGGAGCACGATTCGGAACGATTCGGGAGCAGAAATGAGGCCGGCGCCTCAGCGAGAGCAGCATTTTGAAAAAAACGCCGGCGAAAACCCAACTCCCGGGAATCCTGTGTGTAAAAAACGGTACGCGGGGGGGTCGAATATTCCCAGCACGCCATCAGGGGAAGAGGGATAGTAGTATTCATATTGAGTAACTGTGGAGGAAGAGGAGGAGGAGGAGGAGGAGGCGAGGCAAGGAGGAGGCCGACGCCCGCCGCGGCGCGGGGAGCGCAGAGGGGGAGGAGGACAAACTAGGTGCGCTCGCGTAATATCTGACGTCCTACCCTCCCTCCCATCCCTTCCCATGGCGTGAATCTGCTTTCTATTTGCACAGTCGGATGTCGTCGCATGGCATAGCATTCCATGGCGTAGCATGGTGTCGAAGATCAACGCGTAGCATGACATAGCATGGCGCGGCGACGCCCCAAGGTGGGGTAGGGCTTCTGCGGCCCAGAATATCAACGAATCGACACTGAATGTGTAATCGCTTCCTATGGTTTCTTCGGGAGGATATTGTTTTACAGTTTGGGGCCTACTTGGGTTGACCGAGAACCATGCCGTGGCATGGCGCTCGAAATAAAGACACGAGCGCTGCAGCGGGAACACGACTTGGAACGAGCGGAAGCGTGGAAATGAGGCCAGCGATGCAGCGGGAGCACGATTCGGAAAGAACCGTCGCCCGAACATGGGGCCAACGCAGCAGCGAGAGCAGCATATTGGAACAACAAACAACAAGACAAACAAACCACAAACAACGCGACAACGCGGACATGAGGACGCGCCTGACATGGCATGGCGTGGCGACGCTCCAAAGTGGGGGGGGGGCTTCCGCGGCCCAGCAAACCAACGAATCGACACCGATTGTTTTTCGGGAGGCCAGTTTCTAGATGTTGGGTCCTACTTGGAAAGGGCCAATGCCGTGGCATGGCACTCGAAATAATGACGCCAGCGCTGCAGCGGCAGCATGATTTGGAACGAACGGAAACGCATGAGACCAGCGCTGCAGCGGGAGCACGATTCGGAACGAGCGGTAGCCCGAACTTGAGGCCAGCGCTTCAGCGAGAGTCGCATTTTTGTTGGAAAAAACTCTGCGCAGGAGGAAGCGAGAAAATGAGAACGCGTAGCCTGACATAGCATGTCGTGGCGACGCCCCAAAGGGCTTCTGCGGCCCAGAATATCAACGACTCGGCACCGAATGTGTTTTCACTTCCGATGGTTTTTCGGGACGCTATTTTGTTTTAGATTTTGGAGCTTATTTGGGAGGACCGAGAACCATGGCGTGGCATGGCGCTCGAAATAATGACGCGAACGCTGCAGCGGGAGCACGATTCTGAACGAGCGGAAGCGCGGACATGAGGCCAGCGTTGCAGCGGGAGCACGACTCGGAACGAACAGTAACGCGAACATGGGGCCAGCTTTGCAGCGAGAGCAGCATTTCTTTGTTTTACGTCTTCGTTTGAAATTTTTCACAGCGAAAACCCACTTCCAGGGAATCCTGTGTGTTAGAAAGCAGTAGTTACGCGGACGCCACCACCAGGGGAGAGAGGAGCGTAGTATTCAGATGGTGTACTTGTGGAGGAGGCAGAGTGCGAGAAACAGGAGGAGGCAGAGGCGGCGAGGAGAGGCGGAGGCTGACGCCCGCCGCGGCGCGGGGAGCGCAGGGGAGGAGAAGAGGCAGAGGGCGAGAAGCAGGAGGAGGCAGAGGGCGAGGAGGAGGAGAAGGAGGAGGACGAGGCGGCGAGGAGGAGAATGAGGACCCGGCGGCGAAGAGGAGGAGGAGGAGGAGGAGGACGACGACGAAGAGGCGGCGAGGAGGCAGCCCGGGTGGTGGCGGACGAGGACAAGGACGAGGTGACGGCGACGCCGGCGGGGGGCGGCCGCGAGCGGCCCGGCGCGGGGGCGGGCGAGCGCGCGGGCGGGCGTGCGCGGCCCGCGCTTGGTCCGCTCGCCTCGGGTCCCTCCTCGGACCCGAGGGCCCCAGGGCGCACGACGCAGATGGAGGAGGAGGAGGAGGAGGAGGAGGCGGAGGAGGAGGAGGAGGAGGAGGAGTTGGAGGAGGCGGAGGAGGAGGAGGAGGTGGAGGAGGAGGAGGAGGAGGAGGAGGAGGAGGTTGGAGCGTCATATGGGGGCACGGCACGGCATGTCCTCATCATCGCCGCCTCTGCCGCCATCGACGAGTACCGCCGAGGGGGGCTCGAGCGCGCGCGCCTGCGGGTGGGTAACCTTTCCGCGGTTTGTGACACCTCACTAGCTGCTGCCAGAAACGTGTGTTTTGCGTGTCGCGCCGCGGATTCTGGTGCACCACACTTCGGCGCTAGACGCTGAGCACGTCCCAATCTCCTTCAGCGTCAGCGATCTGAGGTACTCCTAGCCCCCCGCCCTGCGAGTCAGAGCGAAACGCTATCAGCTTGCAGGGCATGCCGCCAGAGCCGCCGCCGCGACATTCTAAGCACGAGTCCCTGACAGCACAGCTTGACAAACGCCAGAGACGACTCGAGATGAAGAGCTGGTCCAAAGGGAACGCACCGGGACCCAGGACCCGTCTCCCTGAGGGGTTTGTGCCTTCCTGCATGCCGCAAGGACGGCGCATCCGGCACGGGTGGCAAGCAGCTGCAGGAGCCGCCAGAGCCGCAGGAGCCTCAGGAGAGGGCGGCCAGTCGAGACCGCGGCGTCCTTTGATGGGCCTATGTTCCACCACCACCACCACCATAAATAGGAGGGGGGAAGGAGGTGGAGGAGGAGGAGGAGGAGGAGGAGGAGGAGGAGGAGGAGGAGGCGGACCCCCTCCCCCTCCAACTTTTGGTGGTGGAATCCCCCAGAGAAGTCTAGAGGGACCGATCTGGCCAGGCGGGAACTAGCCGCGAAGCACGATGTCAAGCAAGCAGCTTCGCCGTCGGGTGCGCTTGTCCCCCGGCGGCTGAAAAACTACAACCCCCACCTGCTACGGTAGGGGCATCGATTGTCCAGCCGCCTTGGGACAGGCGCCCCCGATGGCGGAACAGTTTGCATACCGCTCTTCGCCCGCCAAGGGAGACCGGCCGCTGTCTCGGCGGGCCTCTCCCTCCAATACCAGGAGCCCCAGGAGAGGCCCGAGAAGCTCGAGTCCGCCGCAGCCGCCGCCGCCCTCTCCGAGCGCCTCGCCGCGTTCAAGATGCGCGGCGTGGACGTGGACTCCGCCAGGTCCATCGACGCCGACGGCCTGACGCCTGCGCAGAGGCTGCTGTGGCCGGAGATGGCGAAGCAGAAGGCGCAGAAGGCAGAGGGGCTGACCGCCGCCCAGAAGCGCCTCTGGCCGGACCTCGCCGAGGCTCAGCGGAGGAAAAGATGCCGATGCCGCTGCCCCTCTCGGGCCGGACGAAAAGGGGGGGGGGGGGGGCGAAATCTGCTGCATGCAGCTGGTTTCGGCCCCGCCGCTGGGCCCACTCTTCGATACATGGGCGCCAGGAGAGCCAGCTGCGTGAGCTGATTCGCTACCCTACCCTTTCGTCTCCCCCGACCCTCCCTCGTCGCCACGGCTGCACTCGCCCCGCAATGCTGGTCAGAAGCGCACCCCGGGAGAGGTCTGGGGAGTAAGCAGCGACAGCGGCAGTTTCTTATATGTTTCCCCAGACCACGAGACCCCCTACGTGATGGTAAATGGCGTGGGCCTCCAGAGGTTGGACCCCCTCCCGGGGGGGACAGTGTTTCATCCTGCGCGGTTTCTTGGCGGCCCCGAGGCCGGAGGGGCCCCCCCAGAGGCAGAGGATAGCAAGAGGTGCCCGTCGGCGTTGTTTAACGACGCGAAGGGGTACCTTCGTCTCCCCAGACCCAGAGATCCGACGTCGTGATTCTTTCCATGCTGGATCCCCGGAAGTCTCGACCCATTCCCCAGGACCGGTTCTTCATCCGGAGTCGTTTTCTGACGGCCCCGAGGCCCGGCGAGAGCCCCTAGGGGCCAAAATTTGTGAACAACCTCCGTCTTGACTTTTTTTTCAACGCGTTGGATCTCTGGGGAGGCCGCCGAGGGCGCCACGCCCACGACGCGGCAGCCGGAGCAGCCCGCCGCGGCCGCGACGGGCAGCGACCTGCGGGCCCTCTTCGACCTCCAGCTGGCCGAGCTCGGCAGCCAGCTCGGCGCGGGCCTCCGCGCCCTGCCCTTCCCCGCCGTGGAGGCCCCGGGCTCCGCGCTGACCTCCCCGCTGCCGCTGGCGGGCACGGCGCCGGGCTCGGCGCTGCCGCCGCTGCCGGTGGCGGCGCCCCCAAGAGCCAGACATGCTTTCCCAGAGATCCAACGCATTGTAAAAATCGAGGCGGAGGTGGTTCGCAAACTTCGGCCCCTAGGGGCTCTCGCCGTGCCTCGGGACCGTCAAAAAACGACTCGGGAGGAAAAACCGGTCCTGGGGAATGGGTCGAGACTTCCGGGGATCCCGCATGGAAAGAATCACGACGTCGGATCTCTGTGCTTGCGCCGCGAAGATCGCGACGGGAGGCTTTTGGTCGTCTGGGGCCCCCAAGGGCCCTGCGGGGGCTCGGGACCTCAAGGCGCCCCGCATATGGAAGGAAGTCGGCGACGTCCTGTCTGTGGGCCCCGGCGTTCCAGTTTTTGTGCGCACAGGGCGCTTTCGCTGGGCCCTCGGCCTCGCGAGGCCACCTCCGCCGCAGGAGAGTGGGGTCTCCGTGGCTCCGGTCGCGATGGTCCGCGATGCGGCAGTCTTTTCCGCAACGTCGGGCCTCAGGGGCTGGCGCCGCTGGCGCCGCCTCCGCAGGGCCCCCTGGGGCCGCCCCCGGGCATCCCCCTGCCGATGCCGCCGTTCGGGCCGTCCCCGCGGGGCCCGCCGGCGGAGGACGGCTTCGCGCCGAGGCCGCAGGGGCCCTCCGTGGGGCCGCCGGGCGCCGGCGGCCCGCCTCCGGGCATGGCGCTCGCGCCGCTGCCCGGGCTGACGCTCCAGGGCCCGCCGGGGGCGCCTCCAGGCACGGCGGATCCGTTCGGACCGCCCCGCGCAGGGCCGCCGCCCCCGGACCTGGCGGTGCTGCCGGGGCCGCAGTTCCCAGGCATGCCAGACCTGGCGCCGCCGGGGCCGCCCCCGGGCCCAGCGGGGCCACCTCCAGACGTGGCGCTCCCGATGTTGCCCGGGCCGCCGCCGCCGGGGCCGCCGGGGCCGGAGGTGCCGCTCCCGCTGGGCCCTCCAGGGCCGCCGCTGGACATGGGGGTGCCCATCCTGTCAGCCCCCCCGCCGCAAGGGCCGCCAGGGCCGCCGCCAGACATGCAGATGCCGGAGGCGCTGCCGAGTGACCAATGTGTGCGTTACCCCGTGCAGCTCCGCCGATGATAAGGGCCTGGGCTGTGTCGCCCCTTATTGCTCCACCTGCGTTGTGTCGAAGAGCTTCGTTGGACAAGTCCACGCTACGGCGAACAAGCGTTCCCAGACATGCGACGCCTTGATGTATTCAATACAGGGTCCCCAGGAGCCCTGTCGGCGCGTGCAGGGCGCATGGGGGGCCCACCAGACGACGGGAGGCCCTCTGGAAGGGCAGGGGCCTTCTCAGAAGCCATCTCGCCTGCCCAGGAGTATTATTCTCGGGTCGGGACGGGGAAAGAGCACTCAGATTGGTAAGACTTCGGGTCGCGCACGGACCGCCCCCCCAGGTAGTCCCGGCTGGCCTCCACAGCCCCCCCCGACTAGGCCCAGCTGGCCTCAACAGCCCCCCCGAGTAGTCTGGAGCGGTCTGAACACCTTGACGATGCGTCCCGCGCCACCCGATACGGTGTTTTGTGGTCCCATAGGGAGCTCCGCCGAAGGCACCTGTGGTTGTGATTACATGCGTCCCGCGTCACCCCAGTACGGCGTGTCATGGCCCCATGGGGAGCTCCACCGAAGGCACCAGTGGCTGTGACCACGTGACCACGTGCGTCCCGCGCCACCCAGGTGGCCCCATAGGGAACTCCACCGAAGGTCCCGGTGGCTGTGACCACCTGCGTCCCGCGACACCCAGCACAGCGCTTCGTGGCCCCATAGGGAGCTCCACCGAAGGCCCGAGTGGTTGTGACTACATGCGTCCCGCGCCACCCAGTGCGGCGCTTTGTGGCCCCATAGGGAGTTCCACAGACGGCCCAGTGGCTGTGACCACATGCGTCCCCCGACACCCAGTACGGCGCTTCGTGGCCCCATGGGGAGCTCCACCGAACGCTCCAGTGGTTGTGACCACATGCGTCCCGCGACACACCACGGCGCTCCGTGGCCCCATAGGGAGCTACACCGAAGGCCCCAGTGGTTGTGACCACATGCGTCCCGCGCCACCAAGTACGGCGCTTCGTGGCCCCATAGGGAGCTCCACCGACGCTCCAGTGGCTGTGACCACATGCGTCCCGAGCCAAATAGCACAGCGTTTCGTGGCCCCATGGGGAGCTCCACCGAACGCTCCAGTGGTTGTGACCACATGCTTCCCGCGCCACACAGTACGGCGTTTCGTGGCCCCATAGGGAGCTCCGCTGAAGGCCCAAGTGGATGTGACCACATGCGTCGGCGCCACCTAGCACAGCGTGTCGTGGCCCCATGGGACCGAAGGCTCCGCTGGATGTGGTTACATGGGTCTCCCCCCGCCCATTTCGGCACACCCTCACGCGCTTCGTGGCCCCATAATTAGGGCGCTCCAGAGAAGGCCCAGCGGCGACGTTCGTATGCGTCCCCCCCGCCCATTTCGGCATACCTTTCATGCGTTCCGTGGCCCCATAGGGAGCTCCACCGAAGGCCCCAGTGGCGACGTTCGCATGGCGGCCCCGCCCCATTTCGGCACACCCCACACATCTTCGTGGCCCCATATGGAGCGACACCGAAGTCTCCAATTGCTGCGCCCGCATGCGTCCCCGCCCCATTTCGGCACGCTTTTTGCACGCTTCGTGACCTCGTATTGAGATACACCGAAGGCTCCGCTGGATGTGGTTACATGGGTCTCCCCCCGCCCATTTTGGCACACCCTCACGCGTTTCGTGGCCCCATAGGTAGCTCCAGGGAAGGCCCAGTGGCGACGTTCGTACGCGTCCCTCCCGCCCAATTCGGCATACCCTTCATGCGCTTCGTGGCCCCATAGGGTGCTCCACCGAAGGCCCCAGTGGCGACGTTCGCATGGCGGCCCCGCCCTATTTCGGCACACCCCACACATCTTCGTGGCCCCATATGGAGCGACACCGAAGTCTCCAATTGCTGCGCCCGCATGCGTCCCCGCCCCATTTCGGCATGCTTTTTGCACGCTTCGTGGCTTCATATGGAGATACACCGAAGGCGATACCCACCACGGCGATACTCCAAACTGCATATGATTGGGCCCTTGGCCAAGGTACTTTTTTTCCGGGGCGTCCCAGGGTGGTGAGAATTCAGTGCGTGCGTGCGCGTGTGGATATCACGGTCTGGGTCTGGAAATCTCCCCGATGTCATGCCCCCCTCTTCTTCGCTCAAGACGTTCCCTGCCCCTCCGCCGGGGGCCGTGCCTTGCGAACCCCACTCCTGGACGCCACCCTGCTGGACGCCCCCGACCCTCCGACGGCCCCGATGCCCGAAGCCGCCCTCCGAAGGCCGAGAATGGGGACACTGGCTCGTGCTGCGGACGGCACGCGCGCGAGCGAACAGACCAGGCGGCCCGGCGTGTGGGACGCAATCGACAACGATAACAACGATATCAACGATAACGATAACGATAACAACGATAACAACGATAACGATCACAACGATAACAACGATAACAACGATCACAACGATCACAACGATAACAACGATAATTAACAACGTTGTGGATGGGCGCTGTTGCGGAAGGGCGGGGGGGCAGAGGCCAGGAATGGGCGTGGGGTTCCGGGCGACATAGTTCGGGTCTCCGGCGGCCGTTCGGGAGGATCCGGGCACCCCCGTAATTCCCTCGGCGAGACGCAGCTGCTGGAATGCACCACGAGGCAGGAAATCCCCAACGAAGACGTCCGAAAACCCCTGATCCCCGCGCCGCGTGTCTCGGGCTTCAGATCCGCGGCCGCCGCAGGCGCCGCCGCAGCCGCCGCCGGGGCCGCCGCCAGGGCTGCCGCCGGGGCCGCCGCCGGGTCCGCCGCTGGACGCCCCGCTGGGGCCGCCCCCGCCTCCAGAGGAGCCGCCGCCAGGCGGGGGCGGGGCGACACGCTCGGAGCGAGCATCGGAGGGCGCCAGCAGTGTGCACCTGCACCTGCACCTGCACATGCGTTCATACACACACACACACACAGCGATCCTTGGCCCAGGATCGGCCTGCCCAGGGCTTTGTGCAGGTGTACAGTTGGCGCCCGACCTCGAGCGAGCGGGACAAGGGCGTGCAATCAGATTCTTGGTCTTGGAGTCAGCGCCAGTGAGGCGGGTGTACCTGGCGACGGGGGCCCCCGCAGCCTGCGGACAGTGGCGCGCAGGCGGCCATTCCCGCGCGGGATGGCGCGGGGGAGTGGCAGAGAAGCGCCAGTTTCCTGCACCGATCAACGCCCCCGTCGGCTGAGCACGTGCCCGTCAGGGTGGCGCTGGTGGAGCAAGGGCCATGCGGTGCTGGAGAGGGCGCGAGCCGTAGGCACGCAGAGGGGGGGGGGGTCTGAGGGCGGGGGTGCGCGGGGGGCGGCCTTCTGAGGAGGCAGGGGGTGCTTCTTGAAAGGTGTCAGAGGGGGAGCGACAGAGAGACGCAAGCCTCCACGAAGTTACGCAGCCTCGAGAGGGCGCCTGGCGCGAGCGTCCGCGGCACGAGGGCGGGCCTCTCGCGAGCTGGGGGGGGGGGCACTCGTTCGTGCACGCGCCTGGGCGCGTGCAGCCTCTCTGGGCTCGCGCGAGGGTGAGGGCGAGGGCGGGGAGGGCGAGGAGGGCGAGGGGAAGGTGGGCGAGGAGGACGTGAGGGAGGACGTGAGGGAGGACGTTGGGAGGACTTTGGGAGGGCGGGGAGGGCGAGGGAAGAGGACCGCGACGAGGAGACCGAGAGAGGGGGACGCGCAGGAGGACGCCGCTTCTTTGTTGTTGTTGTTGCTGTTGTTGTTTGTTGTTGTTGCTGTTGTTGTTGCTGCTGTTGTTGTTGTTGTTGTTGTTGTTGTTGTTGTTGTTGGTTGTTGGTTGTTGTTGTTGTTGTTGTTGGTGGTGTTGGTGGTGTTGATATTGTTATTGCTGTTGGTGCTGCTTGTTTGTGCTTGTTGTTGCTGTCGTCGTCCTTCTTGTTCTTGGTGTGTTGTTGGTGGTGGTGTTGTTGTTGTTGTTGTTGTTGTTGCTGTTGTGGTTGCTGTTGTTGGTGTTGTTGTTGTTGCGCGCGCGCGTGTGTGTGTGTTGTTGCTGTTGTTGTTGCTGTTGTTGTTGCTGTTGTTGTTATTGTTGTTGTTGTTGAACTCTCACTCGTGAAGAATATGTATGGTTGATCCCCCCACCAGTGCATAGGTTTTTTCTCAATAAAGTGTGCCCCTCGACGCTCGTACTTTTTTTTTGACAGGGAAAGTCTTGATGCTCAAACTAGGCCCCTGGCCCCCGGGTTACAACAACAACGGCTCCCGCTTGAGACTTCTTCACAAGTTAGCCAGGACCCCCGCTCCCGCCCGAGATATCCTCACATGTTACTCAGGAATCGTGCTCTCGCTTGGGACTTCCTTACAATTTATGCATGAATCACTCTCCCGGCGTTCTGGAGTCGCGCTCTCGCTGGAGGCTTGCTTGCAATTTACGAATAGCGCCCTTGCGCTGGAATTTCTTGCAATTTACTCAAGCGCCGCGCTCCCGACACCCAGGCACCCAGGAGTCGCGCTCACGCTTAGGACTCCTTCACAGATTACTTGGGAATCGGGATCTCGCTACCCTTCGTGGCCCCGTTGCCGCCCTTCGTGGCCCCCTCGCTCTGTTTCGTGGCCCCGTTGCAGCCCTTCGTGGCCCCCTCGCTTTGTTTCGTTTCGTGGCCCCGTTGCAGCCCTTCGTGGCCTCCTCGCTGCCCTTCGTGGCCCCGTTGCCGCCCTTCGTGGCCCCGTCGCTGCCCTTCGTGGCCCCGTTGCAGCCCTTCGTGGCCCCGTTGCAGCCCTTCGTGGCCCCCTCGCTCCCCTTCGTGACCCCGTTGCAGCCCTTCGTGGCCCCCTCGCTGCCCTTCGTGGCCCCATGGCCCCCGCTCGTTCGCGCCCGTGGTGGCCCCATATGATATGCATGCCCTTCGTGGCCCCGCTGTCGCCCTTCGTGGCCCCCTCGCTGCCCTTCATGGCCCCGTTGCTGCCCTCAGCGGCCCCGTGCTTGCCCTCCGCGGCCCAACATACGTATGCTCTTCGTGGCCCCCGCTCGTTCGCGCCCGTTGTGGCCCCATGTGCATGCCCTTCGTGGCCCCGCTGTCGCCATTTGTGGCCCCCTCATTGTCCTACGTGGCCCAGTTGCTACCCTCAGTGGCCCCATCGTTGCCTTCTGTGGCCCCGCATTATCTGCCCTTCGTGGCCTCCGCTCGTTCGCGCTCTTCGTGGCCCCATACGCATTCCCTTCGTGTCCCCGCTGTCGCCATTCGTGGCCTACTTCGTGTCCTTCGTGGCCCTACTAATGTCGTTCTCTCTCGCTCTCGCTTGCGCTCGTCGTCGTCGTCGCCGTCGACGTCGTCGTCGTCGTCGTCATCATCGTCGTCGTGGTAGGTCCCCTGTCCGTCCCTCTTGGGGCGGGTCGACGGTCCGCGGCCGCCCCGCCGATCAGCGCTGCCGCTGGCCAGGCCGACGGTCCGCGGCCGCCCCGCCGCTTGCCGGGGCCCGGCCTGCAGGGAAGAAAGGTATACACCCCAAAAGAGGTTCGATCGAAGACGAAGAGGACGGGTATCGAGGGTTTGGGAATTACGCGTTATTGGACACTCGGGCAGATAAGGGCGAACAGTCTTAAAATGATTGTTGTTGTTGAATTCTCATTTCTGAAGAATAATTATTGTGGATCCCCCCATCGACGCTCGCACCCTGTTTTTTGACAGGGAAAGTCTTCGTGCTCAAAATGGGCCCCCTGGCCCCCCGGATTACAACAACGGCTCCCGCCTGAGACTTCCAAATTTACTCAAGACTCCCGCTCCCTCACAATTTACTCAAGATCGGTGCTCCCGCCTGCGACTTCCTCGCAATTTAGTCAGAACCCCCGCTCCCATCTGAGACTTCCTCACATATTACTCAGGAACGGCGCTCCCGCTTGAAACGTCCCCGCAATTGAGCCAAGACTTCCTCGCAATTGAATCAAGACCCCCGTTCCCGCCAGAGAACCCCTCACATGTTATTCAGGAATTGCGCTCTCGCCTGCGATTTCCTTGCAATTTTGTCAGACATCGCGCCAACGATGCTCAGGAAACACGTTGCGCCAAAGACGCCGCTACAATTCACTTAGCAATCGCGCTCTCGCCATACTCAGGCATCCCGCTTGCATGTCCCACCCGCCCGACCCGCCCGTCACGGGATCGCCCGCGCGTCGTGGGTTCCCGAGATTTCCTTCAGGAGCGGCGCTTTCGCTTAGGATTTCCTCGAACGTTCACGCTCTTACCTTCCTGCTCCTCCCCCTCTCCCTCCTCCCTCCTCCCTCATCTCCTTCCTTCTCTCTCCCTCCTCTCTCCCCTCATCCTCATGCCTCTCTGCCCTATCCCCTCTCCCTCCTCTCCCTCCTCCCTTCTCCCTCCCCTCTCTTGCCTCCTCCTTCCCTTTTTCTTTTTATGTTTTCCCTCTCTCTGCCCTCTCTCTCTCTCTTTCTCTGCCTCCCTTATATGTATGTATATCTCTCTCTCTCGCTCTCTCTCTCTCTCTCTCTCTCTTTCTTTTTCTCTCTCTCTCTCTCTCTCTCTCTCTCTCTCTCTCTCTCTCTCTCTCTCTACTCAACTGCCCCCCTCTTCGCTCCGTCTCTCCTGGCGTTTTTCATCTTTCTTCGGCCCTTCCCTTCCCTTCCTCCCACTCTCCCTCGTTCCCCCCCTCCTCTCTTTGGTGGGCCCGTACAAATTCCAGTGGCGGGCACATGTACGCCCACGAAGGATGGTCCGCCCGTTCAGGTTTGCCCGCCTGTCTAAGCCCGCCGTCCCCCGCAAAGAGAAAGAATCCTTCAAAGGGGGTGTGATCGAAGACAAAAAGGGCGGGTATCTAGGGTGTGGGGAATTCGTTTTGGATACCACACGGGCAAGTAAGAGCGAACAGTTTTGTATTGATTGTTGTTGTTGTCGTCGTCGTCGTTGATGTTGTTGTTGTTGTTGTTGTTGTTGTTGTTGTTGTTGTTGTTGTTGTTGTCGCTGTTGTTGCTGTTGTTAGTGAGGGCGGGGCGCCCCGACCCGTGTCCCCCCTTCACACACAACATTCACAACAACCGGAATTCCTAACGATTCCTAGGACTTCCTAACGATTCCTAACGATTCCTAAAGGTTTCATATGACTTCCTAAGGATTCCTAAGAATTCATCGGGCTCCTTAGGAATCCCACAGGATTCCTATCCTAGGAACCCCTGGGAATTCCGAAGCATTCCTAGGAATTCCTAAGGGTTCCTGAGAAATCCGAAGGGTGCCCAGGAATTCCCAAGGATCCCTAAGGATTCTTAGGAATTCTCACGATTTCCTAAGGATTCCTTAGAATTCCAAAGGTTTCTTAGGAAGTACTGAAGATCCCTAGCAATTCCCAAGGGTCCCAGGGAATTCCGAAGGATTGCTAAGAATTCGAAGCATTCTTCGGAATT
>CAUYUJ010014271.1:1090861-1145861 GCA_963575745.1 Prorocentrum cordatum | reverse complement strand
GGCCTCGGCGGCCCTTAACAGGGCCTCGGGACCGCCAAGAAATGACTCACGATGAACAAACAACCAGTTCCCAGGACGGGTTCCAGGCCTCCTTGGGGGTCCACGTCATGCACAAATTTCAGCTGCAGCCCTTGGACAAGGTGTGCAGCACCCAGCGCGCTGCACAGCTTGGCGGGGCCAGACTGCGCCGACGCGCGGGGCGTCGGGGATGCAGGCCGTAGCGGCCTGCACCAGCGTCGGGCCCTACTGGGTCCCAGAGCCGCCGTGCGCTGGGGCCGAACGGGCGCGCGCATCTGAGAGAGGGCCGTCGTAGCCCCGCGTGGCCACGTGGGGCCGACGGACAGCATGCGGCCGTAGAAGATCAAGCCGTATCGGCCTGCTTCTTCGGAGTCCTGCGCAGAGCAACGCGTGCTCAGATGGTACCAACTCCAGCGCGACGACCTTGTTAATGCTGATCCAGCTGCAAGTCACAAGAGACAGAGTGCGTCAGTGCTTGCTCATTGGCATTTTTGCTCATTCATTCTCTGCTTCTTCGGCGGGGGCCGACGGGAGGGCCCCGCGGCCGCCAAATCGGGCCCGCTGGGCCCGCGGGGCAGGCAGCGCCCGTGCGCCCGCGGGCAGGGAGAGCCCGCGCGCGCGCGCGAGAGCCGAAGAGGTCGCGCGCCTGCAAGCCCGCAGAGTCCGGCGGGCCGAGAGAAAGCGCCCGCGAGGCGGCGAGCCGACGCGTGGCGAGCGAGCTCGCGCGAGAGCAAGCCGAGAGGCCGTGCGCGAGCAGAGGATCAGGGGAGGAGAAGGTACTCCAGATTTTGTTATAAAAGGGTCGGGGTCACAACCCTCCCAGACGAGAAGTTGTAGACCCTCCCAGACCATCCATGAAAGGGCGGCCCTTTGCCCAGACCCCCCCCGAACCCTCCAAGACAGCTCAAATTAGACCCCCCCCCCCCCGAATGTGACCCCCCCCACTTTGTTATGGAATCCGGAGTACCCACACCTCTGCCCCCGCCCGCCTTCCCCTGCTGGGGGGGCCTCCCGGGAGGCCCCCGCTGCCACCGCTGGGTTCGCCCCGAAATCCTGGGCAGAACGCAGCCCCAGAGAGGTCCGGGGAGCAGCGGTATCGGTACCCTTTGGTTTCCCCAGAGGAGGCGCGTGGACCGGCCCACAGCGGAAGAGAGCGCCTGCCGTGGCGGCGCCTCGCGGCGAGACTTGCGACGCGCGCGCGCGCACCGAGGTGCGCCGCGATCTGCCCCCCACGCGCCGTCGCCGCGTCGCGCCTGCACGGAGCTGCGACCGCGCAAGCCGCCAAACATGAAAAAGGGTAGTCAAGCAAACCAACGCGCGGGGGGGCGGTGCGCGCGCACCGCCTTTCTCGCGGGGCGGCGCGCCGAGGAAGGGCCGCGCGCCCCTTTCACGCGGGACGGCGTGCGTCGAGCGGGTAGGAGGAGGAGGAGGAGGCGGAGGAGGAGGAGGAGGAGGAGGAGGAGGAGGCCGCGGGCCCGTCTTGGCCCGCCTGCGCGCAGGCCTGGCGCGGGCGCGAAAGATTTGTGCCCGCGTACAGAGCACCGCTTCGGTGCGCAGGCGTCGGCTCTCGGCTGCTCTGTGCGCCTGCATTATCAGGGCTGGACCTAAACAGCGTTTTTGGCGATTTCGTGGGCCCTTTTTCGTTTCGACTTCGTTTTGGGTGCAAAGGCGGACTCGAGACAAAGAGCGAGAGAGAACACGAAAACAAAACGACAACGAAAAACACCGTTTAGGTTCAGCCCTGTGCAATAGGAGACATGGCGTCGAGGGCCTGGGGCGGCGGCCCCCGCGGGGAGGGGGCCCAGCGCGGACCCCCTGGACCCTCCCTTCCTTGCCTGCAACGGAGGCGGCCAGCGGGGCCGCCGCCCTGTGGCATCCGCCAAGATGATGTTGCCAGCCCGCGGCCCCAGGATCGCAGGCCTAGAGTTAAGTCGGGCCTGTCCCTCTACAGGAGGAATGTTCAAGAATAGTCACAAAATAATATGGGGACGATTGTTCTATGATTGTTTGACTATTTAGGGGGTATTTGTGGCGTATTTATATTTTTTCGCCCACAGTCCCCCTGTAGGGGGACAAGCCCGACCTAAGCCTAGAGGTTGACACCAACACCAATTTAACACCAATTTCGGTGGTGTGCCTCCAACAGGGGAAGAAGGTCCCGATCTCGGTGTTGGTGGCAGTATTCTGGCTTCCAAGGTGGCCGAAATCGTACCACCGACACCGAAATCTAGGATCATCCTCCCCCCCGTGGAGACAACCCCCTGTGCTGGTGTTGGTGCCCATCTCCAGGCCTCCAACAGGAGGTCCCGACCTCTTCCCAGCGTTCCGCCCCAGATTCATGTTCAACCGCCCCGCGGCCCGACCACGGGCCCCTCGGAGGCCCACATCGAAGAGCAGCGCCCGGGCTCGAAGAGTCAGCTCCTGGGAGCTCCGGGCAGGCGTGCCCCCCCCCCCCCCGGGAAGGGGAGGGGCCCCGTGGGCGCCCCATGGGGGCAGCGCGAGCCCGAGGATGTGGCGCTGTGCCCACGGGGAGCCTCGCCTTAAGTCGGGCCTGTGCCTCTACAGGGGGACTATTCAAAAATATGTTATTGTTTGAGTGTTTTTTTTTGCAATTTGGGAGCATTGTTTGAGTATTTCTTATTTTTCTTCGAAAATCCCACTGTAGGGGGATACGCCCGACTTAAGCCTCGCCCTGTCCAGCAAGGGGTGCCCGGCAGCCTGCCGCAGGTCGGGCGCACAGGCGTCCGATCGGCGAGGGCGGGCGGCGGGCGGGTGCCGCAAGGCGCGGAGATGCCGGACGGCGCCCCGCCAACACACGGACACTGCGTGTGTGCGTCGCCCCGACCGCACCTTGTGTGCAATTAGCGCAATTAGCCTTTACCGCCGTCGCGGACACGCTTGTTGCCGCCAGACCGTAGTCGCGCGGCCGCCGACCAAAAAGTGTGCGTCGCCCCCCCCCCCCCCCCCCCCTGGGGCGACGCGGGCGCCGAGAAACAGTATCAGCTCTGTGGCGGGCGCTTCCTGGCCGTACCGCTCGGTAGGCGATTCACGACAGCATTGTTGTAAACGTGGTTCGAGTTGGGGGCACGCCTCCGAGGAGGACACACAGTACCAGTGTGTCCTGCGTCCCAACCATCGCCTATCTTTACTCCTCTTTCAATTCTAGATCCTCGAGGAGATGTTTTTGTTCAGTCCTGGCGGGTGTTCCTCGATTTGGGCCTCTGGGGTCCTTTATCGGTCGCCTGGACCATCAAAAAGGGATCTGGGGCGAGAAACTAGCCCCGGGGAAGGGGTCGGGGCTTGTTGGCCCGCGCGTTGAGCAAATCAGATCGTCGGATCTCTGGGGATATGCCATAGCCTGTCAAACTCCTCCGCCAATTCCCTCCTCCATCCGCTTCCCCCCCTTTCTCATCGGGCCTGTTCCATCCCGCTCACAGGCGCACAGTGCCGTAATGTGTGTCATGACGCGGCCCTGGAAGGTTTGGACTTAGTTTTCGTGGCCAGCTTCTCATCCCGAGCAGTTCGTTTTGTGAGGCGCAGTGAGGGGCCAAGGGGCGCCAGTAGGCCGAACGTTGCCTAAAACTCCCCGTCGCGTTTTTTTTCCACGGCGCGAGGATGCTTTCGCCCCTCCCTTCTTCTTAACATTCCCACCCTCCCTTGGTTGTGTTTTCGTTTTGAATTGAGCAGCGTGGGCCCCACCTCCTACTCATCCCGCCTCCCTCCTCCCTCCTCTCCGCATCCCCTTCGTCCACTCCCAGCCCCCCTCTCTTTCCAGTTTAGTTGTCCTTTCCCTCGTCGACACCTCGCCGGCCCGGCGGGGCTGCGAACTGCGCAATTGCCTCCGCTTTCGCGGGCTCCTGGTAGTTTCAGCGGAGTGGAGGTCCACTCGGACCTGCCGAGACCTCGCGGCTCATTACGGGGCTGCGAACCGCGCAACTGTCACCGCTTTCGTGGGCTCCTGGGAGGTCCAGCAGAGTGGAAGTCCACGCGGACCTGCCGAGACCTCGCGGCTCTCTGCGGGGCTGCGAACCGCGCAACTGTCACCCTTTTCGTGGGCTTCTGGGAGGTCCAGCGGAGTCGAAGTCCACGCGGATCTGCCGAGACCTCGCGGGCCCTGTGGGGGCTACGAACCGTGCAATTCTCGCGATTTTCGTGGGCTTCTGGGAGGTCCAGCGGAGTGGAGGTCCACGCAGATCCGGCCGAGACCTTGTGGCTCCCTGGGGGGCTGCGGACCGCGCAGCAGGCTTCCGTGTCGTGGGCTCCTGGGAGGTCCAGCGGAGCGGAGGTTCACGCGGACCCAGCCCACACTTTGTGGCTCCCTGGGTGGCTGCGAGGTGTTCGTTGTTCATCATGCTTGTTTGTGTCGAGCGGTCCTTGTGTAACTGCCCCGTGTTAGAATTGGGGAAACGTAAGACTCGAGTAAGCCGGATCTCCGGTTTGCCGACGTTTTTTGATGAGCGCGTCCTGGATTTTGACGGTCCAGCTTTCGTGGGATGTTTGCAGTTGGAGATCGCGTCAAATATCAGATTGGGTCTCGTCAGTTTCATGATGGCTCCGTCAGGCCAACCCGAGTCCCCCGTACCGGAGTCTTACGTCTCCCCGATAGAAAAGGGTTGGGTACGTCACTGGGTCATATTTCTTATTCCGATTATCAGTATTCGTGTTAACATGTGTCTCATTGTTGTTCCCATGTTCAGTGCCCGTGTACTGTGTAATGATTGGTATCCGCATTCGTGTCAGCATTATCGTTCGCATTATTATTGTATGTGAGTTTCGCCCCGCGTCCTCTCTTGGCCTGCCTCCTCGCCTACTCCCCACCCTGCCCACTCCTCGACTTGCCCTCGACCTTCCCCCCGCCCGCCGCCAGGTCCAAGGCGGGGGGCCAGGCGAGGTCCAAGGTGGCCGGCACGGCCAAGTCGAAGACGGCCAGCACGGCGAGGCCGAGGGCCTCCATAATCCTCGCGGCAGGGCTGGACCTCAACGGTGTTTTTGGCGATTTCGTGGGCCGTTCTCGTTTCGATTTCGTTTTGCGGTATAACGGGGGATTCGAGACAAGAGCGAGGCAGAACGAAAACGACAAGAGCGAGGGAAAACGAAAACAAAACAGAACGAGCACGACTAACGACACCGAGACAAAAGCGAGCGACAACGAAAGCAAAACGAACACGAAACACACCGCTTAGGTTCAGCCCTGCCTCGCGGGTCGGGCGCCGGTCCCAGTGGTCGCAGACATCTGGCTAGGCTAAGTGATGCTCTGTTCAGCCAGCGGGCTTCCCGCGATTGGGGCCCTCTGAGGCCCACTACTACCGGTCGGCGGCGGGCGCGGGGGAAATGAGGAGGCGAAGGGCTTCTCGGGAGGCGGCGGGGCCTCGCGGAAGCCCTTCGGCCCTCTGGAGACGATCTCGGGCCCAGAGGTTGACACGAACACCAACACCAACAAGAATATCTCTGCGTCCGCGATCGAAGGCTTGGAGAACTTGCCAGAATGGCAGGGGGACTTCCGAGCCCTCCGGGAAAGCCCCGCCCCTCCTCGTGTCCCCCCTCCCGGGCCCGCCGCCAAATCGGGCCCCGGGGCCGCCAAGAATGGGTCCAGGGCGAGCAACTGCCCCCTGGGAAGGGGTCGGGGCCTTCTGGGGCGGCGCATTGAGAAGAGCTCCTGTCGTCGGATGTCGGGGGTGTAGGCTTCCCGGATGCGGCCTAAGCAGGTGGGCTCGGAGGATTGCCCCGCATCGCCAGGACCGCTGCATCGGCGATGCGGCTCGATGCGGCTCGATGTGGAGGCCGATGCTCTCAACGCATGACGGCGCCGGTGCATCCTCGACGTCGCCGATGCATCGGCGATGTATCGGCCATGCGGCGCGGTCCTCCGACCCCACCTACTGGGACCCCTCGGGGGTGGACAGAACCCCCAACAGTGACACGTCGATTAGTGAATTGTCCGTTTTTCGGTTCTCGAGAGGGCGCCGTGGCCGTTATTTTCCAGGCTTGCGCCCGCCAGGTTTGGGCCCGAGGTCGTTTTCACTAAACCACGTTTTGCTAAAGGGAGGTCTGTCCGTCCCCGAACCCCCTTTGGGAGGCCTCTGCAGCGGGGGAGGGCGTATAGCGAGCGGGGGGGTGGATGATGTCTGCTGCATGCAGCCGGTGTCGGCCCCGCCGCTGGGCTCCTCCTCGTGACGCCGGCGCCCCCCCCCCCCTGGCGACGGGAGGCGCGGAGGCGCCCTGAGACCCGCCGCATGCGGCGGAGTCGCTGACCTGCCCTTCCCCCCCCTGTCGTCCGGCCAGGTTTTCAGCACGCTGGCGCTTCGATGGGCTCCTGAGGACACAACCCACCCCCACCCCCACCCAGGGCACCCACCTCCGACCTGGTGGTCCAGGGTGCCCTGGGTGGGGGTGGGGGTGTGTTTTTAGGCCCCGCGGCTCTTACAACCCACCCCCACCCCCACCCAGGGCACCCTGGACCACCAGGTCGGAGGTGGGTGCCCTGGGTGGGGGTGGGGGTGGGTTGTGCTGTCCTCACCGACGTCGGCATGGCATGAAGCCGGCCTGGAGGGAGCAGAGGCCCTGGAGGTGTTGTCGCCGTGTTCGGCCCCTGGGGCCTTTTCCCTGCCCCCTGGGAATTTAAAAGATGGCGCAAGATGAAAAGCCAGTCTTGGAGAAAGCCCAGAGATTCGATACGCTATTCCGCCGGCCCCCAGAAAGAAGATGTCCGGCTCATGAGTTCGTCCCGTCGTGTTGTCTGCGTTTAATTGGTGCTGATTTGGCCTCTTCTTTCTCCAGATCTGTTGTGGAACTTCTTGGGGGCCTCTACGGCGGTCTCTTGAAGACTTTTCAGGGCTTTTGTTTTTTGTTGGGAACTTCAAGGAAGCTTCCCGGGGCCTCGTGGGGCATGTTGGAGGTCTTGGGGGCCATCTTTTGGGGGGTTCCTGGGGTGGAAAGCCCCTCCGAGGCTTTTTTGTGCGGCACAGGGGCCCCGAGGCGTCCCGACCCGGGGGCTGCTTTGCGTCCCGAGTCCTTTTTTGGGACGGTCCCAGGGCACGGCGAAGGCCCCAGCCAAAAGCTTTGAATTACACCGGTTTTGTTTCCATGCGCTGGAGGTCTGGGAGGGGACCAAGACCCGCATCTGCCCTGATATTTCTTAGTCGTCCAGGTGTATTGCAGGAACAACCGGTCGTAGGTTAGAACCTGGAAAAGCTTGAGAAGGAGGAAGAAATCGAATAGCATGAAGGACGATAACACGAAGTAAGGGAAGTGTAGGTCTTCTTTGAGCAATGTGCTAACGATCACTCCAAATGATTTTTCTTAGTTTCCAGAACACACGGCAAGCTGGGGCCCCCAGGGTCTTAGGATGGCGGAGCTCCTCCCTGCGTGGGTAGCGTTGATCCGACCCCCATCCCCATCCTCATCCCCTTCGAGACCCCCGCCAAATGACCGCCCCAGATGGGGGATACACCCCTCGAAGCCCGCGGGGGACGGCCTACATCCCCATCCAGGGGGGCAAATCGGCCAGTGGAGCCCAGGCCACGCCGGTGGGGATGGGGATCGGATAAACGATACTCAGTGTGGATTTCTGCCAAGGCTTCGGGTGTCTGGGATCATCGAGCCTCAGCCCCCGAGGGGGCGACGTCGAGGGGCTCGGCGCCAACCCCTCTCCGGCGCGCGGACCCCCGAAGATTCCTGCTCGTGCTGGGTGGCTATTTTTTTCCAGACCCTCCTGTGTTGGGTTCTCGTGCTGGATAGAGCACTGTGGTCTCCATTCTCCTACCCCTCCTCGTCGTCGTCCTCCTCCTTCTCCCCCGCCTCCTCCTCCTCCTCCTCCTCCTCCTCCTCCTCCTCCTTCTCCTCCCCCTCCTCCGCTTCGCCTCCTACCTCCTGCGTCCCACTTTATTATCAACCCTCCCGTGCCGATTTCTCGTTGTGAAAAGAACAAGCACTGCGGTCGCGTCTCCTTCTCCTTCTCCCCTATCTCCTCCTCCGCCTCCTCCTCCTCTTCCCTCCTCCTGCTTCCTGCGAACTGCGCAACTGTCGCCGCTTTCATGGGCTCCTGGGAGGTCCAGCGGAGGCGGTAGTCTCACGAGACTTCGCCACCCCCTGGGAGGCTGCCAACTGGCCAATTGTTGCCCCTTCCGTGGGCTCCTGGGAGGTGTAGTTGAGTCGATTGTCACGCACATTTGGGTGTTGATATAAATCGTCGCCTCGTGTGGAGATGGGGTTGGGCACATTCTGCCTTCGGTGTAGAGAATGGGGAGGATGGAGGAGGGAGGGAGGAGATGGGAGGAGAAGGAGGAAGAGGAGAGAGGACATGTGAGGCGAAGGGAAGAGGGGGGCCGAGGAGGATGGGTGGAGTTGGGAGGAGGAGGATTGGGAGAAGGAGGACAAGGAGGGAGGAGGACGAGGAAGGGTGGAAGAGAGGCATGGGGAGAAGGAGGCGGAGGAGGTGGTTGCACTCAGCCTCCGGTCCCTGCTGCATCCTGACAGATATTTCATGACGACCGCTGTGCGCCTCAAGAGTGCCCCCCCGAAATCGTTTCAAAGTTCGGTACCCCCGCCACGACTGGTGATCCAGTCAATGGAGACACCCTGGATAACGTTAGGGTCGAAACGCCTACCGAAGTCATCCCGAATAGTGTGTCTTTGGCATAGGTCCCAGGAGTGAGAAGACAGGCATCTCAGCTCGCACACCACGGAGGAGGGGATGGAGAGGGATGGCAAGAACACGGAGGCACAGCACATGAGGGCACGGAGGCGAGAGGGACGGAGGGATAAAGGAGAGGAGGAATGCATCCAAGTCAAATGGCCTTCAGTACTGAATTACAGACTTACGTCAAGCCTTGCTATACCTTTGCCCTTGCCCTTACGGGGCCTACGCTTGGGTTTGGCCTCTGGTGGGGCCCAAGATCCAGATAAAACAATTCTACCTCGCTCTGAAACAGGCTGCCTAGGTCGGGCACGAGCCTTACCTGGTTCACTGGGGGGCCTCAGTACTTCTTGTGTTTGCGGCCTCATGGCATCTTCTCTTGAGAATGTTGGACCTTCTCTCCGTCATGGCCCGCGGCGGGGGGGGGCTGGTTTGATCTCCGACCCGAGGAGCGCCAACAGCTTGCGGATCAGTCAACTGGCTGTGGCGATCATCATTTTCTGTGGCTCTTCAGTCGGCACAAACGCGTGGATATAAAACGTGTAACGGCCTCGCACGTTCTCCCCCTCCTTGGCGAACGTCGCTTCGGCCCCCCAATCGTTGATATATTATGCTGCCATTTCCATCTTATCGGCACGACTGCGCTCCACCAGCGCGGTCAACCTTTGAAACCCCGCATGAAATGGATTTGATTCTCTAACTGTTGGCTGCCTGAGAAGGGCGTCCATCACTGCCATTCCCACTGCCAGCGATGGTGCGCCCGCCTGGACCGTATGCTGTTCCCCTACCGCCTTCATAGACTGCTGTGCTGTTCCACTGAGTTTGCATTGGGGATGGTGCCGTTCGGCATGCGGCAGTTCATCGCCTCCGCCGTTGCAGCTGCTCCTGATGCTGGACCCGCTGACGGTGCCGCCTGCTGAGTTCGACGGTTGCGTTGATGTTTGCGAGCTTCCTGTAACCACCAGCGGAGAAGTTGTCCTGAGAGCTCGCTAGCCGCTTCTTTGCATCCATCATCACTTGTTGCGACGGCTCCCCTGGTAGCCAACTCATCAGCAAGTCTCTCGAATGTGAAGTTGGCGGAGGATCCCAAGGTTCTGTGTTTTCGGATGTGAATATGAAGCGCCTCAACACCATCATGAGCACGACCACACACACGACACGACAAGGATTCGGGCTGGACAACGGAGTAGTGATAATGCTCCCAGTTTGTTGTGCACCGATGGGGGGTAAACAGCCTTCGAGCGTGCTGACGAGCAATGGGCCGATCAGGGAGGACTGACATGTACCAGGGGCACTGATTGGTCCTCGCGAGGACATTGCTGAGGGCTCTGTGCCAATGGGTGCCCCCCCTGTGCAAAGTGCATGTCTGCATACTATGCAGCACGATCCTGGAATTCGAGGCCACACGGGGTCACACCTTCAAGGAGCGTTTCGCACACCCAGACAGGAGCAGGAGTGCCCTCAGGTGGCCCCGCCAGTGCCTCAGAAGCGCTTTCATCACCCCCTCCTCCCCCAACTTCTCCATCACCTCCTTGTCCCTGAAGTTGCCCTCCTCCCGCTTCTTGGTCCTGGCCTACATAGTCAGATCCTCCACCCAGCTTGCCCTTCCAATATCGCTTCCGGAGAGATCCTCCCTAAATTCAGCTGAACAAATCCGCTTTGAAACCCATCACCCAAAACTCAAAGCGGGCCATCAGCTAATATATGAAGAAGTTCAGGTCCCTGTTCAACGTGTTTCATATACCTCAGAGGCCATTGAGAGCCTGCAAGCCCCATGGGCTCCCTTTGTACCCGCCGTGCGCATTGCGCACCAGCTTCCCATGCTCGACCGAATTGTGCTGTTCAGCTGGAAGGCGCCAAAACACAGCGGCCAGCAACTGGAGATTATTTTCGCGATGCGCTGTTTCGCGATGCGCTGCCAAGTTTTGTAAACAACTTAGCCTGCGAATGCGAAGCTCCAGTCGAGAGGGAACGAGGCCTATAAGGCGCCAAGCCGTTCTGGATGGATGTTCTCGCTGTGTGACGGGTCCGTCAGCTTGCGAGTGCTTTTTCATGATTGAAAAATGACGGCTCTTACTCCAAATATTGCTCTTGCCCCAGCCCGAGACGTTCGAGTCCAGGAGACGATCACCACTAGCGATGAGGACGAACGATTCGAGCCCTCTGAGCCCACTTGCTAAAAACTGGTATTATTCGGAAGACGTTTGAGGTGAGAAGGGACGTTCCGCGCAAACCAACAACGGCACATGCTGTGCCAGGCCTTGCGCATGTGCTTCAAGCAGGCAGTGGGCACCCTGGCTAGAGTGCGAGAACTGGATGCCCAAATAAAGGGCTGACGGCGCCAGACTGCCAGCAAATGTCGCTATGGCAGACAGCGTTCTCGTATGCGTGATGGCACCGTGGCCCACACATCTCGGTGCGACCTGCTGCTTGTCGTGATTCAGCGTGCCTCCTACAGTCCAGAAGTGCTTGGCAAGTTGTTGACTGGCCTCGTCCACTCTCGAAGCCCGGATGCCACTCGATTCACTTAGCACCTTGTGGGCAACATTATCCATGAATGCAGTTGTGGAAAGGTCCACGGGCGCATCCACGTACGGGCTCGCACACAAAAGTTGAGTCCCTGCGGGTGTAGAAGTTCGCCAATGAAACCAGGTTCAAGAACACGATGCTGGAACACACGATTGTATTTGCTCGGCGCACTTCGGTGTACCTGAAACAGGTCCTCTCCAATGCTATATTTGCCCACCCCATCCGCGGCATCACTAGTAACGTAGCTGCGCCTGTTGTTAAGCCCGCCATGCCAAACGCCGTCTGCGTCGTAATTCTGGTAATCAATATCATCCATAGCCTCTTGCGAGACACTGGCGAACGTGTTGGTCTGGTCATGGAGAACCGCTACGCGAGACACCCCTAATTGAGAAAGCCTACATCTAGCAAGTAATTGCACTTGTATAGCTGACAAAAGTTTGCGATGGACAATACCTCCATGCATGCTATCTAGATGCTGGCGCTCAGGGGAAGCTGCATTGCCTCGTCGTTCCACTTGACGTAGCATGGCATTGCTGAATGGGCTTAGTCTGTGGACGAGGCGACTTGCCTTGAAGCCCGTCTGCGAGCTTGGCTTCGGTACACGTGACCCCCACGACCGATGCCAAGACAGCCGTGCCTTCGCCATATCTGTGGTGCTCCAGAGAACTCCACGGAGTCTTCCAGAAATTCAGCTGAGATCGGGCATCGTGCGTTCGAGCTCTCGCTGCTGCTCGTTTTGCTTCGGGTCCCTCTCCGCCCGGCTCAGTAACATGCGCGAAATTCCAGCTGGCAGAGACCACGGTGACACGTTTTTGCTGTACCCTTGCCGTCTTAATACAGCTTGCATTTCTCGAAGACCCTTCTCAACTTCATCCTTGAAATCTGGGCTCCAGAGGTACTAGCCATCATGGTACGCTGTGCGGTGCTCAGGAAGCTCCTCGATGCACCCCAACGCGCTGAGTTGACGGTCCACCTTGCCAACCAGATTGAGCCAGATGTTGCGTCCACATCCCCACCGTAGGGTTGGAAGTAGCTGGTGTGTTGTAGAATCTTCGCCCTGGGCGAACTGAGGTGGTAGCCAGCCTACGAGCCAATCATTGTACCAGGCTGTGACCATTGTCCTCCCAAGCTGCTTTGGTCTGACCACCTAGGCTGTCAATATGTGCGGCCTGGTATTGTTCTTTATGCTCACGAAGGTCCTTCGTGAGCCGCCATATACGTTGTTGCAGTCGACGTAGCTCTGCTTGTTGCTTCTCAATTTCATCATGTGGTCATGCACCGAGCTGCTGTCGTAGAATTGCTCGTCCCTCGTGCTAGAGCATGGTCTGTCGGCCCCGCTTGTTATCGTTCATCTGCTCCAGAATACGTTTGAGAACAAATCCAAGGCGGTAGTCTTCACTTCATCAATCAATTTATGCAACGGTTCATCAGACGTAGCTAATAATTCGCACTGCTTCAGCCGCGGGCATGTGCTAGAGCAATGGTCCTCCACCGCCTGCAAGGATTGATCTCTCAATCACCCAACACGAGCTCCACGAGCCAAGTCATCTAAATTCCAGTGAACGCTGTGTGTGCGCGGCTCACAGGAGACAAACAACCAGTAAATCCCGTGCTTGCACATGAAGTGGATCGTGATCCCGTCTGCGTTGCATAGGAGCCATCTTAATCTGCGACCCTCTTGTTCCAGAACATGTGAGTCCACAAGAATCGAAAGCCGCGCCTGAGACACTCTCAGGTGGTCCGTACGAGAGCTCGACGTGCGTCCATCATACGCGCCCATTCCTCCGATGTACATGGCAGCCAGGCGCAAGTTATGTTTTCCATGCAATCCCGAAGCTGCGTCATGCACATGTGCTCGTGCTGCGGCCGCAGCGGTCCCACTGGGATGTGCATGTTGGGGTAAACCGTCGGAGCACGAATGCCAGCATAGTCGTTGAAGTCGCTACCAGAAGTATCTATTCGGTTGGGCCCGACAGACCTGATCCATCCAGCGAATCCTCCGGTTCACAGTGCGTTGCTACGTGGCCATCTCTCAAGCAACATGCGGGCGAACTGGAAAATTTGCCACCAGCATCTGCAAATGAAATCGTCCAGACCCAAGCTCCATTGCCCCCAATCGCCCTTTTGAGCCCCTCAGGTGGTGAGCGAAACTGACCTATGTGTCGGAGCCGAACAAACGCTTACGATGACGAGTTTGTCCACCAGTATAACCTGAAGTCATCTGCCCCTGCCGCATCCCCAATTCAAGATATGGGCGTGCGTCTCCGAAATCGTAGTGCAGGCGATGTCGGGCGGCCCGCGGCGAAGGCGCGTGCCAGTCAGCAGAATTGCATCCTTATGCTTGTCTGCCTCACTGATCCCCACCGCCCGGCCACCCTGCACAAGCGACGTGGCAGAATGAACAACACATCTAAGAGGAGCAGGCATAGGTGCTGCGAGCCGCGCGCCGCCGCGCAGGGCACCTTATATGGAGGGGAAGCAGGAGGAGAAGGAGGAGGAGCCAGGAGCGAGGAGGAGGAGGAGGAGGAGGAGGACAAGGAAGAGGAGGAGGAGGAGGAGGAGGAGGAGGAGGAGGAGGAGGCTCGCAGGGAGCTGGCAGGAGGCTCGCGGGGAAAGTGGGGGCGCAGGGAGGCGCGGCCCAGCCTCCCTCTGGGGGCCCGACTGCCACGGCGGGGCGCCGCGGCCAGCACCAGACCGCTCTGGGGAGCCACGCTCTCTGAGCCACTCCCACACAGTCGAGACGCTGAACTAAGGAACTGTTTGGGTTCGGAAGGGGCTGGATGTTCCCTTAGGTTCCTCCAGTGCGGTTCCTCTTGCCCTCCTGGGGCGCGGAGGCGCTTACGGGGCCAAGAAGGGGCCTCGTTCCTTATGTAGCGTTCCTTCTTTCAGCGGCCCGACTGCAGACAAGTGGCCGGGGCGGCCGTGGGACGGGCGGGAGGGCCGAGTCGAACACCCACCCCTCGCCGCCAGTTGGGTCGGTCACTGACTGGGCCGCCGACGCGTGTTGGGGCAGGGGCCGGCCCTGGCACCCTCGCCGTCTCCTCACCAGTATAGCCCGCAGCCGGCCAGCCAGGATTGCGACCAGGGGGAGGGGGGTCGCTCCTCCCTTCTCGCCCTTGGCCGCTTGATCTTCTTCTCTGGGCTTGGGCTCGATCTGCTCCCTCCTGCGCTGCTCGTCCGCATCGAGCTTCCTTCTTCCCCCAAAGAGCCCCTGACCCCCCCCGCGCCAACTTTAGGTGCGTGGCCAAAGAAGGGAAGGAGGAGGAGGAGGAGGAGGAAGAGGAGGAGGAGGGCGATGAGCTGAGTCGCGCCGGCCCGAGTCGACCGGAGTCGGCCCCCCGGGTGGCGAGGTCGAAGACTTCGTCCACGGCAAAGTCTTCGATGCAGACGCCGCCGTCGCTGGCCACGGAGGACGGCCTCTGCGCCCGCGCCGCGCCCGCCCCCTCGCGGAGAGGGGCCAGCGGAGCGCGCGCCTTCTGCAGCCTGCCCTGCGAGCTTGCCCCGCCCCCCCCCATTCCAGAAGGAGCAGGGAAGGCCCTCAGCACTGAACGTTGCGCTGTGGAAGAGGTCTTCGACCTCGCCGCCCGGGGGGCCGACTCCGCTCGACCCAGGCCAGTGCGATTATCCTTTTCTTCTTCCTCCTCCTCCTCCTCCTCTTCCTCGTCCTCCTCCTCTCTCCTCACAACGAGCGCGTGGATTAGCGACGGGTCCAGTTCCCATCCGCGCAAACATCGACGCGCACCGTCTTCAAGTTGGGCTGCACTGTTTTCACTGTTCTGGGTGATTATGATTCCCCGCACCCACGTGCTAGACCATCTGCATGTATGCAGTTTGTGTTAGCGTGTGCTGGACTGGGGACTTGCAGCGTTCATTTCTAACCCTCCAACTTTCTCGGGTCCTCCAACAGCGGCGCGCTGTAATGTCTATGGTGCTGATGGTAGGGGCGATGCTTGTGACGAGCATAACAGCATCAGAAACTACAGAAATACAGGAACATTGCAGCATGAGGAAGTCAAAGCGGGAGTGGCCAAATAGGCGAGTGGAGTTTATGAATCCAGAGACTCTGGACGCCGTCTTCTTCAATCCGCGCGCATTGGTGCTCAAAGTTTTCAAAACTTTTTGAGGCGTCGTGGTGCCCTGCATCTGTGGTTGCAGGTACGGGTTCGGCTGTTCGACCAGCCGCCTGGCGCAGCCATGAGCGGGGAACAGGCGGCGTTCTTACAGACGGTGACCGACACGCTCAGCAGCGACAACGCTCTCAGGAACGCGGCAGAGAAGCGCTACGGCGAGGCCAGGGCGCAGCAGCCCGCCGCCACCGTCGCTGGCCTCTTCCAGGTGCTGCAGGCGGCGGAAGTGTGGCAGCCGGCGCGCGAGCAGGGCGCCGTGCTCCTGCGGCAGTGCCTGAGCAAGGCGCGGGAGGACGGCTCCGTGTGGGCCGGGCTCGGCGCGGCCGGCCAGGCGGACGTGCGAGCCGGCCTGCTGCGGGTGCTGGAGGCAGAGCCGCAGCCGCAGGTCCGCCGGAAGGTGGCCGACTGCGTGCAGAGCCTGGGCAACCAGATCATCGACATCTCGGAGGCGACGATCGGGGCGAATAGCCCAGGGGCGGGCATCACACGCCTTCGCCCGGGAGCCTTCTCGAAGACATAGATCATCGGCGCACCTGGATGCATGTATTGCGCTCCCCTCGGCAATTTGCCCCCATCGTCGCCTCTGAACGTCGTGGACGACCAGCGGCCCGCCAACGCGCCAGAGTGGCCCGAGCTCATGCCCATGCTGATGCGGACGGTCGCCGACGCCAGCAAGGACCCGCGCGGCGCGCACGGGGGGGGGGGGCGCGAGGGGGGGGGCGGCCTTCGATCGGGAGGGGAAGAAACACACAGACACAATGGACCGTCGACTCCCAGGAAAACATGGGAAAATGTGGGAAGTTGGGGGGAAGACAGAAACCCAGAGCATATGGGAAAATATAGGGAATCCTGCTATTTGTGTTCATTTACTTGCGTGTCCCAGGGCCCCTTCATTCGAAGAAGCCCGAGAAGGCTTCTCAGAAGCCAGGGGCCTTCTCAGAAGGGCCCAGGGGCTTCTAAGGAGACCTCGCAGGCGGCAGCCAGGAGGGCTTCCAAGAACCCCCCGCCCCCCCCTGCCTTTGCGAGAAGCCCACCAGGCTTCTCAGAATACCGACCTCTCTCTCTCGCCAGCCCCTTGTGCGCGTCGCCAAGAGGACAGCGGCGTCCGCTCTGACTGCCTCTGGGCGGTGATCAGGGGCAACAGGAGGAGGGGATGCACATCGACCCCCAGAATGAATCCATCGACCCCCACTCGCCCCATACATCGCCGATAGGCGCCCGATGGCCCACCCCGCCCAGGAGCGTGCGGATCCGCTATCGGCGGCCTGTGGCCGATCTATTCGCGATGTATCGCTGGTTCCAGCTCGCTGTTTCCCCCCCATGGGCCGGTCCCCAGGTGGTTTTCGGGTGATGCTTCAGGCCTCTGGCGACCGTTCGGGACGATCCGGCCACCTCCAGAGCGCTCTCCGCGGATCGCAGCCGACGAGAGGGACCCCGAGGGTGGAAAGCCACCGAGGACGGACGACAACGTCCGAAAGCTTGAAACCTCGATTCTGGGAACTTCGGCTCCCTCCATGACCCCTATCTCAAGCAGTGGCGAAGCGTCCTAGCTCGCCTATAGGCCTTCCAAAGAATGTTCTAAGAACCTTGTGTGGTTTCCACGACATGTTCTGAGAGCATTTCTGGCGGAGTCTGTCTTGTGTTGACACATCGGGCTCATGTTCTAAGAACCTTGTTTCTGTTCTTAGGTCATGTTCTCCGGTTCTAGGAACATGTCGTGGTAGGCCTATAGGAATGACGGGACGGTCGGTCCCTGCCCATGGCCCCTACCTCGACACGAACGAAATGGGTACGGAAAGAACGGGTACGATGCCCAACAGCAGTTCCTGCTCATTTTGAACCGAACTCGCTGTCCGCGCCGCCGCGGCCTGTGTCCATTTGCGACAGAAGGCCGTCTGCCCAACAGCGGCCGCTGTTGGTTTGGGACAACATTTGTTGTTGGGCATACTGTACCAATGTTTTCCGCACCCATTTCTCAAGCAGTGGCGAAGCGTCCTCGCTCGCCTGTAGCCCTACCAAACAATGTTCTAAGAACCTTGTGACGTTCCCACGAAATGTGCTTAGAACATTTCTGGCTGAGACTGCGCTGTTTTATCACATCGGGTTTATGTTCTAAGAACAGTGTTCTTGTTCTTAGAACATGTTTGGGTTCCAAGAGCATTTCGTGGTATGACTATAGGAATGCCGGGACGGTCAGTCCCTGCTCAAATTTCGGGCGTCCAAGCTGTCGTTCCCCCTGCAGGTGAAGGAGATGACCGTCTCCATCTGGCAGGTCCTGGTGGCCAGCGCCGGCCAGTCCCAGCAGCTCCTGCGCGGCTGCCTGGCGGACCCGGCCGAGGGCGTCCGCGGCGAGGCGGCGTCGCTGCTCTGCAGCCTCGTCGACAACATCGAGAGCAGGGAGGACCGGGCCGGACGGGAAGAGGTGGATTCCCAGATCTCCGACGATGTGTATTTCGGGGGTGGGCCCAGACATGATCGCGTCGTAAAAAACTCAGGACGGGAGGTTTCTTGCCAATTTCGGCCTCGGGGGGCCCTCGCCGGGCCTCGGGACCATAACAAGAACGACTCAGGATGGAAAACCCGGCCCCGGGGAACGGGTCGGGACTTCTGGGGACGCCGTCCTGAAAAAATCAGGACGTCGCATGTCTGGGGACAGAACCCCCACCCTGCCACGTCGATTAGTGAATTGCCCGTTCTCGGTTCGCGAGAGGGCATCGCGGCCGTCATTCTTGCGGGTCCAGGTCCGTCGGTTTCGGTCTTGGGGCCGTTTTCATGAAAAGGGTGGTTTACTACAGGGAGGTTTGTCCACCGCCGATATTTTGCAATCCTGCAGTGTTTCCTCGATTTCGGCCTCTGGGGCCTTTTAGGGGACGCAGCGGGCCACCGCAGACCGATCTGTCTGGACCTCTTTGGGGCTGCGTGTTGAAAACATGTTGCCTTGTCGGATGTGTCGGGGAGGGGGGGATTGGGACAGGGCGGGGCACGAAATCTGCGGCTTGAGGCTGGCTTCGGCCCCGCTGCCTGGCGCACTCCACGATGCACGGGCGCACCTGGCGCTGGAGGAACCAGCGCTGCGTGAGCTGATTCGCTGAACCCCCCTCTTCCACGATACCCAGGCTTGGCATCGCTCGGACGTGTGCGTTTCTTCCTCGGCGAGGACCATCGAGGAGCATCCTGGATCATTTGGCGAAAAAGCCACGCACGAAACCGAAAAAAACACAGGGAATGGACGTCCGAGCGATGGCCAGCAGGACGTGTGGTAGCCCAGTGTGTGTGTGTGTGTGTGTGTTGCCCCTTCAGATCCACCAGCGTACACCGGTGGCACGCAGCCCGTGTCGGCCCTCCTTGCGCCGCCAGCGGCGCATTGAAAGGCCTCGGTGGCGGTGACAGACGTTCTGGGGATCATCGACCTTTGCTGACCCCCGTCCCGAGAGGAAAGAGTTCCCTTTGCCCCGCTCATACCAGACTTCTGCACCGTTCTCACGCAGCTGGCGGGCTCGGCGGACTCCAAGCACCTGAACACGGTGCTGCAGAGCCTCCAGGCGACCACGGAGACTTGCGACTTCTTTAAAAACCACGTTGCCAGCCACCTCATGCCCCTTCTTCATGGCGTCGCCATGTCACATAAGGACGACGCCTCACGGAAGTACGCGCTTGAGGTGATAGTTTGTTTTATGGAGGCTAAGCCGAAGGCGATGGTCAAGGTGCCCTCATACGTCGAACAGACCCTCGAAGTTTGTATTCGCTTCATGATGGAGCTGAACGAGGACATCGCGGAGTGGGCAGAGCAAGATGAAGAGGAGCTTAGGGAACCCAATCTGACCAAATCGTCTTATTGTTGGCGGCCCCCACTGATGTGTAGTATTTCCCCAGTCAGAGCTTGCCCCTGTAGGGGTCCTAGCGGATTCATATGGTTAGGTGAGGTGCGGCGCCGATTTGGTGGCCGGCGGCCGGGTGCCCGGGGGTGCCCGGGGGTGCCCGGGTGCCCGATTTCGGTGGCCGGGCCCCGGTGCCCGGGGGGCCCCAGGTGCCCGGGTGTTCCGGGGTGCCCGGAGGTGCCCGGGGGTGCCCGGGCACCCTATAGCCATATAGCCTTATAGCTCTATAGCCCAATAGCCCAGTAGCCCAATGGCCCATATAGCCCTTATAGCCTTATAGTTCAATAGCCCTATAGTCCTATAGCCTTATAGCCCTATAGCCCTATAGCCCAATAGCCCTAGAGCCCTAGAGCCCTATAGCTCTGGAGCCCTAGAGCCCTAGAGCCCTATAGCCCTATAGTTATATAGCCCTATAGCCCTAGAGCCCTAGAGCCCTATAGCCCCAATAGCCCAATAGCCCTATAGCACTATACCCCTATAGCCTATAGCCATATAGCCCATATAGCCCTATAGCCCCATAACCCTATAGCCCTATAGTCCTATAGACCATAACCCCAACACAAATCTGATTGGGTTTTTCTCCGGTATCATCGTTATTTGTGTATGTCCTGTATTAGTTGTCGTCGATCCGTGTCGGCGTCTTACTTGTATTCATCGCGCCTTTCTTGTGTCTGTGCTTGTAGGTTACCCGATGCTTCTGTGCATTGAAGTTCCATGTGCGAAATTTATGGTGGCAGTGGACGCTCATTTATGTCATCATGTGAATACAAAGTCTCGGTTGATGTGTTGTTCCGTTCCCGCTGTCTGATGCGATGCGAGCAATGTTGTAATGGCGTGGGGGGTCTCTCGAGCGCTGTTGTCCTGCACGTTATCATGTATGCCACATGTATACCACGTTCGTATGATATGTTTTTGAGAGCTTACGCCTGCTATTGTGAGTCTGCAAGATGCCTTTCAATGGCTACGTGTTGTGACATACACTCGTCTCCGCCAACGTGTAACCAATTTCGCTGCTCATATACATGTCGGATATGATCCCAATATATTCCATCCGCATTCCCAGTTCACTGATTTATCCGTAAGGGCTTCGCCCCCTGCCGCCGGCCCCCTCTCTCGGAGACTGGGCCATGGAAGAGCTAAGTCATGAGGCCTTGGCGCTGTCGTGAAGCAGTATCGAAACTTCATGCGAAGCCGATTCGCAATCAGCAAAACCAACTGATCACAAGAGGGGTTACCACACCTGGCGATTGGTAAGACGTGTATGGTTTACGGGCTTGGTTACCACACCTTGCGATTAAAGGGCCGAGGGAGTTCTCGCAGTTTGGGTTACCACGCCTTGCGATGGATGTGCGTGAAGGGTGGCACCGAATTTCAGAAATGTGCAAATCCCTGTGTTTTTGGACCCTGACCCCGCGGATCTGCGTGAGGGGTGGCACCGAATTTCAGAAATGTGGCAAATCCCCTGTGTTTTTGGACCCTGACCCCGCGGATCTGCGTGAGGGGTGGCACCGAATTTCAGAAATGTGGCAAATCCCCTGTGTTTTTGGACCCTGACCCCGCGGATCTGCGTGAGGGGTGGCACCGAATTTCAGAAATGTGGCAAATCCCATGTGTTTTTGGACCCTGACCCCGCGGATCTGCGTGAGGGGTGGCACCGAATTTCAGAAATGTGGCAAATCCCTGTGTTTTTGGACCCTGACCCCGCGGATCTGCGTGAGGGGTGGCACCGAATTTCAGAAATGTGGCAAATCCCCTGTGTTTTTGGACCCTGACCCCGCGGATCTGCGTGAGGGGTGGCACCGAATTTCAGAAATGTGGCAAATCCCATGTGTTTTTGGACCCTGACCCCGCGGATCTGCGTGAGGGGTGGCACCGAATTTCAGAAATGTGGCAAATCCCCTGTGTTTTTGGACCCTGACCCCGCGGATCTGCGTGAGGGCTGGCACCGAATTTCAGAAATGTGGCAAATCCCATGTGTTTTTGGACCCTGACCCCGCGGATTTGCGTGAGGGGTGTCGATTTCGAGCTCCCCCAGCAATTCAGACAACGCGCCCAGGAGACGCTAAAAATCTTGTTTGGGCCTCCCCCCCCTCGCGCGGTCAATCAACTAGTTACAGTTACCAGCAAGAAGCAGAACTGTAACACTGGAAACTACAAGCTACAACTGGCACAGGAAACTGCGAACCCGCGCCTACAGCCTGGTGGCCCCACAAGGGGGCCGGCGGATTGTTGCTGACTTTTAGATTGCGAGGTGGGCGTAATCCTAAACTATGTATTGGGTGTGGCTGCTCCACCCCAGGATGTGTTTGGTTGCTTTCGGTTGTCCGTCGGTTGCCTTGGTTGTGTACTTGCCTTCGGATGCCTCCCACCGGTCGGGCACCTGGGTGCCCTTTTTCCTGAACAGTTTGATTGTTTTTGGTTGTGTTTGGTTGTCCGTCGTTTGTCTTGCTTGACTACGACCCCTCGGATGCCCAGCCGCCACTCGGGCCCCTGGCCGGCCCCTTGCCTGAGCAGTTATGGTTGTTTTGGATTGTCTTCGGTTTCCGACTGATGCCTTTCCTACCCTTTCTTCCTCTTCCCTCCTTGCCTTTCCCCTGCCTCTCTCCTTCTCGTCCATTTTTCCTCCGTCCACTTCCCCCAACGTCCTTCCTTCCTTCCATCTCTCCTCCCTCGTCCCCGCCCCCTCTTTCCTCGTGCCTCCAACTCTCAGTCGCCGTGCGTATACCCGTATATAGAGCTCCAGCGCGCACATTGTGCGCGCGCGATGGTTCTAGTTAACATGACCCTCTAGGCAACCTGCGGGTATGCGGAGATGATCGCCCTTCGCGCTTCGTGCTTCGTGTCCTGGACGGGAGAGCTGCCCTTCTCCAGGGGGGGCGACGAGAGGGCGCGAGGATGCAAAGTTCGGTGACCCACATCCCTCTCCTCTCCCTCCTCCTCGTCTGCCCCCATGCTCACTTCTTTTCTTCCCGCATCCCTTCCTCCTGCCTTCGCTCTCCAGCTGCCGCGCCTGCCGCGAGATACACCGAATACGGGCTCATGACGGGCTCTGGTTTCCCCGCCGCTCCTCAGATCTTGGTCGGGGAACCTGATCGTGTCCGAGGCTCGCCGTGGCCAGGTTCGCCCTTTCGTTTCCTGCTCGGCGTTCCTCATGGCGGCACGGCGATTGTACAGGCGCGCTCGGCACGACCCAGCCGCCTGCCTCCAGGACGAGGGCGAAGAGGACGAGGAGCACTACGTCTTCGGGAAGGAGGTGCTCGCTCGCGGTCATCGCCGTCGTCGTCGTGGTGGTCGTCGTCCTTGTCGTTGCCGTCGTCGTGGTGGTCGTCTTCGTCTTTGTCGTCGTCGCGGTCGTCGTAGTGGTCGTCTTCGTCGTCGTCGCTGAGGCGATCGACCGCGTCTGCCGGTGTGCCCACAGGGTCGACTGCTTCCCCGCGGTCCTGGAGGTGCTCAAGCCGGCCATTCTCAGGGGGTTGGTGCGGGCGCGGCCCCTGTCCTGCCTTCCCACGCCCCCTTGTGCGCGAAGCGGGGGGAGGGAGGCAGGCAGGGAGGGAGGGAGGGAGGAGGAGGACTAATGTGAGGAGGAGGAGGGGGAGGAGGAAAAGGAAGAAGAGGAGGACAAGGACGAGGAGGAGCAAGAGGAGGAGGAGGAGAAGAAGGAGGAGCATGAGGAGCATTGTAAGAGGAGGAGGAGGAGGAGGAGGAGGGGGAAGACCGTGTGAGGAGTGAAGACCGTGTCAGGAGGAGGGGGAGGAGGAGGAGGAGGAGGAGGAGGAGGAGGAGGAGGAGGAGGAGGAGGAGGAGGACGACGACGAAGCCACGACCTGCTTTACGGGGGGGGCCCGTCAGCGGCGCGCGCCGCCGCAGCGCCGCGCCATCGGGCTGCCCCGCATGAGGTCGGGGTCCAGCGCAGCCCAGAGGCCCGCGGGCGCATCAGAGCGCCAGCAGGCGGGCGGCGACGCCGCTGCCGCGGAGGGGACCTGGCAAGCGCAGGAGGTCACCCGCGTGGCACCGCCGCGCTCGCCGTCAGAGGACGGAAGCTCGTGTTCTTCTGATATTGCATTGGGCAGTTGGTGTCGTGTTACTTCATTTTCCTTTTGGATAGATGGCGCGCAGGTATCATAATCAGCAGTCGTCTTACCAGGCTCAGCAATTTCCATGGAGGGGTTCTGGTTCACAATCTGAATGGATGTGTATCGCGCGCGGCACATACATAAATAATGATGGCACGATTTGTCGCGATAAGCAATGATGTGTAGAGTACCGGCAGCATAGCCAAAGGACCACGATGAAAATCGCAAATCGAAGGAGAAGACCAACATGAAGGAGGAAATGATGGCGTGCATCCACGACCATACGAAGTGCACGACCGATTATGTCATCGAGAGCAACACCTACTTGCCCCACCAGAGGGAGCATGAACGGTCGCACTTCAAAGAGGTAAACTCCAGTCCAGGCTGGATACGTTTGCGGACATTGAGGTGAAAGGAAGGGAGGACATACCGAGTACGGTTGTGCATCAGAAGGGGCGTGGCGAATATCAAGTTCATGCTGTGGCAGCTGAACAGTCTTTCTGCTAGGGAAAAGGAGGTTGGCGATGGGTTGCGTAGGGCAACTACCCAGGTGGAGTCGCTGAAGAAGCAAGTGGGAGCTATTGGAACTGATATGTTGTTGGAGAGCCAGACGAACAATTATTGGAGGGACTGGTTGAGAGAAGCGAGGGAGGGAGGGAGACGACGGACCGCTCCCAAGCAACGAGGACGCGTTGGCACCCCCAGCGCCAGCTGCAAAAGTTGACCCAGAAGATGACCCACCGCCTCCACAATCGCCACCGCCACCGCCACCTCCCCCAGCACAGCCGATGAATGCGAGCACGGGGAGCACGAGGGGAGCAGGATCGCCCAGGTCAACAGAGGCAGTAGACAGCAATGACTTCACACCGATAGTGGATGGGAAATAGATTCGAGAACAACCATCTGCATCTTTGACGGAAATGACGAGCGCAAGGGGCGGGGTCCGCCAGTTGGGCAGGCAGAAGAAAAAACATGATGGTGCCAGGAGGCCAGATCGAGTACCACCCGCTAAGACTTCAGTTTCCCCGACACCACCTGCGAGCAGTCCTCCGACCCATGCCAAGATGCAGATGAGCGACGACTACGGGGCGCAGGCGCCCGAGGCAGAGATACGTCGTACATTGGCAGCTCGCGGGTTAAGATTGCCCCCTTACACGGCCTCACCAGCGCTTGCGATCCCGAGTTCGATGGCGAGCTCCATCGCAGGTATTCCACGGCGGGGGGCTCCTACTCCTACTTCGGCAGTGTCGATCCAGATCAGCCAAGCTTCAGTCCGCGCAGAAAGGGCGGTGCCAGCGGCGAGAAAGTTTTTAAAGCAAGAGCAGTGCATTCAGTCGCTGAAAGCTGCAGCGGTGACGCATCATTTCAACCCGGCGATCCAGCAGCAGCGGCACATGATGGGAACTCAGGTTGCGCACTGGAAGGGCATGGCAGCGCAGCATATGAGCATAGTTGGGCAGACTGCAGAGACGCACGCGGAGGATCCTTCGGCCCCAGCTCGGCCTGAGGTCCTGGAGGTTAGCACGCAGCGCGAGGAGGTCATGCGAGCACGGGCAGATCCTGAAGAGCATCAGGACGAGGAGAAGCAGGAGGAAGCGGCGGCACAAAAAAAGAAAAGACATGCCCACATCGCGGACAACGCGGCCAAGCACCAGAAGGATGAGTTGGCGCAGGTTGAGAAGGTTTGCGTGGATACGCTGCAGTATTTCGAATGCCAGAAGCAATTGCGCGATCAGGATTCTCGGCGCAAGTGGATCGAGCTTGCAAAGCAGCGCGCAGGGGTGGGTGGGGGGGGGGGGGGGGGCGCGTGAGAGAGCGGTTGATGAAACATGCTTGGCAGAAGCCCGCAATCGCACGTTCGTCGAGGCGATTGCCCGTCTCAAAGAGGGCATGGCCCAGCAGCCGTCAGCATTCGCCCCCTAGCCCCGGCGGCGCCCGCCAGCATCGGTGGACCCACGCACTCGCGAGGCGCGTAATCGACGCTTGTCGGAAGTGCCCGAGCCAGAGAAGGGGCCGCAATCGAGGCGGCGCATGCCAGGGGAAGAGAGCAGGGGGATATCGCCAGCGTGCAATGCGAAAGATACTTGGAAGAAGCGAACGCCACGCCGCACGCCAGCATCTCCCCCTACTGCAGGCGCCAAGGCAGTCGAGGACATGCGGGGGAATTTTTGGGGGACCGAGATGCTTGACAGGACGAGGGGGAGAGGGGCAAGTTAGCGTTTGAGAAGTGGTTGGGAAGGGCGCGCGCTGGGCTAACAGCACGCGCCGGACTAAGACCAGAGGGCGCTAAACTACCAGGACACGCCGGGCAACGATAGCGCCCTGGGCTCCGAGGGCGCGCTGGGCCACCGCAGCGCGCTGGGCCGCGAGGAGGCGCTGAGCTACCAGAAAACGCTGCGCCACTTGGACACGCTGGGCCTGATTCGACGGATCCAGCCGCGGGGTGGACCTGGAGCGGGCAGCCCGCATTTGGATCGGCAAACAACGCCCCGACCTGCAGCCGAAATCACTAGGCGCTCGGCAGCAGCAGCAGCTGAAATTGAACACCGCGCATGGCGCAACGTCCGCCTGGGTCCGAGATGTTCTTCGCGGGCACTTGGGCGGCGCGATAGAGATCGAGGCCGGAGCAGAAAGCAGGTGGAGCTGTGCCACCCGAAAGATCCGCACACCCAGAGACGCATCGCCATCGGTGGCACTGTGGAGGGCAAGTGCGGCAAGGAACATTTCGACTGCGTCGTGCTGGATCTGAACGAGCAGACTTGTAAAGCACTCTGGACAGAGGGTTCCACGAATGATGTTTCCAGCCACTTCATGTGAAGACAACCACAAGCTGAGATGCCATAGCCAACAGAGGAACTACAGCAGCGAGGCTGGCCTGCTTGAGGCTGGGGAAGATTCCGAGTTGTCCTTGTCAGCTGGCCCGAGGTTCTTTCTGCTCCCCCGAGGATTTCGACCTCTCCCCCCGCCTCGCGCTTCGGTACCACGCGGGCATTTGCCACGCGCCATGAGTTGCTGATGCCCTCTTTGCTTGCGCTTTCTGTTCCGTTTCCGTCGGTCGATGATATGATGTCGGGCCCGATCGATTCGGTACTTTCGGCGGCAAGGCCGCTCCTACTTCCGTTTTCCCCTTCTTCCAGGTAGCCCCAGATGGTATAGCAGGAGGTCGGTGGCCTCTCCTCCTCCCCTCCCATCGGAACCGGCGTGGTTCGGCCCCGACCGCCCGCGGCGCGGGCATGCGCGGGCAGAGGCGCAAGGGGCGCCCGATGGCGCTGCGACAGCAGAGGACGGACGGCGGGAGGGAGGAGGAGGGGGAGGGGGGGCGAGCGCGCGACGAGGAGTGGAAACGGGGGAAAGAGGCAGGGGGGAAGAGGGGCAAAAAGGGAATGCGGGGGGAACGGGGAGGGGCATGGGTGGTGGGGGGTGGAAGAGGGGGGCGGTGCAGCAGGAACTCGAAAAGGTGACGTGTTGCCCTTCGGTTTCCGCTCGCTTTGGCCGCGAGGGTGCTGCGCAATTCGCCGCCAATCAAAGCGAGGAGGAAGGAAGAAGGGAGGGGGAGGGGAGAGGGGGACGGAGGCAACCTATGTGGTCGCGCGACAGATCTGACATCCCATCCCTCCCACCCATCCCCTCTCATTGCACAGTTGTTTTCTCCACTTGCGGTCGCGTGTCATAGCAGACCTGCGCTATGCGCAATTGGAGTGGGTGGGCTGACCAGGGGAGAAGAAGGGCTGTCCGAGGAGGACTGGGACGCGGACGAACAGCAGCACCGGGCACCGGACTGGTGGAGCGGGAGGAGCAGGAGGTACAGGAGAAAACGGCGGAGGCCAAAAAAGAGGGGCGACAACGATGACGAAGTACTCGGCAAAAGCGTAGCCCGCACTGGGGCGAGAGCGCGATGTCTGAACGACGGAACCAACGCGCCGATCCCAAAAATGAGGCCCACGATAATAGAGCAGGATCGTAGCCCTGATGTGTAATCCTTTTGGAGGCAGAAGAGGTATGAGGGCGAGAAAGTCTTGATTGCAGGGTTCTTGCTGCTGTGCTCGACCACGGCATGAGCGAGGAGAAGGGGGAGGCAGAAGGAAAAGGAGGGGGAAGGAGGAGAGGGAAGGAGGAAGAGGAGGATGAGGAAGAGAAGGATGAAAAGGAGGAGGAGGAGGAGGAGGAGGAGGAGGAGGAGACGGCAAGAGGTGAAATATAAGGGGGGAAAGGAGGAGGAGGAGGAGGAGGAGGAGGAGGAGGAGGAGGAGGAGGAGGTGTTCGGTGCTCCCACCATCCCCATGGACCCCCTTCCCCTCCACTTGCTTTTTTTCTCATCCTACGCCCTCTCTCTCTCTCTCTCTCTCTGCTTCTGCCCTCTTTTTACGTTTCGTACCCTGTCTCCTCCCTCCTTCTTGTCACCTTCAATCCAAACTACGGAACCGCGTCTCCCCCCTTTTTCCTCCCTCCTCGCTCTGGGGTCGCGCGTGCCCCCCCCCGAGCTGTCACTAAACTGTTCCAGACTGGCGAGTGGAAGCCGGTCGTTGCCGCGATCACTGCTCTGTCGCAGATCGCCGAGTACGTTGACGACGAGGCCGCCGTGGCCCAGATGGTCCAGGATGGGCTGCGCCGAAAGCTCACACCGACGCCGGTCGTAGGCAGGCCCGTCCCGAGCCCAGGCCCACCGGGGGCCTCCTGGGGCGTCGACAAACTGGGGCTCGAGGGTTAGTAAAACGACGCGAAGATCGGGACAAAATCGGACCGGGATAACTCGAAATCTCTGAGAATCGGCGGGTTTGGAGGATGTATTGGGCGCCGCGGCCGCTCCAGAGCGTTCTGGAACGCTCTGAGAGCGCTCCGGAACGCTCTGGAGCGATTTATCCCGATCCTAGCCCTGTTTTAGGCGTCGACAAACCGGGGCTCGAGGGTTAGAGCTTTTCGGACGTCTGCGTCGGTCCTCGGCGATGCTACGGCCTCGGGGTGCTCGTCAGCCGCTGCGCCTTGCCGCGAGCGGTCCCGCCGTGCCCGGGTCGTCCCCGCACCGCCGCCGGAGGCCCGGGCTGTGGCCCGGAAGCTACCAGGAGCGGCGGGGCGGGTGAGGTCTGCGTGCGTGTAGATCTCAGTGCTGGGGCCATCAGATCCGTCATGCTTCATGACCCCCTCTTCTTCTGCGCATGATTATTATTCGGCTCATTATGTTTCTTATTATTTTTTATTGTTATTCGTAGTATGTTCAGCATTATTGTTGTTCTTATTCGTGTTATTATTATTACTATTAGTACTCGTCTTCTTGATGCTACTAATATGATGGTTCGTCTCCTCTTCATTTTCACAATTAGGTGTTACTACTCGTATTATCAGTTCTCTGCTTCAGCCTGTGATCATCATTAACCCATTCACAACCCCGCCTACTTTTAATTCTTGATGTCGATTGTATATCGTAGCACCCCGCAGATGCGGATAAGAGTGAGGGGGCGGTGGGGACGTCGGCAGTCTGCGAGACTCCTTCGAGAAGCCCGCCTCAGGCGCAAAAGTTTCACACATTATGCAAAGAGCCTGCCGCAGGCGCATATTTTTTCTTCAAACCAATGTGGATCGGTCGCGGGTGAGTCGCTGGGTGGTCGCGGGGTGGGTCGCGGGTGGGTCGCAAGTGGGTCGCGGCTGGGTCGCGGGGTGGGTCGCGGGTGGGTCGCGGGTGGGTCGCGGGTTGGGTCGCGGGGTGGGTCGCGGGTGGGTCGCGGGGTGGGTCGCGGGGTGGGTCGCAAGGGGGTCGACAACAACAAATAACAACAAGACCAACGACAACAAGAACAAAAGCAACAACAACCACAGCAGCAACAACAATGCAACAAGCAGAATCCTCACCACGGACTCTCACTTCAGCCACGGACCCAGTGGCAATGAACAACCGTTCGGCCCCCTTCACTCTGATTCGTAAATCTATCATGTTTCGTCGTATGCGTATTAGTATGAGTCTATTGTAATTATTTGTTGTTATTGGCATTACTGTTATTGATTTTGTTCCATTAGTGTCATTGATGATCGCATTATCATTGTTATTCTTACTTCCGCGTGCCCCCTGGCACCCCCTCTTTCGCGCCCATGCCTCGGGCCATGCCGCGCTTCCGTTGGTACATCGATCAGAAGCGTTCTCGCGGGAGGTCTGGGGGCACATCCTTCGCAGACTGAGCTTCGTCTAGGGGCACGTCTTTCGTCATGGAGGATGATGATTGAAAAAACGACTGGGGGTCGTGTTCACGCGGCGGCGCCCGGGATGATGATTAGAAAAACCGGCCCCGGGCTGGGAAACTATTTGTTAATCGTCTCCCCCCTCGCCGTCCTTGGGCGCGCGTCCCCCCCGGTGACGAAACACCGCACAGGCGAGCCCTGCTTCTGAGCGTTCCCCCCCGATGTGGGAAACTATTCTTTATCGTTCCCCCCTCCTTTTTTTCTGAATCGTCATCCCACATTATCCAGGCCCATGGGATAAGAATGTCTCTAGGGCGCATGCTGTCAGGCAGACCTGTCAGTTGCTGTGCCAACTGCAGCCCCCCCTCAGGCGCAACCGACTCCCGGCTGGGCCACGAGTGCGCTCTGCACCGAGGCTGGGCCCCCTGGCGGCCGTGGCCAGGGCCCGCCCGCGCTGTGGCCCTCCCTGGGGCCCTGTCCAGAGGCCCCCGGAGACCGCCTGGTGTCTTGCCCCCTTTTTGCGGAGGAACCCTCTGGAGGACGATGGCCCCATTGGGTCGCGGTTCCCCTCAAAGAGACCACTTCACTCCACAGACCAGCAGCACCCGACGCCGTCAACAGTCCAGAGACCGCCCGATGTTCAAAAGAACGCCAACACGCTCAGACAGAGGAGGCGAGCGGCTGCTGCCCCCCCCCCCCCCGGCCTTCCAGGCGCCGCCTCAGAAGAGGAAACGGCACCGATACCGCTGCCACGGGGGGCGTTGTCCCAAGAATTCCGACGTGGAGGGGAAGGAGGAGGAGGTGGAGGAGGCGGAGGAGGAGGCGGGCGAGGAGGAGGAGGAGGTGGAGGAGGAGGAGGAGGAGGTGAAGGAGGAGGAGGAGGAGGCGGGAGAGGAGGAGGAGGAAGTGGAGGAGGAGGAGGAAGAGGAGGAGGAGGAGGGGGACGACGAGGAGGAAGAGGATGAAGAGAGACATCAACAATCAAGAGACCGCCCGATGTTACTTAAAAGAACGCCAACACGCTCAGTTGAAACTTTATGAACCCATGCCCTGACAGATGAGGCGTGCGGTTGCTGCCCCCTCAAGGGTTTGCTGGCGCCATCTCAAAAGACGAAGCGGTTCCGATACCGCTGCCATTGGGGGCGCTGTCCCCAGAGCTCCGACGTCGAGGGGGAGGAGGAGGAGGAGGAGGAGGAGGAGGAGGAGGAGGAGGAGGAGGAGGAGAAGGGGAAGGAGGAGGAGGAGGAGGAGGAGGATTCTTCAGTACGCTATAGGCTTCAGGGCGCCTAAGCCCATCCTTAAGGATGAGGCGACCCTCAGAGTTCGGTAATCCACGACCGCTTGGACGTCTCATCCTGAAAGTCCTGAGTTTGTGTGGTGCGATAGGTACTCGCATGGGAAAAGGCCGGGGTCGTATACGAACGCGCCCCTCACAATGCGGAACGTGCGTGCTCCACGGTCTGATTGATGGGCCCTCTGGTGTGGCCAGCACGCCGAATTGTCCCCTGGACAATTACGTGCCCGCACGCGTTCCTCAAATGTACTTGTGAGTGCAGTGTCCAAAGCCCCCTCCATCCACTTCCTCTCATCCCCTTCAGGGAGAGAGAGAGAGAGAGAGAGAGACAACAAAAAAAAGAGAGAGGATAAGGGCGGCGGCGCTGGTGGCGCAGCGGGAATTCGGGCTCGGCTCTCATGGGCCGGCCGCGCGTGCCCGCCCGTGGACCCCTGGAGGGGCAGGGCGCGGCGACCCTTCCTTTTGGCCCGCCACCTCCTCCAGAGGCCTCCGAAAGCCGAAAGGTAAGGACCCGACCCCTTGAAAGGTAAGCCAACGATGCGGAGTGCCTGACAGAGACCAGCGAAGAAAACGAAGAGCAGAAGACGAATCGATCGCTACCCTGAGGTTGCCATGGCGGTGCGTGGCGCCTCGAGGACGCAGGCAACCGACAACCGACAAGGGCGCCCACGTGGGCTACAGCGTGCACAATAATGTCCACCGTTTGGGGGAGGGGTCTTTCGGGCCAGAGGAACAGCCCGAACATCCCCCCTGGTTTGTGGCGCCTTCTTGGTGCACCCAGAACAGAAAATGATTGCTCGCGGTGGGAGCTCTGGCGCGGGGGGGGGTTCTTCGGGCCAAGGAAATCGCCCGAACAAACCACCTGACTGGCGGTTCCTTGACGACGCTCTTAAGCATCCAACGGCGGGGCCGTCAGGAGACAAAGCGCCCCTGGTGGTGCGCGGAGCCTTGATGGCGTAACCCGCAGCCAACGGGGGCGCCTGCGCAGGCTACAGCGCACGTGGTGTTGAACTCTGTTTTGGGGGGTCCTTGGGGCAATCCTCGTTATACAATGCAGCGCCCAGGCCTGAGGCAACTTGAGCCCAGCGCAGGTAGAAACGCGCCGCATTCGAGGGGTAATGGAAAGGCGGGACCGCCATCATTTCCGCTGGGCGTCTATACCTCTGTTGTGCGAGCGTGGAGTGGAAGCAGGACCGCCGGCATTGCCGCCGGGCTGTCCAAGAGGTCGATACCTCTGGTGTGCGAGCGTGGAATGAAGGCAAGACCGCCGGCAATGCGCCGGGCTATGTCCTCGAGGTCAGTGCCTCTGGCGTGTGAACGTTGAATGGAAGCAGGACCGCCGGCCTAATCGCCGGGCTGTGTCCTGGAGGACGATACCTCTATGGTGTACAAAGGTGGAGTGCAGGAAGGACTGCCCTCATTGCCGCCGGGCTGTGTCCTGGAGGTCTGTGCGATTTGGGGTGAAAGCAGGACCGCCGGCATTGCCGCCGGGCTGTGTCCTGGAGGTAAATACCTCTGGATTCGCGCGTGGAATGCCAGCAGGACCGCTGGCACTTGCGCCGGTCTACGTCCTGGAGGTCAGCGCCTCTGGTGTGCGTGTGTTGAGTGGGTGCAGGACCGCCGGCCTCGCCGCCGGGCTGTGTTCGCCCCCTTGAGCCAGCCCCACCCTACAGTCAACCCGCACAGTAAGAATGAGCGACTTCCCAAAGGTACCCTTGCATCCTTGCCTCTTCGGTCATCTTCGGCCAATCCCCCACCACTTTCGAAGGCCAGCCCCGCTCGAAGAACCCCTGCATGGGCGTCCAAGGCCCTTGCATCCTTACCGCGAATCCTTACTGCACGGGTTGACTGTATCCCCCCACACGTCTGGCCATGTGATGTCTTCAATGAACGATCCCAGGGGTCCCGGCCCTCCCCTGGGGCCAGCGCTCCGCCCCGGATCGTCGTAGATCTGCGGGAGGGGAGCAAGGAAGGATGGCATGGGATGGAGTATCGAGGGATAGAGGAGAGAGGGGGATATCAGATAGAAGAGGAGGACAAGGAGGAGGAGGAGGAGGAGGATAAGGAGCTGGAGGAGGAGAAGGAGGAGCAGGATTGACGCCCCCCGATAAGGGGATACTGATGCAGCTCGCCGCGAGCCACCCCCGCGTGCGGCACACGGCCTGGACCTCCATCGCCCAGTTTGCCCAGGACCGCGGTCTCGGGGCCGCCTGCACATAAGCGCCCGCACCCTCCTCCCTCCGCCTCCTTCCTCCTCCCTCCTCCTCCTCCTCCTCCTCCTCCTCCTCCTCCTCCTCCTCCTCCTCCTCCTCTTCCTCCCTCCTTAACCATCCCTCTCCTCCTCTCTTGTCCCTCTTCCCCCTCCTCCTCCTCCTCCTTCTTCTCCTCCTTCTCCTCCTCCTCCTCCTCCCGTTCCTCCTCCTCTCATCATCGTATCCGTTCTCCCTCCTCTCCCTTCCTCCTCCTCTCTCGTCCTCCACCTCCACCTCCTCCTACTCCTCTTCTTCCTTCTCCACATCCTTCTCCTCCTGCTGCTACTCCTCCTCCTCATCCCTGTCCTCCTCTCCTGCTCTCCTCCCTCTCCGCGTCCTCCTCCACTCCTCCACTCCTCATCCTTCCTGCTCCTCCCTCCTCCTCCCTTTCCTCCTCCTCCTGCTGCTCCTCCTTCTCCTGCTCCTGCTCCTGCTCCTGCTCCTCCTCCTCCTCCTCCTCCTCCTCCTCCTCCTCCCTCCTCCTCGTTTTCCTCCTCCTCCTCCTCCTCGTCGTCATCCTCCTGCTCCTCCTTTTTTGTCCGCCTTCCTTCGACAGAGGAAAAAAGCAGCGTGAACCCAGCGAGACCCAAATTCGGGGTGCTCTTGCTTCCGAACAATTTAGCACAGTTCTGAGCAATGCAATGCAACGTATTGATTGCATTGGCTGGTACTCCTTGACGTTGAATGGCGTTGATTGGAATATTTGATTGGCCTTGGTTGAGCTTACTTGATATTGCCTGTCCTTGCTTGGCACTTGCTTGGCACTTGCTTGGCATGGTTTGGCGTTGCCTGGCGTTGCTTGATATTGCGTGGCATTGCCTGGCATTGCGTGGCACTGACTGGCATTGCTTGGTATTGTTAAGCATTGCTTTGCAGTGCCTTGACATTGATGGACATTGCTTGTCATTGCTGTACCTTGCTTGGCATCGCTTAGGAATGATTTCGGCAAAGAGGGCAGCAAGAAACGAAGACCAAGGAACCCGAGGACGGCAGCAAGGAACCAAAAACAAGGAACCTTGGCGCGACGCCGGGTGCCGCCACTGCACGGAACCAAGACCAAGGAACACGGGCAACGCCGAGCGCCGCCAATGAGGAACCCAGACCAAGGAAACCGAGCAACGCCTCGGGATGCGATGCGTCCCTAAGTTTCTTGCACAAAGCAAGTAGAAGCCCCTCAGGCAAAACTTGATTATAGAAATGAACACAATCTTTGGGAGGTCCGCACTGATTTATTGGATCGGCGCCGAATCCCCCTAACGACGCCTCCTGCGCCGCCCTTGGCGCGCCAGGGGGATCCAGCGACGATCCAAGAAATCCGCGCGGACATTCGAAGTGTATGTTTGCGCCGCTTGCTCCTTCCTCTTATGTTGTCCCTCCTCCTCTTCCTCAGCTCCTCCCCGTTTCCTCCTCCCCCACCTCCGCCCCCTCCCCCTCCGTGCACCCAGGACCACAGCGAGACGATCTGCACAGAAGCGTGGGTTGCGCAGCTGGTCCCCAAGTTCATCGCCGTCTTCGACGACACCTGTCCCAAGGTCATCCTGCGAAGCATGGAGGCGTTCCAGCACTACGGTGAGTCCATCGAGCGAGAAGACATGGAGCCATTTGTACCGATGCTCATGGAGAAGCTGGGCGTGAAGCTGCAGCAGCCACTGTTCCAGAAGAAGGCCATCACGTTCGTCGCTGTCGTCGCTTCGCAGGTCGGCGATACGTTCGCGCCCTACTACCCGCAGCTCATGCCCGCCTTGCAGGCCGTGGTGCAGCGCACGCTGGACAAGGTCGAGGAGCGCATGCTGCTCGGGAAGTGCTTCGAGTGCATGTCGCTCCTGGGGAAGGCGGTCGGCAAGGAGGGCTTCAAGAACGACGCGCAGGCGTTCATGGAGGCGATGATCAGAGCCACGCAGGTGCCCAACCTGCCCCCGACAGACCCTGTCAAGGAGTACATGCTGGCCGCCGCCGAGCGCATCTGCAGCACGATGAAGGACGACTTCCTGCCCTTCGTGCCGCACGTCCTGCCCTCGATCGTCGAGAAGCTGACGCTGGGCCCCAAGGAGTGGGCCGACGGGCTGGACAACCTTGGCGACCTGAAGGAGGGCGAGGTCGACCTCACGCTGACCCAGGAGAACGGCAAGGCTGGGAGCTGCGACCGCTCCCCCCCAGCCCTTCCCTCGAGGGAGGAGACAGCACCCCCGACCCTTGTGATCTGCGTTTGCTCGGCCTTTTCCGCGCGTTTGCGGACCAGCCCTGCCCCGTCCAATCCCCTCCTGTGGCGCGTTTGCGACGGGGCGTCGTTCGTCGGGGTGCTGATCGCTTGGGTGTCTTTTTCTGCCCTCGATCCCTCTATCCTCCCCTCCTCTGCCGAGGAGGGCGGTGGGCAGCGCCAGCCCACCTCATAGAGGACATAGTCATGGGTGGGGGAAACGGTTTCCTGCGGGGTGTACGCGATCCCGTGGATACGAGGTCGCTTAGATACGTTCCGCGCGGGGCATCCGCGAAAAAACGCGCCGTATCCACGGGGTCGCGGCCCAGGGGCCAGGCCCGCAAGGCCGTGGATAATTACGGGTGTGGTGTTTGGCCACGATGCTCTCCGCTCTCTTCATCGGCCACACCGCGATCTCCTCGCGCCGACTTGAGGGGTGGATCTGCCTCAAGACCCTGCAGTCCAAACGCTGGTAAGGACCACTCTTTAGCGCAGGAGGTGATCTGGTTCTCGGGCCGTTCCTCCGGTGCAGGTCGGGGAACCTGCCTATTGCCGAGGCTCGCAGTGGCCAGGACTGCAGAAGGGCGCACCCAGTTTCCGACGTCGTGATTTCTGTTCACAGCAACGTCGACCCCCAGAGGTCTGGACACCTTCCCCTGGACCACTGTTCCATCCCGGGTCGTTTCTTGACGGCCCTGGGGCCCCGCGAGGGTCTCTGGCGGCTGGAGACTGGAGAAAAGCAAACTCCTGTCGCGATTTTTCGCGACGAGGGGGTGAGGGGGGGGAGGGCATGGCCGAAGGAGTGAGTGGGCGCCCGGTCAAGGTGAAGGTGCTGGTGATGTACGCCTCCGACAAGCAGGACCTCCAGGCCGCCCTGGAGGCCGTGCACACGTTCGTGCAGGAGCCCCGCTCTCGCCCCCCCCCCCCGCCCCCGTGGAGATGGGGACGAAGAGCACCGAGGGGACCAACAAGACAAAGCCCCGAGGCATTTTTTTCTCGCCACGGGCGATTTCGCCATGTGCCGGGCCCCGGGCGCCCTCACAGGTCGATCCGACTCGAAGCATGCAGCGGGCAGGTGGGGTCCGGGGCCCCGGTCGAATTGCCGCACGCGGGGGTCAAGGTTCGTGCAGCATCGGGCCTCCGGGAAACGCCGACCGAGGGGGCATCAACGGCACCGTAACGGGTAGGTACTTACTAACGGGTACTTTGAAATTTTGCCGAAAGTTGCCACTTTAGGGCCTTTTTCTTGCATTGCAGCTTTGCCCACATCGGGAAGGGTTGGAATCGCTGGGTCACTGGCCAAAGTACCCATTGGTGGAGTCCCCGTTACGAGGGGCGCTGAGGGTAAGACCTCGGGCTTCGCGCAGACAGCACACCCCCAGGTGGCCCCGGCTGGCCTCCACAGGCCCCCCGAGCATGGCAGCCTGGGGCGGTCTCGCCACCCCGTCGCTGCCTCCGGCGGCGCCCCCTGGGGCGCTCCGCGCCCCGGGGCTTGGGGGTTTGGAGACCGCCCCCGGCGGCTCGGGGGGCCTGTCGAGGCCAGCCGGCACCAGCTGGAGGGACGATCTCTGCGCGCAGCCCGAGGCCTTCCCACCCCGAGGGGAGGGGAGCAAACAACTGATTCGAGGGTGGGGGGAAATTCGACCCCCTGGGGGGGGGGTAACGGGGGAAATCCGCCCCCCCCTCCCCCTCCCACCCCGAGGGGAGGGGAGCAAGCAACTAACTCGAGGGTGGGGGGAAATCCGACCCCCCGGGGGGGGGGGGTAACGGGGGAAATCCGCCCCCCCCCCCAGGGGGAGGAGGACAAAGCAAAGAGTTTCGAAAAGTGGAAAAAGAAGCCCCCCCCCTTCTTTCAGAGCGTGAATTACCTACCCCGCTTTCGTTTCCAGGAAAACCCAAATCATACCACGCGCCTCCTCGTCAAGGGGCCTGACCAGTACAGGCCGTAGTTTGGCATCGCTTGGTATATCTTGGAAGCGAGGGTGGTCAAAAGCGAGGTAGGTTTGTTTTCCCCCCCTTCTTTCCCCAGGCCTGCCGATTACGACGACATGTGAAGCAGCGGTTCGGTGTGTCTGATTCTGCCCGCAGCGCGCGCGCATGCCGCTGGGCGCAAAAGCTCGGTCGAAGGCGTTGCCTCTTGAGAGTTAGCTCCGTCCACGGAGCGCGCCCCGATTCCATCATGTGGGGAAATTAGCACACACACACGCAGACACAATAAATCTTCGATTCCGCAGAAAATATGGGAATTGGGCGGGAAGACAAAGACCAAGAAAAGATAGGGAAATGTGGGAAATCATTTCATTCGTGTGTCTTTATTTGTGTGTCCTTGGGCCCCTTGATGACAGTCGAGACGCGGAGCATCGGACCGCTGTGGGCCGAGGGGAGGCTCTCCCCTGCGAAGCCTCGGGGAGCCTCTCGCTCCAGAAGCCTCGGCCCTCGTGAAGGGGCCCGGACACACACACACACACACACACACACACAAGCACATACACACAAAAGTAGCAGGACTCCCCATATTTTCCCATATTTTCTTGACTTTCGTCTCCCCACTTCCCATATTTTCCCATATTTTCTGGGGGATCGACGATTAATTGTGTCTGTCTGTTTTGTTTCCCTCCTGACCTCGGACCCCTCGCTCCGATCTCAGTCGGGGAACCTGCTCGTGGTCAGGGCTCGCCGTGGCCGGAAAAGCCCCTCTGCCCCGTAATTTGGCTCCACTTCTGTCAGGAGGACAAGAAACACACAGACACAATGAATCCTCGACTCCCCCGAAAATACGGGAAAATATGGGAAGTGAGGGGGGAAGACAGAAACCTAGAAAATACAGGAAAAGATGGGGAATCTTTTTTATCTGTGTGTATTTATGTGTGTGGCCCAGGGCCCCTTCATTATGGTAGCACGATGACTGTAGCTCTGTCCACGGTTACCCATGGCTTTCATGGGCCTCGCTTGGCTTGGTCGGTTCAGATCTGCCTTGCGTTGCGGAGCACGGCTCCGCCTGCGCAGGGCAGCGGGGCCGAGCTCAGCTCGGCTGCGGCGCGGCGGACGCTCAGATCACAAGGGGCACTCCAGGAAGGGCCTCGCCTGCGAGGATCGAAGGTGGCGGAAGGCGGCGGAAGTAATACGAGGCCGGCTCCGCTGGCGGAAGACGGCAGAAGGCCGGCGGGAGTAGAACATGAGTCCCCAAGAGATGGCAACATGTTGTGGGGGTCGGGATTTCCGATACCGGCCACACGATTCGATACATTTTTACAAGCACGTGTGCTCATTAATCAGGCAGGCCTCGGATGCGGACAGATCGCTCCAGAGCGGTCTGGGGCCTTCTCAGAGCTCTCAGCTTAGCAGCCGCGGCGTCCGATAGATCCTCCAGGCGCGCCTGCTCTCAGAGATCTCCGTGTAATTACCTCCATCCGAATTTGTCCTCGTGCTGCCTTCGTCTTAGACTGGCGAGGTTCAGTAACGTTCGAGTCGTCAGTACATGTGCTAGCTCAATGCGTGTCCTCGTTGAGCCCCACCGACTGCCCGCAGCCTGTGTCGAACCTCGTCGCACCGCTCGCGTCGTACTGATGGGCTTCGGTGGACAAGGGCACGCTGGCGCTAACACGTTCTGAGGCTAACCAGCACCGTCGTTTGCAGAATAAGCGCCCGCCAGTAGACATGCCGAAAGGCTCCCCCTTTGACACCTTGTATCTCACAGTTGGCGGGCGACCGTGTCGGAGGGGAGCGTGAAGCGTTGCGAGATATAATGCCCACTCTTGCGAGGGGCCCGTCGCCTCCCGTCGATGTCTTGTTACCTAGCGCCGGCACGGGCGCTCATTTCGCAACCAGCGGTGGTGATGGTGATCCCGTGCGTCCCGTGGTGGCCGTCAGAGGAGCTGCGCAAGGGCTACGCCCCCTTCGTGGCGCAGACAGCTCACGCGCTGCTGCCGGTGTGCGGCTCCTAGTGTGCGCTGGCGGCCCGGCCGCCGACTGCAGTCGCACATGTTGTGCAGTCGACACGTTCGTACCGATACCGCTACCCTTCTCTCGTTTTCGCCTTTTGGGGTCTCCTGGGAGGCCTTCGTCTCCACGGCTGGATTCGTTTCGAAACTCTGGTCAGAGCGCACACCGGGAGATTCTCAGGAGAGGTCAGGGGAGTAGCAATGCCGGTATATGGTATAGGTCGGCTTCCCCACGGCCGGCCCTGGGCGAGGGTCGGATACACATGACGTGGCCAGGTGTCTCTCCAGCGCTCCGCCCTTCTCTGGCCGGGCGCGCAGGGCATTTTGCGTGTGCATCCAACGCGCGGCCTCCGGATGTTCCGCATGTGAACAAGCCATGTGTGTGTGGTGTGTGTGTGCGCGCGTGTGTGTGTGTGTGTGTGTGTGTTTTGTGTCTGTGTGTGTGTGTCTGTGTGTGTGTGTGTGTTTGTGTCTGTGTGTGTGTGCGTGTGTGTGTGTGTCTGTGTGTGTGCGCGTGCATGTGTGTGTGTGTTTGTGTGTGTGTGTGTCTGTGTGTGTGTGTCTGTGTGTGTCTGTGTGTGTCTGTGTGTGTGTCTGTGTGTGTCTGTGTGTGTGCTCCTGCTCCCGGCAGCGCGCGCGGGCGGCGCGGAGGCGGCGTGGCGGGGCGCCCTCCAGGCTCGCCGGGAGGCCCGCCCGAGGAAGTGCATGCTGCCGGGTTGCGGGCCGCGCGCCTGGACCTCCCCCCCCCCTCCTCCTCTCCCTCCTCTCCCTCCTCTCCTCTCCTCTCCCTCCTCTCCTGTCCTCTCCCTCCTCTCCCTCCTCTCCCTCCCCCCCCCCGCTCCCTCCCCCCCGCCCCCTCCTGCCTCTCTGCCACAGGGCTCCGCTGGATGGTAAAAAGTTAAGGCGTGTTCCAGCTTCCTGGTGCCATCGCGGAGAGCCGTCTGGTCGGGTCTCGGGGCTTTCTTGGGGTTCTCTTGGGGCGGTCTTGTCCCACTCAGTGGGAGGGGGATCGCTAGCGGGCGGGGGTTGGCGCCATTCAAAAAAAAAAAGCGTTTGACACCACTCCAGACAGATCATAGGTTTTCCAACTTGTTGGAACATGTTGAGGGGGGCGTTGGCGCATCATCATTCACCATTCCGATGCGTGGATGGTTCCTGGTTTGGCCCGGTCAACGGTCAACGGTCGCCTGGATGCAGCAGGGAAAGAGTACGTCTTACCAGCAGGAGCATCTGTCGCACGATGTCAGGTCGTGCGTTCTAGAAGGATTTGACGAGCCCCGAAACTGCCATATTGCATGGCAGGGTAGTCCCACCTCCAAGCTGGTGGATGTATACATCAGCCACCTGGGGGGTACGCCAGGTACTGCAACGATGCGGCGCAGTGTGGCACGCGTGCGTCATGACGTGCCTGTGTCAGCAACTGCATGCGCTAGCAGCAGCAATCGCCGTTTCCGATTCTTAGAAGCGTGAACGGATCATGTGACCATCACCGAGCGCGTTCCACTATTCGAAAAGTGCCTACTCGCAGACGTCCGAAAAACGCATGTCCGCCTTGATGTAATTTATTGTAGATCCTCCGCGGGGGATCCAGGCCATTTGCGAGTAGTTACTTTGCGAGTATTGGGACGCTCTCGTCTAAACCAGGAGGAGCGCGCAGGTGTATGATCGTTTGGGCACCGAGGTTTGATTTCAGCATGGACGAGGGCATACGGTCGCTCGCCTACGAGACCTGGGGCCAGCTCTGCCAGTGCGCACGGGACGGCGGCCAGGTGCAGGTGGCCAGTGAGCTCGTCATGGAGTTCTTGAAGCGCATTCTCCCCAAGTTCGAAGAAGCGGAGATCGACGTCGCTGCCTTGAAGTCGAGAGCCGATGGCGTGACATGCTGCTTGAAGAAGGCTGGCCCGGACATCCTGTCCATGGAGCAGGTTGAGCACATCGGCAGCACAGCCATGCGCTACCTGGGCGAGTCCCTGCAGCGCCGCGACCAGGCGGCGAAGGGCCCGCCCCCAGGAGTGCAGCTTCCAGAAGACGAGGATGGCGGCAGAGATGAAGAGGACGAGGCTCGGGCAGTGCCAAGGAGGGGTTACGGCAGGGGTGTCACCGCCTCCTCTTGGAAACCGAGGAGGATCGAAGGGGAACGGGGATCGAGGATGTGTTGGACGTAGTTGGGCGCCTTGGTGAGTCCTGTGGGTTCTGGGGGGGGTCCGTTTCCTGGAGGGGGTGGCAACCCCCGTAGCAGTGGCTCCGGTTGACATTGCTCATGAGGCCGAGGAAACGAACCTTCGCGTCGCGCTCGCGGAGATCGCGGGTGCCATCATGGAGCACCACCCCGCCGCTTTCGTGCAGCAGTGCTTCCAGTCTTACTTGTCGCTGGTGCTGAGATTGTTCGAGTCCGCCGACAGGGAGGACAGAAAGCTGTCCCTGTTCGTCACGTGCGATTTCTTGGAGCACCTGGGCACCAGGGTGACCACCCATTGGCTTGGGTGGGGAGTGGAGATCAGCATGATGATGCTGCTGATGATAATGCTGCTGCTGTAGCTGCTGCTTTAGCTGCTGCTGCTGCTGCTGCTGCTGATGATGATGATGATGATGATGATGATGATGATGATGATGTTCAGGGTGACGGCGACGATGACGGTGATGGTGATGGTGATGGCGATGGCGGCGACGACGACGACGGCGACGGCGACGACGACGACGGCGGCGATGATGCAGACAATGACGATGATGATGTTTCATTGATGTTGGCGATGATGAAGATGGTGTTTAACTTGATGTTGTTGCTGATGGTGGTGATGATCATGATGATGGTGACGACTTTGCTGATGATGGTGATGCTGCTTCAGCTGATGTTGGTGGTGATGAGGATGCTCGTAATTGTGATGATGAGTAGTGATTACGGCGATGGCGATGATGCTTATGATGATGGTGATGGAGATGATGATGATAATGGTGATGATGATGATTATCATGATGGTTGTGATGCTGGTGGTGTTGCTGCTGTTGTTGATGATGACGATGGTGATGCCGATGACGATGATGATGTTGGTGACGGTGATGGTGATACGTGATGACGGTGTATATTATGATGATAAGGATGGCAACGACAACGAGCATGGTATATGATATTATTGTGCGGTGTTCGTTGGAAGTCCTCGACACGGGACAGAAACGCCCGCCCAGGGCTTTGCCGACCCTTGGTGTGAACTCGCTGGCCAGGCCTCCTCAAGACTAGAACTACGGCAGGCCCCTGGTGTAACGGCGCCGGCGCCCTTGTCTTAGCGGCGGCGGCTGGCATTACGAGGGCATCCTAGGCCCCAGGATTGTCTTGCAGGCTCGAGTTGATAGACTGTTGCATCCTTCCTGCTCCCTGCACTTTGCTGCCAGAGGCGAGGAGGAAGGGGGTGGCAGGGGACGGGAGCACAGAGGGGGGGGGACATGGAGAGGGAGGGGCAGGCCCCAGTTCATGCCGAAGCTGCTGCAGGACGTGCGCCACGAGTCCGCGGAGCTCAGGCAGCCCGCCTGCTACGGCATCTCGCTGGCCGCCAGGGACCCCGCCTTCTCCGAGATCGCGGCCGCCGCTGCGACGGAGCTCGTGGAGGTGCGAGGGTGTTCAATGGTCCGGTCCGTTCGGCAGTGCCGCAGTCGGCTGCGTTGGGTCGGCCCGGCTCGGTCGGATCTTGTGTCGTTGCCGCGTCGCTCCGAGCCTTGTCGATTTCGGTCGGTGCCGGTTTCGCCACCGCTTCGGTCGGTTTTCGGTGTTGCTGTCGCCGTGGGCTGCGTTGAGGTGATAACGAAGGCCAGGCAGAAGGCCAAGAAGAAGTCCGAGAGGCCGGCCCAGGCCTCGAAGAACAAATGGCTGCACCGACTCTCGGAACTCCGCGCGGATTCTCGGACGGCGCCGCACTCGGCGCTGCACCCGGCGCGCTCCGCGCGTGAGGGAGGCGGGTTCGGGCCGAGTGAAAGGGGGGGATCGGGAAAGGGGGGTTACGAAATCTGCTGCATGCAGCTGGTTTCGGCCCCGCCGAAGGGCCCATTCCTCGATACATGGGCGCCTCCCGGCGCGCGGAGGCGCTGGGAAAATCAGCTACGTGAGCTGCTTCTCTACCCTGCCCTTTGCTATCCCCCCCTTTCGTTCCCCCCGACAAGAGCAGCGCGGTTCCCAGAAATCCGCGCGGACCTCCGACAGTTTATGTCTATGCCGCTATGCCGCTGCGCGTTCCTCTTCAGGCCGTCGCGGACAACGCCCTCAGCGCCCTGGTCGCGATCCTGCTGAACCACCAGCCGGCCGTGGCGGCCACGGAGGCCCAGCTCTGGGCCGTGTGGCTCGGCGGGCTGCCCTGCCAGGTGGACGACGAGGAGGGCGAGAGGAACCACAAGACGCTGCTGAGACTGGTCGAGCAGGAGATCATGGGCGTGCTTTCCACCACCACCACCACCACCACCACCACCACCACCACCACCACCACCACCACCACCACCACCACCACCATAAGTCGGAGTGGGGAAGGAGGTGGAGGCTGAGGAGGAGGACGAAGAGGAGGATGAGGAGGAGTAGGAGGAGGAGGAGGAGGAGGAGGAGGAGGAGGAGGAGGACCCCCCCTCCTCCTACTTGCCAGGAGAAGCCCGAGGTCGTCGGCGCCGGAGGAGCCGCGGGGGGCACTGCCAGCCGAGGCCGCGTGCGGCCGGGGTCGCGCCGTGTCGGCCCTGCGGCGGCCCTGCGGCGGCCTGGCGCGGGCGTTCCAGGTGGAGTGCCGCCGGTGGCCTGGGATCGGCCGGCGTCGAGCGAGCCGCGCCATCAGGAAAGGTGCGATCATCTGGGCCTCCTAGGAGGAGGAGGAGGAGGAGGAGGAGGAGGAGGAGGAGGAGGAGGAGGTCGGGGCAGATGGGGGTCGGGGCAGATGGGGTCGGAGGATCGCGCCGCACCACCGATGCATCGGCGATGCGGCGCGATGCGGAGCCCGATTTTCTCCACGCTGGCGTCGCCGATGCATCGCCCACGTCGGCGATGCATCGCCAGTGCATTGCTGATGCATCGCCGATGCATCGCCGATGTATCGGCGATGCGTCGCGATCCTCCGACCCCATCTACTCCGACCCCACCTAGGAGGCTTTTAGATCATTCAAGGTTGAGCGGTGCACGCGCTGTCAGGAGCCAACGCATCAGGCGTGACGACAGGAACCCGCCGCATGATCAAGAACTCACCCCCCTCTTGCGTGGTGCGCGCTTGACGTGGGCACTGTCGGGAGCTTCGGCCGAGCCCTCTTCGTGGTGCCGAGGTGAGGTCTTTTCTTGTGGGGAGGTGGGCACGCGCCGGTTTCTGCCAGATTCGTGGACCTGGGGCGGGGCGGTCCTGAACCCTTCGTGTGTCGCGAATGGGGTGGCCTCCCGGGAAGGCGCGGGCCCTCTTGGAAGGGCCCAGGGGCCTTCTTAGAGGGGCCTACGAGTCTCATCGCAGTTGACGCGGCGCAGCTGGCTGGCTCGAGACAGTCAGGCATCTTTGAAGGGGCTTCTTCAAAGTCGGAAGGCGCATGGGGCACTCTTTGTTGAGGGCCCCCCCCGCCCGTGCACCTCGATACGCGGGCCTCACTTTTGGAGGGCGGGGGCCAGTTGCCTGCTGCGCGACTTGGTTGTTGCGTCGTTGCAGCAACCATGACGAGACGTGTGTAAGGTTTCTTTGAAGTTCACAGATCCCTCTTAACGGGTCACTGGCTTCTGATACCCCCCCCGCCTTCCTAGCAAGTCGCCCGCTCGCGCCACCCCGTTTTGTGCGCGCTGGCAGGTGTCCACCAGAGCCGTGGTCCCAGAGGGCGTTTGACCCCTCGCAGTCCACGCCCTCGTCCCCCCGAAGGCGCCGCTTGCGGTTCTTGATAAGGCCCCTCGCCTTCTTAGCAAGTCGCCCCCTCGCGCCACCCACTCTTTGCGCACCGCCAGGTTTCCGCCAGAGTCGTGGCCCGAGAGGGCCCTTGACCATTTCCGCAGGTCCATGGAGGCCCCCGCGAGGTCGCGAGGTGACCGCGGAGGCCCGTGCAGACCCGCGGAGGGAGGGCCAAAGGAGGACCGAAAACATGCAAGATCCTGGATCCCGGAGTTCACGGGGCACCCCTGCAGCTCTGCTAGGAGCGGACGCGCGGCGTGGATTGATTGCACAGGCCAAGGTTTCGCGCATGGGCTTGGCCATTGCAGTTGGCCCTCGCGTAACTCCAGTCTCGCCTGGTGCATTTTGCCAGCAGGGAGAGGAGGAGGAGGATGAGGAGGAGGAGGAGGAGGAGGACGAGGATGACGAGGAGGACACGATATGGTTTGTTCGAGGGAAGCGTGCGTCCAGGAGCCAACATGCCCCGGCTGCTGGCCATACTGGTGGACGTCTACCAGACGGACATGGTCGACCAAGCCACCTCCGAGGGGATAGGGAGGCTGGCGCTGCGCGTCGGGGAGGCGCGCGGGCGAGCACGAGACGGGTTCTTCTTCTGATGTGTGTCTTCCTTCTCGAGCTCCTCGTCATCCCAAAGTGCAGCATACAGGGCCCATTTTCGGTTCGAACGATTCGATTCGATGTGTGCCCTTCCTCCATTTTTTTGAGCGCACAACTGTGCGCAAGCGTCTGGAAATCGATGAGAATGTGCCGGTCCAGTGTCGATCAGCATCGATGAGCATCGACTGGCAGGAGCCTGCACGATGGGAGGCTCCCATGAGTTGCCGCATCCGCGGGGCGAGAGAGGGTCGCGCGCGGAGCTGCCGCGCTGCAGGCAAGAACAAGCGTCACGGCGAATTGCCCAGACAGGTGCAGTTGTGAGTGCTGCGTCGTGGGTGCGTACCGTTTCCGCTGGAGCGCCCTCTGGAACCACGAAGCGCGTGAGGTGTGTGCCGCAATGGGTGCGGTCGGGCCCCGCGAACGCAGCCGCTGGGGCCTTCGGGGGCGGAGTTCCCAATGGGGCCGCGACGCGTAGAAGGGCTGTGCCGGCACGGGTGCGGCGGTGCCACGCGAAAGTGGCCGCTGGGGCCCTCGGTGGGGCACCCCATGAGGCCTCGAAGCTTCTGAGGGATGTGCCCACATGTGTTCTGTGGTGCCGTGCGAACGCAGCCTTGGGGCCTTTGGCGGAGCTCCCTATGGGGCCACGAAGCGTGTCAGGTGTGTGTGTGTGTGTGTGCCGACGAGGACGTGTCGGTGCCATGCGAACGCAGCCACAGGCCGTTCGTTGAGCTCCCTATGGGGCCACGGAATGTGTGAGGGCTGATGGTGATGTTGATACTGATGCTGCTGCTGATGCTAATGCTGTTGCTGCTGCTGGTGGTGATGGTGATGGTGATCATGATGCTGATGATGGCGATGCTGGTGATGGTGATGGTGCTCATTATCATGATGAATCTGATGATGATGATTCTGATGAAGATGATGTTGATGCTGATGATGATGGCGCTGCTGCTGATGATGGCGATGGAAATGATGATGATGATGATGACGACGATGATGATGACGATGATGATCATGGTGATGATGATGGTGATGATGATGAGGAGGAGGAAGAGGAGAAGCAGGATGATGCTGATGATGATGGTGGTGATGATGATGGTGGTGATGATGCTGCTAATGGCGATGCTGATGATGCGGATGATGATGCGGATGAGGATGAGGATGAGGATGAGGATGATGCTGCTGCTGCTAATGATGAGGATGGGGATGATGAATATACTGGCAATGAAGATCGTGATGACGACATGTGGCGAGCAGAGGCACGCATGCGAGGAGGGCGGAGGAGAGGAGAGGAGGAGAAAGAGGAAGAGGAAGAAGAAGAAGAAGAAGAAGAAGACTCGGCCTTGCGTGTGGTCTCGTTCTGACCTGCTGCTGGCCTGCCGAGTTCTGCCGATCCGACTTTTCCCGGCCCGGCTGCCGGTGTCCGCCGATCCGATTCATTTCGATCGCCGACCCGACTCCTCGATCCGATTCTTGGGGCGCCTGCCCTGCGGGGCCATGCGGACGCAGCCCTATCGAGGATGGACGCCCCGCCTTCGTACAGTGAGCGGCTTGAATAAGGAACCCTTGCCTTTCAAAAGGGGCTCGGTCGTTCCTTAGGTTTGCATGCGTTATTTGCAGTTCCTTATGCGTTATTTGTTAGTTATCGTTACTTATGCGTTATTCCTTGGGATTAAAAAGGGGCTTCGTTCCTTATTTATCGTTCCTTAGGTCAGGCCGATGACTGTATCTCCCCGAGTGGGCCGCCATGCCCCCCTCCCCGGTCTCCGCGAGGCCGGGCTCGAGGGCCTGGCCGCCCAGTTCACCGAGAAGCAGCGGAAGAAGCTGCTGCGGGTCGTGCGCGAGGCGAGGAAGGCCGCCAGGGGGGGGCAGCGCTGGGAGCGCGAGGGGCGCCGAGGGCGGGCCTGCAGGCCAGGGCCCCTGCGTATGCCGGGGGCGGAAAGGAGGGGGGTGATGACTAGGGGGGGGGGGGATATCATGGCGGGGGCCATGATATTTTCTCAGATCTCATGGCGCCTCTTCTTGTTTCATCACGTCCCTGCCCCCCCCCCCTGGGCCGCGCGCATGCCGCCGGTCATGATTTGCACCCCCCCCCCTCTTGGACACCCCCCTCTTGGCCGCTCCCGATACGTCAGCTGGCGCTGGTAGAGGCGGGGGCTGGTGCACACGGGGAGTCCGCCAGAGCGCCGGCTTTGTGGCAGGATCCTGCGAGGCCAGGGTTCCCAGACATGATCGCGTCGTCGGAAATCAGGGCGGTTTTTTTTTTTTTTGCCAATTTCGGAGGCCTCGGGGGACCCTCGCCGGGCCTCGGGACCATAAAAAGACGACTCAGGATGAAAAACCGGCCCCGGGGAACGAGTCGGGTCTTCTGGGGACGCCGTGCTGAAAAAATCAGGACGTCGCATGTCTGGGTTGAATTGATCGGCCACGCGCAGGGGGGGGGACGGGGGAGGGGGGAAGGCTTCTTAGAAGCACCCCTGCTTCGTAGAAGGCGCGGGCCTCGTCTATAGATGTAGCGCCGGCGCCTTCTAAAGAAGCAGCCGCCTTCTAAGAGGTCTTCCCCCCTCTCCCCTACTCCCTTCTGCGCGCCGCTAAATTGACCCGGGCTAGCGCGCAGGATCCTGCAGGATTTCCCAGGATCCTGTGCAGCCTGACTGACCAGGGTTTGCAGTGGCCCGGGTCAGCAGGAGCCCGGCTCACTCAGGTGCAACGCTGGTGGGGGGAAAGGCCCAGGGGGGACGAGGTTTCGAAGTTTCTGAGGTTTGAGTTTTGGTTTGGGCGGTTTCGTCGGTTCTCTGCGGTTTTCCAGCCTCGGGGTGAGCGTTCCTGAAGTGCCCCGAGCTTCCAGAACGGCCTGCGGGGGGATCCAGGTCGGAGTCGAACGTCAGGGGCACGCATCGACCCCCAATCGCCCATTGATCGCCGATACGGGCCAGGTAGCACACCCCTCCCAGGAACGTGCGGATTCGCTATCGGGGGCTTGTCGCCGATCTATCGGCGACGTGTTACAGGTTCCAGTTCGACGCTCCCTCCCCTGAGCAGGTCCCCCCCTCACGTTGCCCCTCACCTACTCGGGGTGCACGTGACCCCTTTTTTTCCTTCAAGACGCGAGGATGTCAGGGGCGCACGTGACCCTTCACATCCTCGCGTCGAGAAAGGACAGCGTCGGACAGTTTTTGGCAGTTGTTGCCTCTAGGGGCCGTCAACAAAACCTGAAGACGTAAAGCCAGTCCCCGAGAAGGGTTTCAGTCGTTTGGGGAGCCACTTTGCGAAAAAAATGCGCGACGTCTGAATCTGGGATGGGGGTCAGCGCAGAATCGAATTGTCTTTGACAGGTAAAAAGTGTTCGGGGATTTCTGGGGCCCAGTGTGGTTTCCCGTAGCTGCGCCTCGTCGTGAGCGCTCCGGTGTCCCGAGCGGCCGCCTGAGGCCCGAGTTGTGGTCCAGGCCGACAGCCAGCAGGGTGTCAGCGCTAACGGGGTTCGCCCAACCTCCTCCGATCTCTTCTTGCTGATCCCAGGTTTGGAGGTCATATTGGGTTGACCCCCCCCCTCCGCGCCCTCCGCTGACCCAGGTTCGGGAGCTGCTTCACGGTGGGAGCCCGCGACGTGGCCCTGGCTAGCCTGGCGGGCTAGCGCTGAACCGACTCCACGCGCCCCCGACCCAACGAGATTTCGCATTCTGGGACTGGCACGGCAACCATCGCGCCATCCGAGATCTGGGGATCTGCGGTCGGGAACCCTTGCTTGGCGTGTCGCGCCGCCAGTTCTGGCCCACCACGCCGCGGCGCCCGACCCGACGAGATTTCGCATCCTGGGATCTGGCGCGGCCACGACCGCGTCGTCGGAGATCTGGGAACCTGCGGTCGGGAGCCCTCGCTCACAGCCTGTCTCAGGAGGGGAAGAAACACACAGACAGAATCAATCGTCGACTCCCAGGAAGATATGGGGAAATATGGGAAGTGGTGGGGAAGACAAAAACCAAGAAAATATGAGAAAATATGGGGAATCCTTTTATTTGTGTGTACCCACCGGTCGTTGAAAGTAGGTATTTTTGGATTCCCAGATTGCAATCTACTTTCAGCGCCTTCCTACTTCAAGAGTCGAGTGGTTTTCCCTCTTCCTTCCTCTTCAGGAGGCGTGCGGAAACCCAGTCTATTTCCAACGCCTTCCTACTTCATGTTTCTACCTACTTCTTCCGTCCGATGGGTATTTATCTGTGTGTCCCAGGGCCCCTTCACTGTCGCGCCGCCGCCTCTGGCCCACCGTGCCGCGGCGCGGCGCGCGAAGGCCCCCCGAGCGTCCACGCCGCGCCCCGCCTTCTCCGCCCCTCGCCCCGCGGAGCGGCGCGGCACGCCGCCCGCCTGCAGGGCACGGCGTTGCGCCCTTGCCCGCCGCCGCGACACGCTGTAAGTCACCGCCCACCAAACCACCCCAACCCAACCCGAAGGCCACGATTTGCCCTCCATTTCCAGTGGGGGGGGGGTCGGGGAACTCGTACCCCCCCCAACCCGAAATTCGAGTCAAATTCGGGTCTTCGGGTTGGGGTGGGGTGGTTTGGTGGGTAGTCAGTAAGCAGACGTTTTTCGGACCCTGCCTGTGCCCTGGGCCCAGAGCCCCAGCGCCGTGATTTCTGAGCACGCCGACCCCCAGAGGTCTGGGACCCCTGCCCCAGGACAGGCCTTTCCTCCCGAGGCGTTTTTGTTGAACAGTCCCAGGGCCCAGCAAGACCTCCCGGGAGCCAACCACGGCCGAAAACTGGTTGTGGGTCGTGATTTCTTCACGTCTAGAAAGGGCAGGGGGAGATGGCGGATTTTGTCCTCGCTCCGGCCTCGTCTTGCTTGTGGCATCCCCCCGTCAGGCGGCCGGGGCCTCCTGAGGAGCGCCGGCGTACTGAGCGCGCGAGGCGCTCCGGTCCGACGTAGGCGGGCGCTCGGATGCCGCCGCGAGGGGACCCGAGGGACCTTCGGGCTCGACCGCTCCAGTCGACCACAAAAGGGGGCGGGGGGGGGAGTGTTTGGGAGGGAGGGAGGGAGGCGAGGGGGAGGGACAGGGGGGAGAACAGGGGAGGAGGAGGATGGAGGAGAACGGGGAGGGAGGACGAGGTTGGATTGAATTGGATGGGTTGTGCTCCCAGTGAGCTGGCGGCGGAATCCTTGGTGCGGCTTCCTTTCAGCAAGGGGCCGCGAGCCAGAGGGGGTTTCGGAAGCGACCTTGCTGCGACAGCTCTGGAAGATTGTCCGCCAGCGCTGGAGGGAAGGAGGAGAGGGAGGCGAAGGCAGCGCTCTCCTGGGGACCCATGCGAATTCTTGGGGCGACGCTGGACCACCCTCCCAGGCGCGCGACACGAGCAGCAGCGGTTTTTGGAGGCGCTCCCAGGCGGGTCCAGCGCGGTCCCCAAAACTCCGCATGGGCATCTGGGGGCACCACCTCGAGCGATCACCTCCCCCCCAAGCGCCGGCCAGAGCGAAGCAGGAGGGGAAACTCAGAGACTCCCCGCAGAGTGGGTAAGGCCAGGCAGGGGGGCGCCTGCCTGGGGCTCGTCCGTTCCCACCTGCGCTGCTTGGTCGACGCACTCCGCGGGTGCGGGACGTTGACAGGCATGGAGAGGGGGAGCTACCCCGTGAGGACAGGATGAAGGAGGAGGAGGAGGAGGAGGACCAGTGTAAACCTAAGAGTCATCAGCGATGTTGGAACATGCCCTCCCTCCAAACTCCCTATCCACAGGCTCCTACAACTGTTCATTTCCACTGAAGGAACTACCTCGTTGGAAGACTTGAAGACCCTGAAGCAAGCCAAAACACGAATCTCGGGACTCCAACGCCACGGATCAATTTGACTCTTGCGTCTTGATGATCCTGAATCGTGCCAGCACGCTTTTCCTGGGACTTCAACCGCGAATCAACGTAACTGTGGCGCTTTCATAATCTTGAATTTCGCCCAGAAACCATCTCTGGTACGATGATCTTGGGAACCCGTGAAACTTCTGCAAATTCTTAACAAGAGTTTGCGCGGCGCTAAGGCGAGAGCCACATTAAAAAAACGACCCGCGTAAAGCTTTGCAAACTTTGAAAACGAATTCGCGCGGCGCTAAGGCGAGAGCCACGTTTTGAAAAGGAACTGCCCTCAATCCGCGAAGCTCTTCCAAGCTTTTGTAAACGAATGTGCGCGGCTCTGAGAGGAGAGCCAGATTTTGAATAGCAACCGCCCTCAAACCGTGAAGTTCTTCCAGGCTGTTCTAACGGATGCGCGCGGCGTTAAAGCGAGAGCCACATTTCGAAAACCACCCGCGCTCAGTCCGTGAAGCTTGTTTCTTATGTTGTTTCCAACGAGTGTGCGCGGCGCTAAAGCGAAAGCCACATTTTGAAAACGACCCGCCCTCAATCCGTGGAGCTCTTGCAAATGTTTAAAGCGGATGTGCGCTGCGCTGAAGCGAGAGGCACCTTGCGACAACCACCCGCCCTCAATCCGTGAAACTGTTACCACTGCTTGAGCTTCGGGGCCATACTTGGTGAGGAGGTCTCAGGCGAAACGCCCCGCCCGCCCTAAAAACAGGCCTTGGTGTGCGACAGGGAGAAAATATTGATAAGGAGAAGGACCGGAGGAGGAGGAGGAGGAAGAGGATGAGGAGGAGGAGGAAGAGACTTGGACCCTGCCGGGCCCGACCCGCCTGCCTGGCGAGCCTGGCAAAGTGGAGGGAGGGCGGGCCTCAATGTTGGCAGCGTGCGCAGGCGTGCACCATGGGCCAGGTTATTGATATTCCATGCTTCCTGGCGCCCAGTGGCAACGTTGGGAGGCGGATGCCACTTAATGCCCGGATGGACTTCCAACTCAATCCTTCACAGTGCCGCTGGCGTGGGCGATTACCGTTGGCCTCCCAGAAACGATCCGCCTCCTTCTCGACATGGAGCGCCAGAAGCGCCGCTTCCGCGCACCCCACGTCTGCCAGGCCTGCAGATAGGACCCCCTTGGCCGCCGCTTCCACGGAACAGGGGGATGAGCCCGCGCGGGCCTTCCACAAGGATTTCTGGGGCAGCCCGTGCGAGAGCAGAGCCCTGGGACGTGAAACGCGGGGCTCAGTGTCTGACCGCCGCACAGGACGCAGGCCTGCCTCCTCGCTGTCGAGACAGTTTCAGAGCTTTGGCTGAAAACCACATGTCGTTCTCGTCGCCTCCTCAGGGAGCGTTGGCCGGGCAGGACTGCGAAGGGCAGACCCCGCTCGAGAGACTGGGCGAGATCAGGCCGAGGGGCGGGCCCCAAGCTGAGGACTGGGGACGGCCTCGAACGAAGGCCAGTTTGTCGCCGCAGCTCCGCTTCGCAGCGCTCCTTCAAGTGCGCTCGCACGCACAACTTGCAACTTGCGCTGGTGCAGTACCGGTGCAGGGGCTGTCTAGCGCGCGCCTCCTCCCAGGCCGGCCAATCGGAGACGGACCAAACATCGAGCAGAGCGAGCGAGCGCTGTGCCCAGGAACGCCCCCCCGGACCCATGGACACGTAGGAAATCCTCCTGTAGAGATTCCTCCTCTGGACGCCGCCAAAGACCAACGTGCTGGGAGGCAACCTCATACACGGCCCGAGCAGGACCATTTAGCGATCAACCCAGTTCCGAGGGAGCCATGGCCGACTGTCGCCAGGGCGGGGCGCCTAGGAAAGCTCGTGCCCAACCGCCCTATCTCTGCTCCAACTTGCCTGCCGCCCCTTCTGTCACTGCCCACAGCCACAGTCCGAAGCGCAGCGCCCCTTCTACCTGGGATTCGAAGATGTGGGCAGCCACTGCAAGCGGGAAAACTCCAGCAGAAACATGCCCCACCAAGGAAGCACACTGCGCGGAAGTTACGCCCAGCCGTGCACCCATGACCTTTTCGAGGTTGAGGTCCCCCGCCCGACCGCATCAGCCCCAGCCACCAGTGTGCACCTTTGAGGTCCAGTTGGACTGGACTCCCACCCTTGAGCGGCAGAGTGAGGGTTTCAGCGGTCACCCCAGCCTCCCCGGCCTTCACAGACCCGTAGACGACAGCGTGTTTGGAGGTCTTGGTGGTCTTGAAACCCTACGCTGCTAGAGCAATTCTGCAAGTTGCGCCCCTCCGCGCGTGGAGGACAGCAGGACGGGAACACTCGCGTGCAGGATGGCCGCCAGGCGAAGCGGCGCAGATGTGTCCGGCACCGCCATTGCCGAGGCTTCAAGCTCAAGGTCTCCAGCGAGCGCGGCCGCCGAGGGCAGCGGCGCGCCCTCGCGCAGCGCCTGGGCGTGCTGCCGCCAGGCTGGGATCGGGAGTGCAAGTGCCATACCAGTGGTGCCCTGCGTACGCGCGAGGGGCGCGGGGGCCGACCCCTGTGCCGCAGCCCCGGAGGTGCAGGGCCTGAGTGAGGGAGTCCATGTAGACGGGGAACGCAAAAGGCCCCACCGACCCCCTGGCGCATGACCACGAACTCCATCGAGTTTCACGTGGATGGAATCCGACGCGAGCATGCTCGCCAGCAGCGAGAACATGCCGTCTCGCACACTGGCCGCCCCGTGCAGTCGCAGAAGGAGCGCCTCCCGAACACCGCCCAGCAAGGCCGCCCTGTGTGCTCCGCCCCTGCAGCAAGTTCGTGCAGCGCAAGGCGCGCGTCGCTGACATGTTGGCAGTACCCGCTCTGGCCAGGAAAGATGAGCGAGCGAAACGGCCCGGCCAGCCTGCCATGAACTCTCATTCCTGCGAAAGGACCATGTGCGATTTCTCCGTGATGAGGGGGAAGACCCACAAAGGTTTAGTGTTCGTGTTGTCGATGAGTTACCTTACGATAGCGTTGAAGCATGTGTGGGGTATCTGCGTGTATCACCAGACTATATTACGAATGGTTTAGTACATATTCAGATTTTATATATATATATGGGTAGCTGTGGATACTTGTTCCTGCAAACTTGCAGACCAAGTTAGATCATCTGTGTTTTCACTTGGTTTCATCACAGAACCTTTGCACTTATTTGGATTGTCTGTGTTTTCGCAGGCTCTCCTGTCTAGCGCAGCGTCCCTGATGGGGTTTGCTAGAATGAGCAGAAGGAACAGGAGGAGGAGGAGGAGGAGCGCCCGTCTCCACACAACGTGGAATTGTCTTGGCTGTCATTATTTCCAGCAGATGTTCCGGAAACCTTGAAGTTTATATGGATTAGTTGTGCTATTGTGTTCTCGAATGTCTTCGTAACCGACGTCTTTAAGCTTATATGGGTTATCTGTGTGTTACACATGGCCCACTTTTTCAGACAGCCATGCCATGTAACACTATCCACGAAGAGTGAGTTGGAAAAAACTGCCACAAAGGTAATACTTTTGCACGACCCCCTCAGAGGGAATCCTTTGGCAGGGCCGCTCCTGCAGGAGGGTGAGGAAGAGGATGCGAAGGAGGAGAGGATCATGAGAACGATGAAGAGGG